>CM061070.1:25457243-25859243 GCA_030762895.1 Sophora flavescens | reverse complement strand
TCATAGAGAAATAAAGACTTGCATTAAACACCAAATCAAATACAACAAGTTCGGATAAGTTACATCTAACCCCAACAATGGGGATTTAACTACTCATGATAAAAGGAAATACAAAATAGAATGAGAAAAGGGATGGAGAACACTCATAGACAAGCTTCCTCCATCTTCTCCCCATCCAAGAGCAGAGAAAACACCCCCCTATTTGGGTAGAAACCCTCTCCACCGCCGACCTCGGCTGCCTCAAAGTGCAGATCTCTAATTCATTCGAGTGCGGGTTTATTTATAGGTCCGTCACCCGTCACGGCCGTGATGTCCATCACGGCCAGGCCGTGACGCTTTCTGCTTTCGGAACATTTGACATTTTAGGTCTCTCGCGTGGCGAGACATTGCTCGCGTCGCGAGCCTCCATTCCATGGTCGTGATCTCCATCACGGCCAAGCCGTGATGGTCTCGACTTGTGATGGTTTTGAGTCACGGCCGTGATGTACATCACGGCTAGGCCGTGATGCACTGCATTTTCGGCTTTTCTCGCCTTTTCAGTTTTACCCGATCATGGCGTGGCGGGATCATCACGGCTAGGCCGTGATGGGCTCTGTTTAGCTCATTTTCTTCCCTTTTAAGGCTCTAATTCATCCAATCTTCATTATAGCCAAATATGCAGAGTTTTTCTCCAATTTCTGCAAAACAACACACGAGAAACCACCTCATCCGTTCCAAAGGAAAAACTATACAAAATCAACACTAAATTGGCCTAACTATATGCAAATGCATGCAGAAATGTACATGAAAAATGAGGTAAAATCACACTCATCGGGATATTGCCAAATATTCTTGAAAGTTTTCACTTGAAGACACATAGTTCGAAAAGGATTTTTCTTTTGTATAACAATAGTACACCAAAATCATTTCAACATTTAAAACAAGTACTTTAAGTTTAAAGAGCTTTTGGAAAAGAACACCAATCCCTTCATCTTCAAAGCTTATTAAGGTTTTTAATCCTTATTATGGTTGAGCACAGACGCACGTCTGGCTTAGCAAACTTTCAATCAACAACAGTATATATCATCGATTGCAAAGCTAATATCACGATTGAAAGCAGTTCATCACATATATGCATTATATCATTTAGAACAAGTACAGATCAACATCAGATAATAGCACAACATTTCAAGTACATTAGATAATCAAGTAAGCCCAATCAACATATAAATATCCAGTTAAACACCTACACACATGCATACAGTTATTGAATATCTTTAGGAAATCCCCTCTTACCTTAAGAAGGTAAGAAAGAGAATGTAAGAAAATAAACGGTTTCGCGGACGTTCTTCAAGGTTGGTTAGGATGCAAGTCTAGGTTTCAAGACACAAGGTTCAAGGATTAGAACTCAATCGAGAACTTAGGGCTAGAAGTTTCCAAAGCACATGCAACTTAGGGATTTATGATCCTCAAGTGCTAAGAGTTTAAAACATGATTACTTAAAACAAAGTTGAACAAAAATCCCACCAAGTTACACTTGATGGAGTTTCGGCCTTGACCAATAAAATAGGCTAGGAACATTTAAAATCTCCAATCTCTTTGGTTTAGCATCCATTAATAGTAAGGAGCTCAAAACCATGATCATTTTGGAAAGTGAAAAATGAAACACCCTAGGTCCATAACCTTTAAGATTCGGCCATCCTTGGGTTTTTATGATAAAAATCTTTAAATTCTTCCAATCTCTTAGACCTTTTAGCATCCAATAACTTATGGAGCTCAAGTCCATGATCATCTTGAAAGCAACATATTATTTTAAATAACAAAGCTCATAAGCACATAAAGTAAGAACAACATAGGCTTATAAATAATTAAAGTATAATGACATAAGTAAATGAATCATAAATGACATAAAGTAAATGACATAATGTAAATGACATAAAGTAAATGGCATAAATATAAATGACATAAAAGTAAATGACATAATGTAAATGACATAATGTAAATGACATAAAGTAAATGACATAAAGTAAATGACATAAAGTAAATGGCATAAAGTAAATGGCATAAAAGTAAATGACATAATGTAAATGACATAAATATAAATGGCATGAAAGTAAATGACATAAAAGTAGAGTAAAAATCTTTAAACTTTCCAATCACTTTAGAAATAGCATCCTTTAACATAAAGGAGCCTTGGTCCATGATCATTTTGGGAAAACAAATCTTTAAACTTTCCAATCACTTTAGACATAGCATCCTTTAACATAAAGTAGCCTTGGTCCATGATCATTTTGGAAAAACAAATCTTTAAATACAAACTCACACTTGTAAAAGTTGAAACAAGATCCATCAAAACCATAGGCATGGTTCGGCCTCATTAGAAAGTAGAGGTTAGGAAACTTTGTTTTACACAACCTTTTAGTATGTTAAAATACAAGTAAATACAAGACCATAGAAATTGGTTTCAACTAAAAAGGAGTTTTCTACCAATTTTGAGAGATTTTTGAAGATAAAAGCTCATATATGACATAAAGAAGAAACTTTAGAAAAAGACGAAGTTTTTAAAGAAAAGAATACTTGATAGGATTAACCTAAGCAAGAGGAACAACTTTGATGAAGAACACTTAGTGAAAAGAAGAAGAAAAACTAGAGCTTTGGAAGCTTGAAGTTAAGAAAAAGATGAAAACTTAAGGGTTTTAATGGAGTAGGAGAAAGGAAAGTGATGAAGTGAAGTTGATGAGTGGTATTTATAGAGGAAAGGTGAGGGGGGCACGGTTTTGGAGAGGAAGAAGAGAAGAAAGAAGAAGAAAGAAGGTGGTTGCTTGTAGAGAGGTTTAAGAGTTAATGTGATGTGATGTGATTGGAGAGAGAAAGATGAAATGTAAGGTTTTGGAATAAGTAAGGGTTTACTTTTTCTTAGGTGTGTCATAAGCATTTAATGAGGCTTTCCATCAAGCCTTTTCTCATCCTTTAGGGTTCCTTTAACTGCTTAAATACGTAACCGGTTGCACATCCGATCGTATTTTCTGAAGGTTTCGTCCGGATAAAATACTATATTTTATTCCTGGACAACAAAATTCGAAAATTTACCAAACCCACACAAAACATCATAAAAACACTAACTGTCTCGTTCACGAATTAAAATTTTGTTTCTAGCTCAGTAAACTTGTACTGGCAGAGAAAACGCACACCGGTTTTCGTCTGAATTTTCGACCGAAAATTTTACTGTGACTTCATACAGTAAAACAACCCAAGAAAATGATTTTATTTTAAATAAAATCATCCTCTGGATTTTATCAAAAATAAACACATTAAAGCATGTATTTACTGATAAAGAAGCATACGAAAAACAGGGTGTTACAACTCTACCCCTCTAAAAAGAATTTCGTCCTCGAAATTACGTAACTAGAAACTTAACAGGATCTCTCACCATCCAGATCATACTATCAGAAGAAATTATCTAAAAGAATTTCATCGATCCAAAAGAATACAGAAACATCTTGTATGAAGATCCTTTAGTATATTCAAGGAGGTAAAAATGAATGATCGGTACATATTTACAATCATGAATCTTAAAAGTTTCTCCTTTCACTAGAATTTCCTGGTCAACAATTTAAAAGAGTAACAGTTCGATAAGAATTCAAACTGAATCACTTCCACCAAAAGGAAAAGTGATTAGATTAAGTTTCATCAAGAAACTTCTTTTATAAACATACCCACCCGGTGCAACAACAAGGCAATTCATAACTCTAGGAAAAGAAAGATTGGATCCGAAGTCTAAACTGACCACAACAATCAAAAGAGAAGGGAACTGGAATAAATTTCTTAAGGAGACTTTTATTCCTAAAAGTCATAAGAAACATACATTTACTGGAAAGACTAGTAACATAGGAGACCCTAGAGAGTCAAATACTCAAGGGCGTCAAAACGCGATTATACTTAGAATCCTATTACAACTTAGAATTATAGACCACTGCCATAAGACCTTCAAATTGCGAAATTTTTCAACACTACTTCTATTGTAAAAGATCGTCGGATTGTGAAGCTTCAGCGCCATTCATGGTGTAGACTATTCCCTTCGCCGTGGGTCTACCCGTCCCTAAGGCGTTGACAAGCTTTTCAATCCTTGGTGCATTACAATCCCTTGAGAAGTGTCCAAATTTTCCACAATTGAAACACTTCACTCTTTTGTGTGGGCAAACATTAGCCATGTGGTCTGGGTCTCCACACTTGTAACATCTCCTAACTTGGTCTCGGTGTTGGTTCTGTTGACCTCCACTTCCCGATTCAGAATTATCAGAACGATGATGTCGTTGATTCAGGTCATTCCCTTGTGGTCGGAAGTAAGGTTCTCTCCGATGTTGCTTCCCTTTCTGATTCTGATCTTGATAATGGTCTTTGGAACGAGTGGGTCCTGTAAAAGTTGCTCTATTGCCTCTTTCCTTCCTCATTAGTTCCACTTTTCTACACTTCTCTACTAAGACTTGGAAATTCCGGATTTCCAATGGCATCACAGATTCCTTGATCTCGAAGCGAAGACCGTCTTCGAACCTTTCGCATTTCCATTCCTCGTCGGGGTTGTTCTGGAAAAAGCGAAAATATTTGGCAAGGGACTCAAACCTTGCCGCATATTCCCCCACTGTCATGTCCCGTTGTCTCAGCCTCAGGAATTCCTGCTCCTTCTCTGTCCGAGCACTCTGGGGAAAATATTTGTCCAAAAATTTGTTGCGGAATACTCCCCAAGTGATCGCCTGATGCTCAGCTACCAGCAGTTGTCTGGTGCCTTCCCACCAGTATTCAGCATCTCCAATCAGTTGGAATGTTGCATAAGGTACCTTTGCTCCCTCTGGGGTGTGAACCAGCTCAAACATCTTCTCCAACTCTTGAATCCAAAGATCAGCCTTTATTGGATCCACGTCTCCATCAAACGGTGATGGATTCTGACATCGGAAAGCATCCAAATGTCTTCCCTCTGCAGCTTGTTCTGCCCTCTGTTGCTCCTGTTGGTTCTGGGCAGCAGCATTAGCCGTCTGAAGAGCTATGGCAGCAGCAACATCAGCCAAAGCATGGGCAGCGAAGTCCATCCCGCCGTCATAATTCGCATTCATGTTGGCACGACCGCCAATAGGACCACCTATGTGACCACGTCCACGTCCATGACCGCGTCCACGTCCTCGTCCACGTCCACCTTCTGGTGCTGGTTCCATAACTGACCTGCCGAACAAATCAGTCAGGCCACAACCAGGAAATGAAACGTGTAAAAGCGTATCAACACACATTACTTCTAAGAAGTAATCCGAATAATACTTAACTCAGAGAAAACACAACGTCAACACAACAGACCTATTTCCCAAAGATCCCGAAAGACTCGACCAGCTCTGATACCACCTTGTAACGCCCTCCCTCAGGGCATTACTTACGTAACACATGCGGAATTTAAATTAAAAGATAATTTGCTGGTTGCTTTCGGAAAACTTGTTTTCTCTTAAGTCAGAAAATTGGGGCATAAAATTTTCTTCTATAAGGATAACTCTGAAATCCATCATACATACATTTAAAACGTAAAGTCACGTTCGTAACGAAGTTACCATGACATACAACATTTCTATAAGTTTCCATTTTCGAAAGAAAAGTCTAAACTTCAGATGAATGTATATAACACTACATTCACGGACCCCTTTAGATATACAACCCAACTCATACTCCTAAGCTGGTCATTCTATCAAATATCCATTGGAGAGACCCCCAATCGGAACACTTTCCCAACCACTAACACTAGGTCTTCAATTGACTTAGAAAGACTCCTCTGCAACATCGACACTAGAGTACCAAGGTACTACAGCAAAACCCGAAGATACCTGATATAATTGTAAGAGTGAGATACCATCATAAGATATATCCCACAACAACCATATACATGATACATACATCAAAGAATCATATAAGCAGTTAAATCATGCATATACACAATATATTAGTGTTATATCAAAGGGCATCAAACCCCATACAGATCAATCTTTCGAAAATATGCATGGCACTTCAATATCAGGCTCTAACTTAATCTCATGAGATCTCAACACCGTTTTCCCTGGAGAAGTATTAGAGTTGGTCAATCTCTAGCCCATCGGGCAGTTGCCTCCTTACCCTCATGCATAAGGTCTCAGGACGAGCAACGTCACATGTGCCTCTTCACTCGGTTTACATGGACAGACTCCCAGATACCACCTTGTATCTGATTTAATCATCAATAGCACGTCTGCTTGGGGAAATGCACATGAGAAAATATTTTATTTAAAAGGATTTCTTTGTGTTCATTATTTTCCTGCATCATTTGCTCAAGGCTAACGACTTAAATCATCATTTCCCCATCACTTAAAAACTCAGAAGCATAGGACTCATAGTCCGAATGCTCAATCACAATGCCCAAGACCGTGGCCACAGTCAAGGGTTGTGGTCGTAGAAAACAACCTTCACCTTTAATCATGTTCATCACACGCGGTTAGAATACACAGTCCAACATAGCGCGATTAGGATCTAAGTCCATAACATCATAACCAGGACTCGTAGTCCCGAATTCACACTGATTCAAGATCACGTGCACATCACTGAATACTAGAGGCGACGTCTCGCGTACTAGATTCTCTTTCTTAAGTACTTATTTTTCGTTCAATGAAAAACAAATTCAAAACCGAATCCTCGATAACCTATCCAGGTTATCGGAAAGTTTCTAAAATATTTAGGAAAAACCTTTTCTTTGAAAATCCTTTTATAAAGCATCTATGAAATTCTTTTATCTTTGAAATATTTCCCCGAATAGGATATTGTCAAATATTCTTGAAAGTTTTCACTTGAAGACACATAGTTCGAAAAGGATTTTTCTTTTGTATAACAATAGTACACCAAAATCATTTCAACATTTAAAACAAGTACTTTAAGTTTAAAGAGCTTTTGGAAAAGAACACCAATCCCTTCATCTTCAAAGCTTATTAAGGTTTTTAATCCTTATTATGGTTGAGCACAGACGCACGTCTGGCTTAGCAAACTTTCAATCAACAACAGTATATATCATCAGTGCAAAGCTAATATCACAGTTGAAAGCAGTTCATCACATATATGCATTATATCATTTAGAACAAGTACAGATCAACATCAGATAATAGCACAATAGTTCAAGTACATTAGATAATCAAGTAACCCCAATCAACATATAAATATCCAGTTAAACACCTACACACATGCATACAGTTATTGAATATCTTTAGGAAATCCCCTCTTACCTTAAGAAGGTAAGAAAGAGAATGTAAGAAAATAAACGGTTTCGCGGACGTTCTTCAAGGTTGGTTAGGATGCAAGTCTAGGTTTCAAGACACAAGGTTCAAGGATTAGAACTCAATCGAGAACTTAGGGCTAGAAGTTTCCAAAGCACATGCAACTTAGGGATTTATGATCCTCAAGTGCTAAGAGTTTAAAACATGATTACTTAAAACAAAGTTGAACAAAAATCCCACCAAGTTACACTTGATGGAGTTTCGGCCTTGACCAATAAAATAGGCTAGGAACATTTAAAATTTCCAATCTCTTTGGTTTAGCATCCATTAATAGTAAGGAGCTCAAAACCATGATCATTTTGGAAAGTGAAAAATGAAACACCCTAGGTCCATAACCTTTAAGATTCGGCCATCCTTGGGTTTTTATGATAAAAATCTTTAAATTCTTCCAATCTCTTAGACCTTTTAGCATCCAATAACTTATGGAGCTCAAGTCCATGATCATCTTGAAAGCAACATATTATTTTAAATAACAAAGCTCATAAGCACATAAAGTAAGAACAACATAGGCTTATAAATAATTAAAGTATAATGACATAAGTAAATGAATCATAAATGACATAAACATAAATGACATAAAGTAAATGACATAATGTAAATGACATAAAGTAAATGACATAAATATAAATGACATAAAAGTAAATGACATAATGTAAATGACATAAAGTAAATGACATAAAGTAAATGGCATAAATATAAATGACATAAAAGTAAATGACATAATGTAAATGACATAAATATAAATGGCATGAAAGTAAATGACATAAAAGTAGAGTAAAAATCTTTAAACTTTCCAATCACTTTAGACATAGCATCCTTTAACATAAAGGAGCCTTGGTCCATGATCATTTTGGGAAAACAAATCTTTAAACTTTCCAATCACTTTAGACATAGAATCCTTTAACATAAAGGAGCCTTGGTCCATGATCATTTTGGAAAAACAAATCTTTAAATACAAACTCACACTTGTAAAAGTTGAAACAAGATCCATCAAAACCATAGGCATGGTTCGGCCTCATTAGAAAGTAGAGGTTAGGAAACTTTGTTTTACACAACCTTTTAGTATGTTAAAATACAAGTAAATACAAGACCATAGAAATTGGTTTCAACTAAAAAGGAGTTTTCTACCATTTTTGAGAGATTTTTGAAGATAAAAGCTCATATATGACATAAAGAAGAAACTTTAGAAAAAGACGAAGTTTTTAAAGAAAAGAATACATGATAGGATTAACCTAAGCAAGAGGAACAACTTTGATGAAGAACACTTAGTGAAAAGAAGAAGAAAAACTAGAGCTTTGGAAGCTTGAAGTTAAGAAAAAGATGAAAACTTAAGGGTTTTAATGGAGTAGGAGAAAGGAAAGTGATGAAGTGAAGTTGATGAGTGGTATTTATAGAGGAAAGGTGAGGGGGGCACGGTTTTGGAGAGGAAGAAGAGAAGAAAGAAGAAGAAAGAAGGTGGTTGCTTGTAGAGAGGTTTAAGAGTTAATGTGATGTGATGTGATTGGAGAGAGAAAGATGAAAAGTAAGGTTTTGGAATAAGTAAGGGTTTACTTTTTCTTAGGTGTGTCATAAGCATTTAATGAGGCTTCCCATCAAGCCTTTTCTCATCCTTTAGGGTTCCTTTAACTGCTTAAATACGTAACCGGTTGCACATCCGATCGTATTTTCTGAAGGTTTCGTCCGGATAAAATGCTATATTTTATTCCTGGACAACAAAATTCGAAAATTTACCAAACCCACACAAAACATCATAAAAACACTAACTGTCTCGTTCACGAATTAAAATTTTGTTTCTAGCTCAGTAAACTTGTACTGGCAGAGAAAACGCACACCGGTTTTCGTCTGAATTTTCGACCGAAAATTTTACTATGACTTCATATAGTAAAACAACACAAGAAAATGATTTTATTTTAAATAAAATCATCCTCCGGATTTTATCAAAAATAAACACATTAAAGCATGTATTTACTGATAAAGAAGCATACGAAAAACAGGGTGTTACAGTCAAATAATTACTTGTGTTTTTTTAATTATCAACAACTTATCTATTTTATTTTTCCTAAATTGAAGGCCAAGTCGATGTCGGTGTCGCTGTCACCTGTCACTCGTTTGTTCTCACTTGGTGAGGATTATGCGTTTGAGATTTTTGAATGTCCATTGGAGCACGAAGGATGGGTGGCACGCCCAGATCAACAGACGATATTTTCCTTCTGTGGTGACGATCTCGGGAACGCCTGCAGAAATAGCGTCTGGATGGCCGGCACGGTTTTGAGTCTCTGGTGCACGTAAGTTAATTTTAATTTTATAACTTATTTATTTTTTGGTATTTTTCCATTTAATAATTTATTTTAATTTCAATATATATATATATATAAATATTTTGTAATTAACATCCACACCTTTTCATATCTTATATATCTCCATCGTCTTCAGCTTGATAAGGGCGTTGCATCAGTTTACCGCTTCTTAGATCCGTCAGTCCTTCTGCACCAATTCTTTGATGGCGATGAATTGAGTAAATACATAGGGAACTTGTTGGGAGACAATCGGAAAGAATTATATCTGGCTCCCTACTGTATGAAAAACCATTGGCAGTTGTTCGTACTTCACCCGTCTAGGCATAAAGGTATATTCTTATGCTCTCTCCACCAAAAGCCGCCACAGCAGGTGGTGGATACTTACTTAATCTTAAATTTAATTTAAGTTTAAATATCAGTTGTTTTTAGTTTATTACACACATGATATATGAATTTGTTAATTGACATGGTTATTTGTTTATGATAGCGCGCTGAAGGCGGGTAGCATAAGTTGCGCCAACGGGAGAAGTAAGACTTCTAAGGCTAAAGCAAATCCTGAATGGACCATCCTCAAGGTTTGGTAGTTTATTTATCAAATAATTAATATTATAATTACTAATTTATATGTATATTCAACTGACATTGAAATTAATTTTGTTTGTAGTCTCGATTTCAAATTGACGGGTGGTCGTTCGGCTATTATGTGATGCTTCATATGCTGAACATAGTCTCCGCATCTATTACGGATGGATGGAATAAGGTAATATTTAAACAACTTGTTAGATTATATATTATAGTTTTGAAGATGACTTGCGTTAATGTTATTGTTATTATTTGAACGTGTGTAGGCATTTAACGACCAATCACCTCTTCAAGAAGATGAGTTTAGAGACTTGAGGATGCGCTTAGCTGAATTCTTCTTCAAGTATGCGGCTGAAAAAGGAATTGACAAGATACCTCCGCATTACTTAGATGAATAGTTTTTTTGTTAGACTTTAGAAACTAATTAATAACATGTATGTGTGTGTATATATATATATATATATATATATATATATATATATATATATATATATATATATATACATACTTGTAGATAGTTATGTTTTTCCTATACATGGGTTTTGGTTTTAAGTCCCCCCATTGTTCCTTTGTATATATTTCTTTTCTTTTTGTTAATATTGAAATTTAAGGGTAGTGTTTGCAATTCTGTAATGTGTGTGATATTCTGTGTTACTGGGATATTTACTGAATGCAGGGATGGTTGAGGGGAGTGATATTTTAAAACTGAATTTTTTATAAAAAAAATATTAACGTCAGTTGTATCAAACAACTGATGTTAATAGCATTTTATAAAATACACAGTACGCTATTAACGTCAGTTGAAATAAACAACTGACGTTAAAATTAAAACCTTGAACGTCAGTTCTTTACCACAACTGACGTTAGTTTTAACAAAATTAACGTCAGTTGTGATAAAGAACTAATGTTAATAGTTTTATATTTAACGTTAGTTCCTTACCACAACTGACGTTAAAATATTAACTATTAACGCCAGCTGTATTTACGTCAGACAATATTCTGACGTATAAAATCAATTTTAAATGACGTAAAAAGCACTTATTGCACTAGTGTGATCATGGCACGTCTGCCAAATGCATGCAAGAAAAACACTTTTCTTTGTTTTATATCTTTATTTGTCAAAGCTCTCAAAAGCTTACAACCCATCGTCGTTTCAAACATCGAATGCTCTCAAAAGCATCATCGTTTTAATCATCGAATGCTCTCAAAAGCATCATCGTTCTAACATCGAATGCTCTCAAAAGCATCATCGTTTTAACATCTTTACAACTTTTATTAACAACACAGGACCTCAAAGTCCGAGTGCTCAATCACGAAGCCCCTAGACAGTTGCAATCAGTCTTAGGTTCGTGGTAATAGAAAACATCTCAAAATGTTTTAACTTTTTTAAGTAGATACTCAGTCTACAACACAACGAACCTTGATACCCCACTACAACATATTAGACTTTTAATAACGCACCTTTAATAGCATTTCCGTGTGGAAATGCTATTAAAAGTGATGGGGGGACTTTTAATAGCGTTTCCTTTAGGAAACGCTATCTTAGGTATCACCTAAGATAGCGTTTCCGTGTGGAACCGCTATTAAAAGTGCCACCTAGGAAAAGATAGCGGTTCCACACGGAAACGCTATCTTAGGTGATACCTAAGATAGCGTTTCCTAAAGGAAACGCTATCTTAGGTGAACACCTAAGGAATTAAACGCGGGACCTTTCTTCCCTCCTCTTTTTTCTTGCTCAGCTTCATTCCCTTCTCCACTGAAACCCTTTTCAACCACTACTGTCGTTGCCATCGCGGGACCTTTCTTCCCAACCCTACTGTCGTTGCCATCGCGGGAACCCTTTTCAACCACACTCCCTTCTCCACTGAAACCCAGCTCCACCTTACGCACAGTGTCACCCATCTCTGCATCTCATTTCCTTTTCCGTGTTCATCCCCAAATGCCACCTTGCCCAAGTAGACATTTCTGTCACCGCACCTGCGCAAGGGTAAGCTCCTCACTCATCATCACTGCACACACGTTTCCATTCATCCCAAGTTTCCTCTCTTATGTGTTAACTCCAATAAGTCTCTTTTAGTGTTTTGTTCTTCATTTTGGTGAGTTATTCGATGCATTTTGGTCTACTCTACTCTACGATTGGGCCTCCATGAAGAAAAACGTGCATTTATTTAGTATATGACTGTCCTCTATTGGCATTAGTGTGTGAATTATTTTATACGGATATGGTGGAATTTCTACATCCTTATTTACTCATTTATTTGAATAACCAGAGATTCTGCCTTTTTGTGCTTGGGGTAGGACATAACAATATGCTTCTTTAGTGAATTTTTTGGAGTACCAAGTATTCATTTCCTCTTGTATTCTATGTTGAACAGATTTGACAAGATCATCAATAAGGAAATTCCTGCTTCTGTGGTTTATGAGGATGACAAGGTGCTACCTCACCTTTATTATAGTCTTTTTTTCCTTCCCATTTTTGAGGATGTGACTGTAATTAGTAATTACTAATAGAGGGTTCTATGTATGGAATAATGCTGGAAATGCCACATCTACCAGAAATTATAACACAGAAGTTTGCAATGCAAAGTGAAAACAGTACAATAAAGTTTTGAAGATGTGTGTTGATTGTTGAATTTCATTTGTTGTCTTATGAAGCATTCTCTTTTGTTTTTCCCTGTTTCAATTAAAGTCTTGACTCTTCTACATTGTTTCCAAAGTATTGTTGTTAACAAGTAACATATCTTTACTCTCTACAGTTTATACTTGTTCACCAAATTACCAAGTAAACATGTAAAATGGTTCAATGAGTAATTGCTGTTAAAATAAATTGGGATTGTGAGATGCTCTTTGAATTGAGTCAATTGACTGCTTTCAAAAGTGACTGATATTAGTTTTCATGATGGATTGCACATTCTTATGCTAATTAATGTTTCTATATGGATATTTCAAATTCTCTATGTTAATCTTGTATTCCCCTGCAGGACCGAGTTTTCTCTTGCACTAGTATTCTTGTCTTGGTTCTTCTCTGGACTAATTTCTTTTACATAGACATTGGGCCATTGAAATTTGAAATTCATATATAGCTAAAATATTTGAAGATTGAATATGCTTTACCGAATTGTGTTCTTTGTTAGTTATGATGACTGGTTTTGGAGTACTTAAATCATGATCATTTCCTATAACTACCTAGGAAAAGTGCAGTGAATTTGTTGGATTCTACTTTGGAGATCTAGTTATTTTGACACACATATTTCTCTTGCAATAAACATGACAGTGTTCTTGTTTTATAACATATATTATAGTTGACTTCCTTCCACTTAGTACTTTTTTCTCCCTTTTCAGCACTGGTTCCAGAAAAATGGATCGAATTTAAGTTGCAAGACACTGCCAGAGTTAGTCACAACACCCAATTATTCAGGTATATCCTATAGGACAAAACATGATTTTGTAGGTGTTTGAATGGAATGTGACTTGTTTGTGTGTCAATCATTATTTGAAAATATGAATATGGATTGACGGATTGACTGTATGCATTTTGAACCTAATGCTGCTGGTATCCTGTTTTGTTTTGTTTCAATGTTTTTCGGAATGTGAAGAATGGGTTCATATGTTTGTTTTTGTTGCTTCAGTTTGTTGATCCTTTCCTTTTATATATCATTTAATTTAATGTTCTGTGCTCAGATTTTGGTGGTTTTGGGTCACGGCCGTGATGGATATCACGGCCCGGCCGTGATGGTCTCTCGCTCTCCGGTTGCTCTGCGAAATTCCGGTCTCTCGCGAGGCGAGCCTATGCTCGCGTCGCGAGCCCCTGTTATGGCCGTGAAGAATTTCACGGCTGGGCCGTGATGTGCTCGACTTGTGGTGGTTTTGGGTCACGGCCGTGATGGATATCACGGCCGGCCGTGATGACTCGACTTCACCTTTCTTCTTTTTCAGTTTTGCTCGAGGTCGTGATGGGCATCACGGCCAGGCCGTGATGGACTCTGTTTGGCTCATTTTCTGCACTTTTAAAGCCCTATCTTTATCCAAACTTCATCATGGTTGATCTTGAGCATTTTACCCTTGATATCCGCAAAACAACACACGAAAACCGCCTTACCCGTTCCAAAGGAAAATTAACCTAAAATCTAATAAAAATATGCCTAAACTACATGAAAATGCATGCAAAATGATAGACAAAGATGATGTGGAATCACACTCATCAACAAGTCGACACTTGGTTCCTTCAAGAATACTCAGCGACAATGTGTTTTGTTTGCAGCCTTTCATTCCTTTAATCAGTATACATTGCATGTAGACCTCAACCACTCTAAACTCAAAGTAAATATGTTTAATAAATATTTTTGTAGATCGGAAAAGCATGGATCGGAAATGGATGTCTCCGCCAATCGTTTAACGAAGGAGTATGAGGATGGGGTGAAAGAGTTCATTAGTTTTGCAGTTCGGCATGCGAAAAACCCTAATACAATCATATGTCCTTGTTTAGATTGTTGTTATGCAAGGCGAGTTAGTGCAGCCGATTTGGAAGAACATTTAGTGTGTAATGGAATCGATCAAAGTTATACATGTTGGACAAAACATGGTGAGACAAGAGCTGAGTCTAGTGAAATGAGGAATCGTGTGAGATATTCATCATACGATACCGACACAAATACTTATGAGGGCGATCGTTTTGAAGACATTGCAAATCTGTTGTTGAAGAGGATCTTGGGATTGTCCACAAATGTTTGGGAGGTTGGTAAGTGATGCGAGAGCAACCATTATATGATGGATGTACTAAATTCCACAAGATTGCTCGGCGATGTTAAAGTTGTATAACTTGAAATCGGGCAAACGGATGGACTGATAAGAGCTTTACGGACTTACTCACACTATTGAAAGACATGTTGCCAGATGATAATGTGCTTCCTAGTCGGACATACGAGGCTAAACAAATGTTACGCTCTATTGGCATGAGCTACGAGAGGATACATGCTTGTCCTAACGATTGCATTTTATTTCGGAATGAATATGCATCGTTACAGATGTGTCCTAAATGTAATGCCTCACGATATAAGAAGAAAGAATCAGATCCGAGAGAAGGTTGTGTGGTATTTTCCCATAATACCCAGATTTAGGCGCATGTACCGTAGTTATGAAGATTCAAAGCACTTGACATGGCATGAGGATGAAAGGATCAAAGATGGCAAGCTGCGGCACCCGGCAGATTCTCCGCAATGGAAGAAATTTGATCATGATTATCCCGATTTTGGGCAAGATTCAAGAAACCTACGACTTGCATTGGCACGACGGATTTAACCCGCATGGTGTTCAAAGTAGCTCTCACAAGACATGGCCTGTGATTTTGGTGATTTACAACCTATCCCCATGGCTATGCATGAAGCGCAAATTTATGATGTTATCTATGTTAATTTCTCGGGCCCAAACAACCAGGAAATGATATAGACGTCTATTTGACTCCTTTGATTGAAGACTTGAAACAACTGTGGGAGACAGGTGTGGAGGTGTATGATGGGTATAAGGAAGAAAGTTTCAATTTGAGAGCTATGTTGTTTGGGACAATTAATGATTTTCCAGCCTACGGTAATCTGTCAGGATATAGCATCAAGGGTCGAGTGTGCATGCCCTATATGTGAAGAGGGTACGGATTGGATGCGGTTAGAACATTGTAAGAAGAATGTCTTTCTTGGGCATCGTAGATTTTTGCATCCAAGTCATCATTACCGGTGGTGGAGAAAGGCGTTCAATGGGAACTCGGAAGAAGGTAGAGCGCCTTCACCTTTGACGGGTGATCAACTTTTTGAAAAGGTAAAGGATTTGAATATCCAATTCGGTAAACCTTTTGCGAGAGATATTGTCACAAGAGGGTGGAAGAAAAGGTCGATTTTCTTTGAGTTGCCATATTGGAAATCATTATATGTAAGACATTTCCTCGATGTGATGCACGTTGAAAAAAATATATCCGTGATAGTGTCATTGGTACGTTACTCAATGTGCCAGGGAAGACTAAAGATGGCATAAATGCAAGGTTGGACTTGGTTAGTATGGGAATAAGAAGAGAATTGGGACCGACGAATAAGGGTAAAAGTACATATCTTCCTCCGGCTGCTTACACTCTATCTAGAAAAGAAAAAACTGTTTTTTGTAAGTTTCTTGAAGGAGTTAAGGTTCCGGAAGGGTACTCTTCAAACATTAGGAACCTCGTATCGATGAAAGATCTCAAGTTAAAAGGTCTAAAGTCCCACGAATGTCAAGATCTAATGTAGCAGATGATACCCATTGGTATACAGTCTATTTTACCTAACAAAGTGCGGGGGCCTTAACTAAACTCTGTTTCTTCTTCAAGGCAATTTGCAGCAAAGTGATTGACCCTGGGAAGTTGCCATCATTGCAAAGAGAAATTGTTGTGACTTTATGCGAGCTTGAGATGTACTTTCCACCTTCATTCTTTGACATAATGGTTCATCTAACCATTCACCTTGTTAGAGAGACACAACTGTGTGGGCCAGCTTATATGAGATGGATGTACCCGATTGAGCGTTATATGAAGATATTAAAAGGGTATGTGAAAAACCGATCACGACCAGGAAGGTTGTATTGTTGAACGGTATATTGTCGAAGAAGCTGTTGAATTCTGTACCGAATACCTATCCAATGCTGAATCTATAGGGCTGCCAAAGTCTCGTCACACATGGAGAATGATGGGGCAAGGAATTACTGGAAATGAAATAGTGACTATAACAAGGACGGAATGGGAGCAAGCACACTTATATGTTCTGCACAATGCCGATGAGGTTGAGCCATATGTTGAAAAACACAAGGACATGCTTAAGAGTTTGTATCCAAATAAGAATCAAAATTGGCTAACTAGAGAACACAATCGTTGTTTTATAACATGGCTAAGAGATCACATTTATGCAGAGTTGACTGAAAATGATACTTCAGTTTCAAATAGATTGAGATGGTTAGCCAAAGGTCCAAGTTTGCATGTGTTCTCTTACCACGGTTATCAAATTAATGGGTACACATTCTATACAAAAGAACAAGATGGTCGGAGTACAATGCAAAACAGTGGTGTGACTCTAGTAGCTCGATCGATGCATATCTCAAGTGCCAAAGACAGAAACCCGATATATGCAAATATGTCATACTTCAGCGTCATTGAACGCATATGGGAGTTGGATTACACAAAGTTTAAGGTTGGTGTGTTTGGTTGCAAGTGGGTTGACAATAATAACGGTGTTCAGATTGATGAGTCAGGGTTCATGCAGGTGGATCTTAATAGGGTGGGGTATAAAGATGAGCCTTTTATATTAGCATCTCAAGCTCAACAAGTGTTCTATGTCACCGATCCAGCTGATATGAAAAGGTCCATTGTTCTTTTGACTAACAAAATAATTACTAATGTTGATGATCAAGACCATCGAGATGTTGATATTGAAGATGATCCTTTCGTCGGGACATTACAATCACTTGAGATTGATCCAACTAGGGATGATGGTATGTATATGAGAGATGATCATGATGAGGGGCTTTTGGTCAATCCACCATTTCGTACTAATAAAGGACAAACAAATCTCAATCAAATGAAGAAAAGAAAAAGGTTGACTTAAACATGTATGTAGTGTTTGTGTTTAAATGAACTTTTCGATCCTTTTATATTATAGTTAGCATCTTCCAGGTAATGCTAGTGTTGATTTTGTTATTCATAGTTGTTTTATATTTTGCATCAATTAATGTTATATTAATGTCCATTGATGTTTTACTTGTATCTAATATTTTTGTAGGTAAATGGCATCTTCAAGTAATTCTAGTGATGCCAAAGCGGCGAGACGTGGGCCAATGATTATGAAGGCGGTCATCCGCGCTAGGAGTAAAGGACAAAAATTTGATGTAATTTACTTACTAATCTAAGGATTTCATAATGTTGTTTGATATCTAGATTTAATTACTTTATTATTTTTATTAGGTTGAATGGAATTCTTTGGACCAACCTATTCGTGCTAATGGTAAAATATTGAAGAGTTACATTGGGGCCGTTGTTCGTGCAAACGGTCCCAATTATTTGTTCTAATTGGAAGGATGAAGCTTTGGATGGTTTCAAAGAGAGCATATGGGCTGATGTACAGGTAATTGTTAAAATTTATAAATTATATTGTAAACTATGTAAACATACTTACTTTGACACGTTGATTATATTGTTTTGCGAGATGTCTTTTAATGTTGATGAATCTAGGAAAAAATTTGTACTTGGGGAAGCTGGTAACCTACATAGGGCATTCAGAACTAGATTGACCAAACAATTTCTAAGAGATGCCAACGGGAATATCAATGAGGAGCCTCCATCACAATATCCACACATATCAAGGGATGAGTGGACAGATTTTATAGCAATACGCACGGGGAGATGCTCAATTCCTGGTATGTTTAATATCACGTTAGTCCTTATAATTTTATAGCAATACGTACATATGACATTAACCATGTATTAATATTACTTATATGTGTCTGAATAGAAATTAAGCAATGAAAATCGCAACAGTATGCGTTAGATCCCGCATGCCCTTACAAAGCATCACGTAAGGGGTATGCCGACATTGAGGATGAATTGGTATGTATATATATATATATTTAACTGCATTTGTGGTAAATATGACTTTTAAACTGTTTGGTTAATTTATATTATCTCAATATACAGATACGGGAGGCGGGGCCGGAAGTTAAGAAAATTAAACGCCATATTGTGTGGGAGGAAAGCCCGCGAGAACAAGGCGGGTGTAATTGACAACAAAAATACGCAGACCGTGTGGAATAAATGTGTTAGTAGACTAACGATTACATTATCAATTGTTATTTTCATATGATAATATATAATAATTTTAACATTTCCATTTCACCAATAACTATGTGTCGGGAGGAACTCATCACGATCTGCGGTAGAGGGAGAGATAGAAGACTTTGGTCGCCAGGATATTCTTGCCAAAGCCATAGGTGTGCCAGAGAACCCTGGGCGTGTTAGGGGTGTGGGTTTCGGCGTCTCACAAAAAGATTACTTCCCACCCGAAGGTCGTGCAAGAAATAACTCGGAAACGAAAAAGTGGGAGACATTGGTGTCTCAACTCTCGATAGATTGAACATTTTGGAAGAAAAGCTGAAACAAAAGGATGATGAGGAGAGGCAGGCTAATTTCACAGCCCAAGCAAGCGTCAAAGATAGTTGCACTCTACCATCACAAACAGAGGCTTCAGAGGTAATGCATGCCTTTTTTTTTTACTAGTATTGCATTCGCAGATTAAATACATTCAATTGGATGCCTTAATTCACAGCTTATTAATCTATCATTGGATTAGGGCGTCAACTCATGTCACTATATTTATCGACCCCAAACTATCGTATGGTTGCTATGGGTAAAGTATACAATGAGCCGGGTGTTACACCGCACAATCGGACCAGTACCCCTTAACCATGTGAAAGTTGGAGTTGATGTTGCAACCGAGGGGGATGCGCCATTGCCGGTACCTATCGTTGATGCAGATGTGATGATGATAGGAGATGCAATAGGTACTTATGTGGCATGGCCAATTGATCTCGTGGTTGTAATTAATATGGTATGTAATTGTATTTTTCCACCTTTTCATATACGGCATATATGCATTACATTAGTTGATCACTAAGCGGCATATTGAAATGCAAAATTTCCAGGCACCCAAAAGCTAAAGGCAAGGGCAGAGTGTCCGGATATACAAAGGAGTCAATTACAACCCCGAGAAAATAAAGGAGGCAACTCGAGGCCAACCCACCTACAGCTGGTTCAACTACAACTTCTCTGGAATATTTGAATTTCCTTAAAATACATGAACGAAAGAATATGAAAAATGCTGACCAATTGTACGTAGAGATGGAACAAAATATTTTTGGTCACCATTTCATTGAGATGCTCAATACTGAAAATATCAGAGAAGTTGTAAATCATGAATGGGTATCTACCTCCGTTATTTCCGCATATATCAGGTAATAAATCAGGTTTAAAGTGTACAATATTTTTTTAGTCTTTCCATTTAAATATTGATGTCATTGGTGTAATCCATTTTTATATTTTAATTGAAGGTATTTGTATGAAGAATTGTTGCTTCCAAAGGAAATAACGAGGAGGTTTCTGTTCTTGTCCCCACACCAAACAAATACATACGGCTACTTCGGGAGGGATTCACAGACAACGTATCTAGCTGACCGGTTTGCAACTAAAGAAAGAGAATATCAGCCCTTGTTTTTAGCGTCGTGCAATGTTGGGTGAGTCGCTTATCCTTTAGGACTTAATTCACAATAATGAATTACATAAAAGTTGAGGTGCTTAGGATTTGTTATCTCAACATTTTTGTAGGAATCATTGGGTGCTGTGCGCGATAAATATTGTTGAAGAGATTATTTACTATCTGGATCCCTTGTATGTTGATCCTAGGGATCGCCTGAATTAAAGAATCATTCGATACGTAAGCATGTTTTTATATTTCTGATTTTCTATGATTCCGTTCGATACGTGAGCATGCGTGTGTTTGTGATGATTGAAAATATGTTTCTTAATGAAGTCTGTTTGATTTTGTGATTAGTGGTTTGCAAGTTTATCGCGCAAATATCGGAGCTAAGGTGCCGCGTTTAAAGGCAACCAACATTAAATGGATTGAGATACGTGTATATTTGCAAAAACTTAATGCGCAATTAGATAAAAAAACTATATTGATTTACTATTTTATTTTTTATAGTGCCCAAGACAACCCAACAAGACAGATTGTGGGTACTATGTCATGCGTTTCATGAAGGAGACTATCTTGCAGAACCAAGTTAAAATACCAATGGCGGTATGTTGTTTACTTAGCTTTTAATCGTGATTTGTTCAAATGTTTTAGCAATTGTAACTTAATTTATTTAATTTTTATGTCGCAAGATTTCCCCGACTTCAAATGCTCCACATACTCCATTGCTCAACTATCTCAAGTCAAGGAAGAGTGGTGTCGCTATATTGTTGAAAAGTTCGTTTGATTATGTCAAATTGATCACGATGAGTTGCAGCAATACTCATTGGTATGTGAATAATGCTTTATATTTATCAACCCCAAACTATCTATGTATTTGTTTTTCCTTGGTACATGCCTTCGAGTTGATGTGCCGTTTGCTAGGAGAAAATAAGTTCAAACTTATTATTTTTGTTACACTTTGTTAATGCTTGATTTGAATTCTGTTTCTTGCTACGTGAGTATTTACCTAATTAGTCTGCTTGTATCCCAATGTAACAAAGTTAGTCTTTGTGGTGGAAATGCAGTATGTATGCTACGAGTCTTTGGATCACATTTCGACACATTACTTTGGTGTTGTCTTGGTCTCATGAAAAACAAACAGAAGCTGTAAATGTAGATTAATTGTAGATGTATGTTGGTTTTCTGATTTTGGTTTCTTAAGGATTGAGATCTGGTATAGTTGCTGCACTTTGATTTTGTCTTACTCGTGTGAATTTGAATACTTTAGAAACAGAGTGGTGTACTTATATCTGGTTATATATATATATATATAGTTGCTGTATAGAGTGTTGCACTTTGATTGTATAGTTACTGGTTTGCTGCACAAACACATGCAGTGCTGCATTGAACACTTATATTTTGAACACATTTTGAACAATTGTGTTGACTGCAACAATTGTGGTTTTTTTGTGTAAATATGCAGGAATAATGGATGTAAAAGTTAAGAAATAAAATTAAAAAAAAAAAAAGGGGCTTTAGATAGCGTTTCCTTGTACAAACGCTATCTAAAGTCAGACTTTAGATAGCGTTTCCGTGTACAAACGCTATCTAAAGTCACCTATTAATAGCAGTTCCTAAATGCTATCTTTGCTAACGAGTTTTAATAGCGGTAGAATAGATAGCGGTTACAAACGCTATTAAAAGGCATACGGAAACGCTATCTAAAGTCTAATCTGTTGTAGTGCCCCGACGTCTCGGTTATTAAGTTCCATATCATCGTTTTACATCGTTTTTGTCTATGAAAAACAAATCCAAAATAAGACAACGTCATAAGAACACTAGTACCCCGACATCTCGGTTACTAAGTTCTATATCGTCGTTTACGTCGTTAAGTAAAACTCATTTACAGAAAATCATTTCTACTTGAAATTCGTTTGTAAAACGTCAAATCATCAAAAACTCTTTTACTGAAACTTCAGCTCTAAAAATTAAATCAATTCAGATTAAACCTCTTCTCAAAATAAGTACTGCTATTTTTAAACTTTCACCGTAAATAATTTCGAAACTTGCCGTCGTTTATCATTTTCCAAGAAAATATTTTTAAAGTCAAACTTTGACCTTTTTATTATTTTATTATTATTTTTATTTTTATTTTTATTATTATTTTATAAGGTATTTTCGAATATTAATTTCACAAAATAACTTTTTATAATGTTACGTAATTTCTTGCGTAAAAATTAGCAGTACCAAAAAATTTCACGGTTACGCTCTCACCGTGACTCATAAATTGCTTTTACACTAATAAATCATTAAAATAATAATATTTCTCAAAACTCATTATTTTTCCAAAATAATATTTTCCCCCACTATTATATTCCAACATTTCCCATAAAACGTTGAATATAATTTTCACAGCTTATTAAAGTTTTTATTTGATTAATCGGTTGTGCACTGACCACTGTCAGACCTCTCAAACAACATTCAACATTCATCATTCAACAACATCATCATAATTATATCACCAGGAAGATCATGCATCATAGCAACATAATATACTACTGCAGATAATTAAATCAATTAAAAGCAGATAAATCACCGATACACAGTTAAACAACACAGCGTAAACAGCATAAACAAATAACCACTACCACATATAAATCATATCAACCACACTACAAGTAAATAGTTATTGAGAAAATCCCTCAGGTAAGCTCCCCTTACCTCTTGAAGCTCCTCAGTGAAATTAAAAGAACTCTGTCGATTGTCGGAAACCCTCGTACGCCGTAAAACAATTAACCTTCAACAACACATCCAAACAACCAATCAAAACAAGCTAAACAAACACCTAATCCTCTCTAATAGGTCACAGTCTCTTAGGGTTTTGTGGCTCAAAATCTCCAAATTTTCTTAAGTCATGGATTAATGATCCTAATATACTTAAGGAAATGGATTAAGGCTAAACAACAAAGTTAAGAATCAAAACCATCCTAATCCTTTAAGTGGTACATTCGGCCAACACAAGAACATAGGGTTAGGGTTTTTAGTTTCATGAACCAACTTGGATTTATTAAGCATACATACTAATAACTTGATTACCAAGATCATTAATGAAAACTTTGAACAAAACTCATCAAATCTCATTCACCTAGGGTTCGGCCTTTATGAAACAAATAGGTTACAGTTTGATTTTTGATCTTCTATGTACTTACATACAAGAACTATCAAGGTGCTAGAAGATTGAATCATGAATTAAGACATGAAAATGAAACAAAACCCATGAACGTCACTTTTCAATGGATTCGGCCCAGCCTAGAAATCAAGGAAAGAAATTTCTTATGGTCAAATGCTTCTAGATGATGAAAATAGAGATGATTATAAGATCATAGCAATTGGTTTCATGTCAAAAGGATTTTTCTAGAATTAGTTATGAATTATCAAAGTTCTAGATCTAGAAACTTAAAAGTGATGAAAATATATGAGATAAGCTTTGAATCAAGAAATTTATTGAAGAACATAGACATGATTAGGTAAGGAGAATAGGATTCACCTCTTGAAGATCAAAGACAAGTGAAGATCCAAGAACTTGCTTCACAAAGTGATGCTAAAAGGCTTATGAACTTAAGAGTTTTTTTGAAACAAATGGCAATAGGAAGAAAATGAAATGTGAGGGAGGGTATTTATAGAGATGTGGTGCACCACTTTGGAAGGACCACATAGAAAGGAGGTGATTTCTCAAAGGATTTAAGTCCAATTACTTCCTAGGGGCCATTTTGCAAAATTCCAAAAGTATAGGGACTATTTTGCAAATTGCCAATAGTTTGAAATGATGACCATGTGCCACATTTATTGTGTTCACATGTGGCTCATCTTTGTTGAATTTTCTTGAGACTTTTTGGGAAGAATCTAGAATACCTTGGAGAATGCTAGATTTGTGTGGAACTTTGGAGAACATGGTGGAACATTGTGGAACATGGTGGAAGCTTCAAGAATCAACTTGACTCTTCCAAACTAAGGCAGCCCCCACTCCTTATTGGGCTTGTGCATGGGCCTTGAAAACTTCGGCTTGAATTTATTTTTGTGGGGTGATAGTGTGATTTTACATGATGTTTGCTGTACACTTTTGCATGCATTTTTCATATTGATTAGGCATTCTTAGTTTGATTTTTATTAGATTTTCCCTTGGAACGGGTGAAGCGGTTTCTGTGTATTGTTTTGCAGATATTGAAGGAAAACTGTGCATATTTGGTATAATGAAGCTTGGATGATTTTGGAGCTTGAAAAGAGAAGAAATTGAGCCAAGCAGAATTCTGGAGATTCGCCCCGCGAGACTGGATTCGCCTCGCGACCCTGAAAGCTAACTGTTGCAAAAAATGCAAGCCTTTCTGGTTCGCCTCGCGAACCTTGTTTCTCCTCGCGAGTCTGGAAACAGAAGCCATCACGCCCAGGCCCTGATGCTTCTCACGGGCATATTGGAGAAGAAATTTATGGCCTCGCGTCGCGATCTGTGTCTCGCCTCGCGAGAGTTCAGGAATGTGAAACAGCAGATTTTTAGCTTTCGCCTCGCGAGAAGCCATTCGCCTCGCGAGCGAGCGCAGAACAGATTGGTATAAGTTGCTGTTTTAGGGCAGAATTGATAAGACTCTTGGAGGATTGGAGGCAGACTTGAGGCTGCGGCTGGAAGAGGGTTGCAGTCCTGAAGGGGATGTTTTCCTTGCTCTGTGACTGAAAGAAGATTGGAGGATCCTTCTATGGAGTTTGCTTCATCCCTTCTCTCTTTCTCTTTGTATTCTCTGTTTATGAGTAGTTAAATCCCTGTTGTTGGGATTAGATGTAGCCAAACTGATTGATTATGTATTTATCTTGACTGATTATTCTATGTTCATGTCTTCATATTAGTGATTAATTTTCTGTGCTTAATGCTTGTTGTGGCTAGCACCCCCATGACTCTATTTGTGTTTTAGTATGTAATGGAGACGTTCATATTAGAACCGGAATTGAATTTAATCACCTAGTAACCCTTACATCTAGAGATGGAGTTTGGTTTGCTAGTAATCGCGTAATCCCTAATCCTAATGCAATTTCATTAATCTAGGCCACCTAAGAGATTAGGGTCTATTAGTGGAATTAGGCTCTTGTCATCCGAGAGATCGGGGCTTGAGTAGTTTAGTGGATTGATTTTAATATCTGAAGCATGAATGGGAGGTATCTAGTCCTGATATTGCATGAGATAGAGGTTTGGTGAAATCTGATCCCAACATATCATTTCTGCAGTCCAAGTGTTTGTCAAAAATCCCCCAAAAGACAAAAAGATTTTATTTCTTTTCTTTTGCTTGTTTTGAACTCTCTGTTTAGTCTAGATAGTTGCTGAGTTTGTGAATTGGTAGTTAACATCCAATCCCCGTGGATACGATAAACCGGTCTTACCACCGTATTACTTGCACGACTGGGTATACTTGCCCAGAATCGTCCAACAAGTTTTTGGCGCCGTTGCCGGGGATTGGTTTTGCCAATATCATTAGTAACAGAGGAGGCAACTAGTTTAGACATTTTTATTATTTTTATTTTCTGTATATATTTGATCTTTTTGTTTGAGTTTTGTTTTTGCAAGGTGGACTAACGTCATGGAAGATTTTTATTATCCACCTGATGCGGAAGCCGCAAGTCACACTTGGGAGGATAACTTGTGTTGGGAAGACGATATAAATTTGGGAGAATTCTTCGAGGAGTTTTCCTTATCTCATAATATTCCATCACGAGACGATCCTATGACTGGCGAGCTTGTATATATATACACCAAGGAGGATTGGGAAACCTTTTGTTCATATTTGCCACCTCCACCACCGTGTATTGTGATTCCCACAGAGCCACATGAAGCAGAAGTTGAGCAGAATCTGGTTGTGGAAATGGATCAAATTGAAGATGAAGGGGTGATGGTGGATGAGCCACAAGAAGAGGAAGTACCTTTCACGCATCCTTGGGGAGGAACAAGTGAGAAGGAAGGGCATTTGGAAAGCACTCTCTCCACCGTGCTTGCTAAGGAATCTGAATTTTCTGCATTGGACAAATATGTTGGCTTGCATGCGTGTGTGGACATTGGTAAACTAACCCCTTCCACTTGTCTTTTAAACTTCCTGGTGAAAATGCCATTTGACCCGCTAGGAAGTAAGTGCAGTATTATAGTTGAAGAGGTCAATGGTGCTTTTACACACTGGCTGGGTGGAGTGGAGGATAAAGTCATATTACTGCTACAATCTCCACTCCAATTACCATTTGATCCGGGAGGAGGATCCTAGGACGTCAAGCTAGTGACGTTAAAGAAGCACTTATTGGGAGGCAACCCAACATTTCTTAACTCTTCTCTTTAGTTGTTTCATTTTCTTAAGAATTTTGTTTTTGATTTTAACCTCTTGAATAATTTGAGAAGCTCAAGAGGAAAAATAATAAATTGAGAATTGCCAAGTGTTTGCAGGGTAAGAAGGAAGGAGGGAAGAGCAAGGAGAACAAGAAGAAAAGTCAGCACCCATCAAGGCCGGGACCCCATTTTCATGCAGTTCATCCTGACTAGGCATGTGAATCAACACCCGCTACCGCCTCGGTAAGCCGTTCCAATTTTTTTGTTTTATTTTTCTCCTCTTTCCATCTTGATTGTTTACATTGGGGACAATGTAAATTCTTAAGCTTGGGGTAGGGGTATTTTGCATTTGCATTTTGCATGTTGCATTCATTTAGTTTAGCATGATAGCTCTGCATGATCACACAATTAGATTGCCCTTGTTTATATTTTGTATCCAATGGTGAGAACTAAGTGCCCCATAATTTGAGATAGTGGATTGTTGAACCCAATTTGTTATTCTTGTGATATGGCTGCAAATGAAAATGTTTGAGATAATCTTGGATAGTTGATAATTAGCATATGGTTCTGAGGACTTGTGTTTTTCATTGATTCTGAACTAAAATGTGAGATTTTGAGCCAAAGGGGTACTCATAAAATTTTACCCCATTCTTTGTGTTAGAGTGTTATTCCTCTTGGTTTGTTTTCTCTAGAACTTGACTTGAAACCATTTTGAAGCTTAAAAAATTTTTGAAAACATTTTTGAAAATGATTGAGGCAATAGGTATTTTTCTGGCCTTCTGAGCTTGGAATGATGAAATGCTACCCCTTAGTTTCCCAATTTTGAGCTTGAAAGAATAAAAATGCTTTTCTTGGTACCCTGAAATGTTTTGATAAATATGTTTGATAGGGACCTTTTAAAGTATAACAAAAGGGTAAAAAGGTAGTTGAAAGTTTGGGAAAAGAATCAGAAAAAATAATTCTCTTGATTTGAAAATTCTTCCCTTCTCCAGGAAAATAAATAGAGAAGGGGATGACAAAAAGAAAAATAAAAAAAAAGAAAAGAAAAAAGAAAAAGAAAGAAAAGAAAGGTGGAAAAATGAATTGAAAACCCAAGAAGGTATTTTAGAAGGTCATGTTTGCAATGCTTGATGTTTATGTAGCCTTTTGAATTGTCCTTTTCTTGTTATCCCCACCTAACGAGTAAATCCCATGGCCATGTTACAACCAAAGAAAAGACCTCTTGATTCTTAATTGTTTTCATTAATAAAGTAGATATTTGGTTGATAGTCAAGCCTATGGTAGGATTCATTCCTTGAGGAAAATTGAGTGAAATGTCTTATCCCCTAAACACTTGAGTGGTGAGGAAGAGAGCCAAGCAAATGAACAAGCTTGGGGTGAGCTTCAGGTGAGAAAGAGTACCTAAATCAGTGAGAACATGAGTCTAAGGAACCTAAGCCTCTAATTGGACTTGAATTGATTGTCTCTTGCTGAATTGTTTGAATTGCCTATTACTTGGATTATTTACTCGGGTTCTTAGTTCACTATCCATGTTCTGTTTTCTTCTACTGGCCTTAGTGATTGCTTGAGGACAAACAATTGAATAAGCTTGGGGTGATTTGATATTGTGATTTTACATGATGTTTGTTGTACACTTTTGCATGCATTTTTCATATTGATTAGGCATTCTTAGTTTGATTTTTATTAGATTTTCCCTTGGAACGGGTGAAGCGGTTTGTGTGTTGTTTTGCAGATATTGAAGGAAAACTGTGCATATTTGGCTATAATGAAGCTTGGATGATTTTGGAGCTTGAAAAGAGAAGAAATTGAGCCAAGCAGAATTCTGGAGATTCGCCCCGCGAGACTGGATTCGCCTCGCGACCACGAAGCCGATTTGCAGAAAATGCAAGCCTTTTCGGTTCGCCTCGCGAACCTTGTTTCGCCTCGCGAGTCCGGGAAACGAAGCCATCACGTCCAGTCCACGATGCTTCTCACGGGCATATTGGAGAAGAAATTTATGGCCTCGCGTCGCGATTCTGTGTCTCGCCTCGCGAGAGTTCGAGAATGTGAAACAGCAGATTTTTAGCTTTCGCCTCGTGAGAAGCCATTCGCCTCGCGAGCGAGCGCAGAACAGATTGGTATAAGTTGTTGTTTTAGGGCAGAATTGATAAGACTCTTGGAGGATTGGAGGCAGACTTGAGGTTGCGGCTGGAAGAGGGTTGCAGTCCTGAAGGGGATGTTTTCCTTGCTCTGGGACTGAAAGAAGATTGGAGGATCCTTCTATGGAGTTTGCTTCATCCCTTCTCTCTTTCTCTTTGTATTCTCTGTTTATGAGTAGTTAAATCCCTGTTGTTGGGATTAGATGTAGCCAAACTGATTGATTATGTATTTATCTTGACTGATTATTCTATGTTCATGTCTTCATATTAGTGATTAATTTTCTGTGCTTAATGCTTGTTGTGGCTAGCACCCCCATGACTCGATTTGTGTTTTAGTATGTAATGGAGACGTTCATATTAGAACCGGAATTGAATTTAATCACCTAGTAACACTTACATCTAGATATGGAGTTTGGTTTGCTAGTAATCGCGTAATCCCTAATCCTAATGCAATTTCATTAATCTAGGCCACCTAAGAGATTAGGGTCTATTAGTGGAATTAGGCTCTTGTCATCCGAGAGATCGGGGCTTGAGTAGTTTAGTGGATTGATTTTAATATCTGAAGCATGAATGGGAGGTATCTAGTCCTGATATTGCATGAGATAGAGGTTTGGTGAAATCTGATCCCAACATATCATTTCTGCACTCCAAGTGTTTGTCAAAAATCCCCCAAAAGACAAAAAGATTTTATTTCTTTTCTTTTGCTTGTTTTGAACTCTCTGTTTAGTCTAGATAGTTGCTGAGTTTGTGAATTGGTAGTTGACATCCAATCCCCGTGGATACGATAAACCGGTCTTACCACCATATTACTTGCACGACTGGGTATACTTGCCCAGAATCGTCCAACATGGGGCCCACCAAAAGGCTTAAAGCTTAAACATGACATAGGAAGCTTATATGATTTCTAACGGGCTTCATGGAATTTAATCCATGGACAAGGAATTTGGGATTCATAGCCACGGTCCACTAATAGATTGAGAACAAAGATTCTGGCCCAATTCACTTAGAAAAACATAGGAACTAACTTAGGGACCAAAGTGCAATTAATAGAAAGTTCAAGGACTTAAGTGCAAAATCCATAAATTGCCACTTTAACCTTGTAGAATCTTCTAGACTTAAAAGTATGATTCATACCCATGAATCATCTCAAAATCCTAAGATAAACTCTTTATCTGCTCTTGGTAACTCCGAAATTCACTCTGTCGTTCACCCGATTACGTATTTCGCCCATAAAACGTAAATTATTTTATTTTTTTCTGAAATAATTCTAAAAATACAGAATTGTAGGAAATAAAATAAAAACCTTAAGTCTTTCGTTCACGAATTAAAATTAGGTCTTTTGTGCAGTATAATAATACTGTTAATGGAATTCGCGGGCCGGTATTCGTCTGCCTTTCAAACCTAAATTTTAATCGTAGCTTCCTACATTCAAGTAGGATTGAGTGATGAACTCCGTTTACTTAAAATAATTTTCTAATACTCATATAAATATATACAAATAATCGTCCGCATTTCGATTATTTTGAAACAGTGAAAATGGGGGTGTTATATGTTCCTCTGCCTAGAAGCCTGCCAGGAGCCGTTCCTTGTCCGTGCCTTCTTGCACCGGTGACCACTCCCCGCCCTCGTCGGCACCCGGGTGTTACATGCCCACAAGCTTCCGCTTGGTTCGTCCTCGAACCACACTGTACTGGGAGAGGTGCTGCTCTGATACCATTTGTAACATCCCCGACTGCTTTATGGATTGACGACTGTCCCCACAAACCAACACGGGTCTTTTAAGCGTGCTTTGTCTTCACTCACACGCTTCCCTGGAAAACTTCCCAGGAGGTCACCCATCCCAGAATTACTCCAAGTCAAGCTCGCTTAACTGTGGAGTTCTTAAGTGATGGGCTGTCGAAAAGAAGATGCATCTTTTTAGTATAGGTAGTACCAATCAATTCATATAAGCCTTCCTCAATTGTATAGTCCCATACCTACACTGTCTCAGGATCCCTCTCATTAGGGTGTGTAATCGTTCATTCATGTGTCCCTCCGCCTAGAAGCCTGCCAGGAGCCGCTCCTTGTCCGTGCCTTCTTACACCGGTGACCACTCCCCGCCCTCGTCGGCACCCGGGTGTTACACTCCCGAACAACATATGTCCTTGCTTAAAGTCAACTAAGCATAGTATTAAAAACCAGGCAGATCACGCATCACACAATATCAGGAAATATTCAAATATCTCAATATCATATAAAGCAATTTATCACAACAACCCATAATAATCAAATCAAATAAATAACAAAGTCAGACTCTGTCACGGCCAGACCGTGATAGCCATCACGGCCAGGCCGTGATAGCCATCATGGCCAGGCCGTGATAACCATCATGGCCGTGACAGACATCAAATGCAAGAATTCTTCAAAACAAAACCTGTCACGGCCTGGCCAGGATAACCATCACGGCCGTGACAGACAACAAACATCCTCAATATCATAAATATTCAAACACCAAAATAATATGTCACATGCATATGGAATACCTCAACCAGTGTATCACAGTAAATTCAACAACATAAATTCAGACATCCTCAATATCATATAATCAACCTAATGCCGATAAACCTACAATCCCCAAATCACCATTGGTTTTATAGAAAAGGTTTCCAATGTTATTTTGGTCTGGTCAATTACTCAACGACTAGTAGGGTTTAGGTCGCCCTACATAAATATTATATAATATACTACTTATCGATTCCGACGATAGAGTGATCCTTTCCCCCACCTAAGCTAGCATCGAAATCCCGACCTCGACGTTCCTTGCTATCACACCACAGCTTAATAGTTTCACATTGAACCAAACAACATAACTATAATTAATCAAACAACAACCATCTATGACACTTTAGGGCTAGGTTCGGCCAAGACTAAGAAAATAGGTTTAGGGTAATCTTCTTAATGCCATCTTTTGGATCCTAGTTACTAGAGTCTTAACTAACATAGATTACCTATTACAAGACTAAAATTTGAAACAAAATCCTCTAACCTTTAGGGTTAGGGTTTCGACCATGTATAGTAAAATAGGCTAGGAAATTCTTTTTTAATTTGAGTTCTTGGATTTAGATTACTTAGATACTTAAGAGTATTAAACAATCATTAGAATTCATTAATTTAACAAAATCAATAAACTCCTAAATTATAGATTTTCGGCCAACACAATAAAATTAGGATAGAAATCTTTGTTGAAGTTAAGCTCTTAGATCATAACCATATAGGTATTAGAGAGCTTAACCCAAGCATTAGATTTCCTAACAGAAGCAAAAATACCAAACCCATTTTCTAACATAGGTTCGGCCAGATCAAGATCATATATGTAGAAAATGTTTTTGCTCACACACTCTTAGATAATGAAAGTAGATGACATAACAAGATCATAGAAATTGGTTTCACATTTTTATGATTTTTCTACAATTTTCTAGATTTATTCAAAGTTCTAGATCTAAGATATGAAAAACTATGAAATAGGAAGATTAAGATCTTGAGATGAGATGAGATGAGATGAGATGAGATGAGATGAGATGATCATGGACGATCCTATTACCACAAGTGTATGAAGAATTTGAAGAAAAGATGATGATCTTGACAAGTTCTTCAATGGAAGCACTTGGACCTCTTAAAGAAGATAATGGAGTTTTGGTGACTTGTGAAGAAATGAAGAAAAAATGAAGAAGATGAGTGAAAGGGGAGGGAGGCCACGGTTTGGGGGATATATATAGGAGTAATCTTATACCTTGTCCGCATTGTCTCTCTCTCTCTCTCATTTGTCTCCCTCTCGTTGAGACACCCCGCTGTGCCCCGTGTTTTATTAGATTAATTACCTTCTTAAATCAATTCTTAATCGCGCGCTAATCGTGAAAATACGTAAAAATTAAAAATTATTTAATTATCATATAACTTCTGCAAATTTAAAACACAACAACTTTAACATATGTAAATACACACCTAATTGTTCATTACAATACCAAAACACTGTTGAGGGTATCCTCTCAATAGGATCCCTCACAGGCATAAACTTAATAACAGACATACTTAGTGGAAATATACAAATGCTCCTTAGACACACTGGCCATAATGTATATACTCTAATTGTCACGGATCACAGCTCGACCCCCGGCGTCTGGTTCGTAAGGAGTTCCATCCAACTCCTCAGCAATCTCCGTTTCATACAGAGTTCCGTCCAACTCCTCAGCAACATAACCCTCCATCGAGTCTTCTAACGTAAACCAAAGTAACCCACAAAAATACAGAAACAAGGGGGATAAGAAGCAGTTCTATCATCAAAAAGCGGAAAAGAGTTATAGTACATTATACAGTAATTGTCACAGACAATCAACACACATAACTAACGAATCATCCTCAAGTTAATATATATCATCCTCTACCCTTACTCTCAAGCAATCAGACACTTTACTTTAACGTAACCGCTCAAATCCTGTCACCATGTCTTTATGTTATCGTGGCCACTACCACTCCTGTCACCATCCCTCATTTGCATTGGGGCACACCCTCATTCACGTTAGGATGTTCCACCTAGTGCACACCTCCATTCCTATTAAGGTGTTCCACCCCCATTCCCTAAGGTGGAAGTGGTCTCGCGAGATTTTTTGATTTTACGTGTATTATATTACCAATACACGGTGTATTATATTACCAATACACAGAAGTGTTTTACATGTATTATATTACCAATATTATATTACAAATACACAGAAATGTTTTACGTGTATTATATTGCCAATACACGGTGTATTATATTACCAATACACAGAAGTGTTTGTCGTGTATTATATTACCAATACACGGTGTATTATGTTACCAATACACATATGTCCTTGCATATTATATTACCAATACACTTTTGTCTTTGATTATTATATTACCAATACACTTTTTTCCTTGTGTGTTATATTACCAATACACGGTTGTGGACAACAACACCTATACTTGAATCTCACCAACCCGTTTTAAAAACATCATAGTGCCTTAACCTTCCATTAGAACTTGACACATATTCTATGCCATAACACCTCTTTAACATACATCATCTAGGTTAGGCACTTCTAAATCATTATTATCCTCACGCCCAAAACAATCATCTCTTAGACAACATATATATCTTTACTTAAAAATCACTAAGCATAATAATACAAACCAGGCAGATCATGCATAACAAAATATCAATCAAAATATTCCCATATCACCCACATAGCACAAAATCAATTCAATAAAGGTAATAAATCAAATCAACCATAAACAATATAAAATCAACCGAATAACAATAAACCTACAATACCCGAATCACCAATGGTTTTTCAGAAAAGGTTTCCAATGTGATTTTGGTCTTGTCGATTACTCAACTACTAATAGGGTTTAGGTCGCCCTACACAATTATTATATAATCTACTACTTATCCATTCCGATGATAGGTTGGTTATTTCCCCCTCCTGGGTTATCACCAAACTCCCGAACTCGAAGCTCCTCGTTGTCACACCACAAAGTACTAACTCCACCTTCAACCAATCAACATAATAACCAAAAAATAAAACAAACTTATCTATGTTCTCTTTAGGCTAGGTTTGCCCATTTAATTCAAATTAGAGTTAGGATTCTTTTGTCAACATAAGCCATTGGATACTTATCACTTAGGTTCCAGGTAACTTAGATAAATTGCGATAACTTGAAGATATGGAATAAAAAAATCATCCAACCACTTAGGGAAGGTTTTAGCCTTGTATTACAACATAGGCTAGAAATCTTTGAACTTTCCAATCTCTTAGACTTAGCATCCAAACGTATTAAGGAGCTTTAGTCCATGATCATGAAGTAGACTATGAATATGAATATGATTTTATTTTAATCAAAAACACTTTCTAACTCTCAAATTAAAATATAATTAATTATATTTTAACCGGTTGAATAATATAATTAAAATCGGGCTGTTACATTACTACCCTTCTTAAAAGAAAATTCCGTCCTCGGAATTTCTTAACTCAAAACTGGGTAACATCTTACCAATGCTTCTTAATCTAAAGATCATTCCTCATATTTTTCATCGCTGTTTTCCCTTAATTAACAGCGGTAACTTCGTAACAGAATTCATTCTTATAACATGTTATTTATCCTCGAACTTATCCACCTCTACTTTCTGTTCATCGTCCTTTAACTTTTTGATTTAAATCTATCGCCTTGAAAGGCATAATCCAAACTTACGCCTTTGTCTCTTCTTAATACTGGTCCACTAGAAAATTCGATTACAACATCTGACTCTTACATTTAGCACCAAGATCAATACCACCATGACTGCTTACTCCATATACCTAATCACAATCTTAGTATTCCTTACAGTGTATTCCATGATTCCAGATTATATCAAAATCACACATCTTAATCCTCAAAAGAACATTATTGCACCTCTTAATGCAATTAAAACCAAAAGAAGTTATCTTTCCTGCTCATATTCATCTTAGGAAAAACTACTATAGGTACTTTTCTTCCAAATTCATACCATCCATACTAACTACTAGTATTTGATCATTACCTTAGATTCTCTTAGTAAGACTATGCCTCGGTCAACATTTGACGTATAATAATTGTCTCACTCACTGATATTGATCTTAAGGGTTCACATCCTACCAGTCATAACTATACCTCAACAAAACTCTCATCTTTCTTGTCTATCATGTTGCTTAGACAAACAAACAAAGTCTAACAGATATCAAATACATACATTGTATAAGATCCCCAGATTGAGAGGATTCAGCTCCCCTCACAATAAACACTCTCCCAGTGGCCTAAGGTCTGACCATCGGAAGTCCAACTGCTGGAACTCCTTTTCCAGCTCCTCCTCTCTAAACACTGGCTCCTCTATCATCAGCTACCGACTGCTGCATACCAATGTTAGTTATCGCGTTCGGACTCACTACCCAACTTCTATGCATAGTCAATATCCATTGTTGATTCAACTAGACACGACCAGTAACAACATCATAAACCTCACAGTCCTGGATTTTGATTGGACATAACCCACAGTCCGTTTTAGAACCAAACTGCTCTGATACCAAAATGAGACACCCCGTTGTGCCCCGGTGTTTTATTAGATTAATTACCTTCTTAAATCAATTCTTAATCGCGTGCTTATCGTGAAAATACGTAAAAATTATTTAATTATCATATCACTTCTCCAAATTTAAAACACAACAACTTACCATATGTAAATACACACCTAATTGTTCATTACAATACCAAAACACTGTTGAGGGTATCCTCTCAATAGGATCCCTCACAGGCATAAACTTAATAATAGACATACTTAGCGGAAATATACAAATGCTCCTTAGATACACTGGCCATAATGTCTATACTCTAATTGCCATGGATCACAACTCGACCCCAAGCAGCTGGTTCGTAAGCAGTTCCATCCAACTCCTCAGCAATCTCCGTTTCATACAGAGTTCCGTCCAACTCCTCAGCAACATAACCCTCCATCGATTCTCCAAACGTAAAGCAAAGTAACCCACAAAAATACAGAAACATGGGGGATAAGAAGCAGTTCTATCATCCAAAAGCGAAAAAGAGTCATAGTACATTATACAGTAATTGTCATAGACAATCAACACACATAACTAATGAATCATCCTCAAGTTAATATATATATCATCCTCTACCCTTACTCTCAGGCAATCTGACACTTTATTTTAACGTAACCGCTCAAATCCTGTCACCATGTCTTTACGTTATCGTGGCCACTACCACTCCTGTCCCCATCCTTCATTTTCATCGGGGCACACCCTCATTCCCGTTAGGATGTCCCACCTAGTGCACACCTCCATTCCAGTTAAGGTGTTCCACCCCCATTCCCTAAGGTGGAAGTGGTCTCGCGAGAACTTTTGATTTTACGTGTATTATATTACCAATACACGGTGTATTATATTACCAATACACAGAAGTGTTTTACGTGCATTATATTACCAATACACGGTGAAGTATATTACCAATACACAAATGTTTTACGTGCATTGTATTACCAATACATGGTGTATTATATTACCAATACACAAATGTTTTACGTGTATTATTTTACTAATATACGGTGTATTATAATACCAATACACAGAAGTGTTTTACGTGTATTATATTACCAATACACATATGTCCTTGCATATTATATTACCAATACACTTTTGCCTTTGAGTATTATATTACCAATACACTTTTGTCCTTGTGTATTATATTACCAATACACAGTTGTGGACAACAACACCTATACTTGAATCTCACCAACCCGTTTAACAACATCGTAGTGCCTTAACCTTCCATTAGAACTTGACACATATTCTATGCCATAACACCTCTTTAACATACATCATCTAGGTTAGTCACTTCTAAATCATTATTATCCTCACTCCCAAAACAATCATCTCTTAGACAACATATATATCTTTACTTAAAAATCACTAAGCATAATAATACAAACCAGGCAGATCATGCATAACAAAATATCAATCAAAATATTCCCATATCACCAACAAAGAACAAAATCAATTCAATAAAGGTAATAAATCAAATCAACCATAAACAATATAAAATCAACCGAATATCGATAAACCTACAATACCCGAATCACCAATGGTTTTGCAGAAAAGGTTTCCAATGTGATTTTGGTCTTGTAGATTACTCGACTACTAATAGGGTTTAGGTCACCCTACACAATTATTATATAATCTACTACTTATCCATTCCGACGATAGGTTGGTTATTTCCCCCTCCTGGGTTATCACCGAACTCCCGAACTTGAAGCTCCTCGTTGTCACACCACAAAGTACTACCTCCACCTTCAACCAATCAACATAATAACAAAAAAATCAAACAAACTCATCTATGTTCTCTTTAGGCTAGGTTTGCCCATTTAATTCAAATTAGAGTTAGGATTCTTTTGTCAACATAAGCCATTGGATACTTATCACTTAGGTTCCAGGTAACTTAGATAAATTGCGATAACTTGAAGATATGGAATAAAAAAATCATCCAACCACTTAGGGAAGGTTTCGACCCTGTATTACAACATAGGCTAGAAATCTTTGAACTTTCCAATCTCTTAGACTTAGCATCCAAACGTATTAAGGAGCTTAAGTTCATGATCATATTGGAAAATGAAAACAAAACATCTTAGTTTCACAACCATCACAGGTTCGGCCATCATAGGATAAATAGGCTAGAAATCTTTAAACTTTCCAATATCTTAGACTTAGCATCCAAATGTATTAAGGAGCTCAAGTCCGTGATCATTTTGGAAAACAATGGAAACTTAAACATTCCAATCTCTTAGACTTAGCATCCAAATATCTTATGGAGCTCAAGTCCATGATCATTTTGGAAAAATAAGAACAAAGTATCCTAGGTCCATAACCTTCTAGGTTCGGACTTCATAGGATTTATAGGTTAGAAATCTTTAAACTTTCCAATCTCTTAGACTTAGCATCCAAATATCTTATGGAGCTCAAGTCCATGGTCATTTTGGAAAACAATGGAAACTTAAGCATTCCAATCTCTTAGACATAGCATCCAAATATATTATGGAGCTCAAGTCCATGATCATCTTGGAAAAATGAAAGTAATACATCCTAGCTTTAATAACGTAGAATAAACAAGTTAGAAATCCTTAAACTTACCAATCTCTTAGACTTAGCATCCAAATATCTTATGGAGCTTAAGTCCATGATCATTTTGGAAAAATAAAAACTCAAACATCCTAGCACCTAAACACTAAGTTTAGGCCATCATAGGATGATGAGGAAAATATTTTTTGTTTAACAATAACTCTTAGGTTTAGAATCACAAGGTATTAAGAGTTCTAAATCCATGATCATACTTGGAAAGTTGAAACATAGTATCCTAGGTTTACTTATTCTTATTTTCAACCATCATAGGAACAAGCTATCAAAACTTCTAAGGTTTATAGATTTAAGATCAATGGATAGTTAGAAACTCAAACACATGATCATCTTCCAAAAGTCAAAACAAAAACTTCCTAGGTCACAAATGCAAGAATTCGGCCTTCATTGGAAGAGATAGGTAGAGATTTTTTGTTTTACACAATCTCTTAGTATGTGAAAATATAAGTTAATACAAGCCTATAGAAAGTGGTTTCAACTCAAAAGGAGTTTTCTATCATTTTAGAGAGATTTTAGAAGTTTAAAGCATATAAAGAACACATAAAGTAAACTAAGAAATAAAAGATGAAACTTGTAAAAAGATTCATATGAGAGCATTACCCTTAGTGTAAGGAAGAACTTTAATGAAGAACTTGAGTAGAAAAGATGAATAAAAGCTAAAGCTTTAAGAGCTTGAACTTTTAGAAGAAAGGAAGAAGATGAAGGTTTAATGGAGTTTGAAGACGGAAGATGATGAAGTAAAAATGAGAGGTGTATGTATCGAAAAGGGAGAGAGTGGTACGAAATTGAGGAGAGAGGAATGAGCTTGGAGAGCAAGTTTTGACCTTGTGCCTTGTTTGGTTTGAGAAGAGAGAGAAAAATAGGTTTTTAGAATATAATTTGTTAGAATTTGAAATGTATGTTGATTACACTTTTGGAGTGTATCATAACCCATTTCCATCAAATCCCATCAAATCACTTTACTTCTTTTGTGCTCCCTAATCTGCTCCATTTTGTACCCGGTTGTATTTTCCGATCGTAATTCTTCCCACGTTTTCACCCGAATAAAATATTATATTCTATTTTTGAACGAAAATTTTCAAAATAACCAAAGTTGAAGGAAACATATTAAAAACACTAACCGTCTCGTTCATGGGTCAAAATCAGGTTTTCTGCATAGTAAACTTGTACCGGCAGTGAAAACGCAGACCGGCTTTCATCTGAATTTTCAACCAGAAATTTTACCTTAACCCTCTAACATAAAGTACACTATGAAAATGATTTTATTTTAATCAAAAACAATTTCTAACTCTCAAATTAAAATATAATTAATTATATTTTAACCGGTTGAACAACATAATTAAAATCAGGCTGTTACACTCGTAACTTTGTAAGATACTTTTGCTTTCTTATTCATTCAATGAGCTTCATTCCTTCACAGAATCGAGAAGTTACTCTGCAATAATAAGAATCGTGTTTCGATTTTAATGACGCACCGAACTCATCTTTTCGATGCGAGCGGACTAGTAGATGACGACGTGGTCGCCGTCGCTGTAGTTCAAGGTAAGGAAGACAATACAACACAGCGGCGGCGGCAATGAAGGAAACTGGTGACCTAAATGCATCAAATTCTCACTCTCCATATTCCAATTCTGATTTCCATCGAATTCTCACTCTCTATATAACCGTCTGTTTTTTTTTTTTTTTGATGAATACCCATGATTGGGTTTTCTGCTGATGTTGGATTACGATGTTTGTTATTTGATTGCAAAGTCAAAGTGGTTTTGCATGTTTCTGTAGCTTTTACTCTATTATTATTATATAAGAATGGATTTGTGGGTTTTGATTGCACTGTCAGCTTCTCCGATGGATCTGGTGCTGTGTGTTAGAAGTTAGAAGCAGAGCTCCTGAGAGATGAAAAGCAATGTGCAGAGCATATCAGGCTAGTTGATTTGAGATGCAATGATGTTGGAAAGGTTTGTTATAAACATTTTCTTTAGTTATGGATATCGGAATTGTTAACTGCTATAGCATGGATTTACGACAACCTTGTCGAGGCTTTATAAAGAATAACTCTTACATATTCTACCCAGTGTAGAGCTTGTGCAGATAAAGAAGAAGACTGATTTAACAAGCTACATTTTTTATATTCAAATTTCATATTATTGCCTATAAGATGGGCCAGTTTGTCATGATTATGACTCTTAGTTTAATAGGAATCTTATATGTAAGGTATTTAATTTGTGAAGTGATTCTCCAGATGCTTTTCTTTTCTTATGAGACAGTTTTTGTTTGGGAAATGGAAAATGTGACACGTACAAGTAATATAGCCATAAAAATAAGTCTAATAACTAATGGCATGAGGTGGATGATTTGAGGCTGAAACCAAAATTGGTATATTTAGGTAGGTTTACATGGTCAAAACACTGATCTCCCTTAGAAGACAATATAACATGCTAATGGAGGCTGTGTCTAGGGTGAGCAACCTAGACAAGTTGCTCACCGTGAGTGAGCCCTTTTTTGAAATAATTTTTTTTTTTGAGTCCAGAAATTATTACAATTGAAAAAGTTACCACATCCCTTCTTTCTCACTCCCCATCTCTGCCCCTTCCCCCACTTCCCCTCCCACCGCCACCGTCAATGAGAGAAATGTTGAGGATTTGAGGGAAGCGTTGCACGGCATGATGAGATAGACACAAGGGCCATCCAAATAAAAAATTGCCGCCCACAGATATTCTAGTTTCCACCTCAAAAGCTCAAACTGACTTTTATTTTTTGGCTTCTTCAGAGCTCCATGTTTAAAATTTTAAAATGTCACCTTTTTCAATTGTTGCTGTGGTTGTTGAATAATTAGGATTTTTCAACACTATTTTGTTGCAAGATTAAATTTACTAAGATTTAGATGTACAGTTTTCTTTTAAAATTGTTCAAGTGATGATCTTGTTTCTTCAGATCAATTTCTTTATGTACCCCATGATCTTATACCGAATACAATGGGATCTGATGAATGAAGTTAAAAACCAGAACCAGATAGCCATTGAGGCATCATTTTGCACAGATCCCTTGGCATCTCAAATAACAATTGAAGATGGCTAGAAATGGCATATTTTCGGCTTTCCTTGTCGGAAATTCTACTTGTTCCAAAACATTGGTTTTATGTTGAGGGCATTCATTCCAGCCAAATCCTGGAAGGTTGGGGGAAAAATAATCGACCTTCTTCTTCGGCCAGATCTGCTCCCCGAGCGGCATTTCTCCTTCGTGCCAAGCTCCGTGGGTGGTCGACGACTCGAACCAGGCCATAGCACCGCAGCAGCTACAACTGCCACAAGTCTGAACTTCGGTTTCCACTTACAACCATCATGTAGACCACCATCCATGGTTAATAATGATTTCAGATCGTCAACCACACTCCCTAATCCTTCTGTTGTTTGGAGCCACACCAGAGAGATCACGATAGTGAAGAAAAAATTTAGATCTGGGGAGGAGGGGGGAGGGGTGAAAAATAAATTTTTTCTTTGCAAAGAGGGGTCTTTCATGGTCTCTCACGGTGAGCAACTTGTGTAGGTTGCTCACCCTAGAAGCAGCCTGCAAATGGATAGGCATTGATGATAAACACTATTTACAGGTTCTGTGACACCCTAGATTGGGGCGTCACTTTGTTATCCGTGGTGGAAAATAAAGTAATTAAATTGCTGGTTGCTTCCGGTAAATGTAACACCCTAGTTTTTACACCTAGGATTAATTATTTTATTTGGATGTTTATGTTTAATATGTTATGTGGTTTAGTTTGAGTAATTAAATTACTCTCTTCAAAATTATTTTATTAGGTGCGTTAACACTGACTTATTTCAGTGAATGCACGTTAACTAGACAATAATTTACGTTATTGTCACTATTATACCAGTACAGAAAAATATTTTAAATAATGTAAATAAGAGAAAAGCATTTTCATATTCTTATTCTATTTAATTTTAGAGTTAAAAATATTTTGGTTTGACAATTATCAGAGATTAAATTTTGGACTGAGTATTTTCTTAGTTGATCAGTTCAATTATTAATCTTTACTCTAACTTGAATTTCGAAAACATATCCTTATCAATCTTTATTTTTAGATTCTAAAAAGTAAAAACATGTTTATTTTAGGCCTAATATTTATCACTCATTTTGTACCTATTACTAAATAATTAGTATAAAAACTTAAAGTTTCTCTCTTTTCTCTCACTCACTCGACGCTAATCTCTCTCTTTTTCACGTTTCTTCTCTGCTTCTTCTCCTTCTTTATTTCTTTCTTTCTTCTTCCATCTCACGCCATCTTTCTCTTCCAAACTTCACCCTCCTCCTTCCTTCTCTTTAGCCGCCACGAGCCGCCCCTGCACAACCCAGCCGGCCGCCGCTCAGTCGTCGCACAAGGAGGAGACAACGCGTCTCGCGTCCCTGTACACATCGCCGGAGCAATAAACGGCCCGCCACGTTTCGCTTCGAAACTGCCGCGAGCTTCGCCGCGGTAAGCTCCCTTAACCGCCGTTCATGGTGGTTCTACCACCCTTAAGTGTTGAATCTCCTTCTTTTATGTTTTCTCTCATCTCTTTTGTCCATGGTTGTTGTAGAACCTCGATCTGCCGCCGTCCTCAGCCGCTGCCGTCTCGCCGGTCAGCAAGGCAGCCACCATGTTCTTTTGCTTTTCATCTTGGGTGAGTTTTCACCATAACCTCTTCTAGTTGAAAAACCCCAAATCTGATTTTTGAAACCCTAACCCTAACCCTTTAATTTCAGATTTTAATCTTGAAATTTAAGGTTGTTTTAGGAGATTGGGACTGTGAGTTTGTGTTTCCCTAAACCAATTTCATTATTCTGAGTTTCCCCTAAATTTTAATAATGAGCCCTAAACCCCCAATTTGATTTTATTTGAATTTGGGTATGTTTTTATGAAATTAATTATGATTTAGTGTAATTAGGACTCTTAATGGATGATTTCCAAAGTTCTTTTTCAAGATCTTTTAATCAAAACAAAGTTTTCTAAAAGGGTATTAGGAAGCGTGAGGTTCAAACATAATTTTCTTTAAAAATAACCTTGTTTGGTAATTAGATTAAGTGTTTAGATTAAGTTAGGATGTGTGTTTGATCATGTGAAATTAATTTCTTGATTTCTGGTTGTTGCGCGTTATTGGATTTACTCTCTGAGACGATTGGACACAACTATGCTTGTTTAATGGAGTAGAGATGAGCTAACGTGAGCATTAGGACGAGGATTCTTTACTTGTTTTCAAAGGTAAGGGGAGTTACCTAGGGATATTCAATAACTATATGCATGTGTGTAATTGATTTCTGTGAATATTATTGTGATGTTTAGCCAATACTTGAATAACTTGTTTATTTGAACCCTTGTGGTTATTACTTGGAGTTGAATATTTGCTTCTTTAAAGTGTTATGAATTATATGTATGTGATTAACTATGATATATATGAATTATATATACATGATTAACTGTGATGTTATTGTTGTTGATTGAAGTTTGAGAAGCCAGACTTGAGTCTGTGCCTAATAATGATAAGGATTAAAAGCCTTAATAAGCCTTGAATAGAATTTTGAAAGTTTTGGGTTCACTTATAAAAGTTCCTTGTATAAAGTGCTTACTTCAGAAGAATAAGACCCTTGTTTTTAGGAAAATTTTAAAGTGATTTTGAGTTGAAGGAAACTATAGTTTTATGATCAAAAGTTTTGTACGAGAGAAAACCTTTTCAAACGGTGTGCCTTATGAAGGAAAGTCCCTTTGAAAATATTTATTATGAAGGAAAGACCTTTTGAAAATATTTAACTTTATTCCATCAATGAATTTCAAATACAAATGAATTTCCTAGATGTTTTAGAAAAAATTTTGTAAAGGAAAAGGACTTTCTCCCAAATAATTTTGGAAACGTTCCGGTTACTTGGATAAGTGACCGAGGTTTTGTTTTGGTTTTGATTTTCACTGAGCGAAATGTTTTACAAGTCGATAAATTGGCCTAGAAACCGAGACGTCGGGGTTCTAGTGTTGTATGGACACGTAGATCAAGGATCTGTGTCAGGGGACAGAGTGTCCTATAAAGTTTTGTTTTTGGACTGTGTGTCCTAAGTTGATGTGGACAGTGTGAGTTCCATATCCGCGAGCCTAAAACTGGTGCATCGGTTTAAGGGCATCGTGATTGAGCATTCCGTTGTGTGTCCTGTGTTAAGATTAAAAGATCCGGGTGTGTGTCTGTATTTGTTTAAAGTGAAAAGTCTTAATAAGAAATTAAGCATGGTCGTTAAGCTTTGTGCTTCGACAAGGAAAGATTATTACGACAAAGAAAACAAAACGAGAATAAAAGTTTTTCTCATACATTCAATGGCAATTGTGTCATGTGATTATGGGCATTGAATCGAGTGGATCAATGTATATGGCGGACGTGTCAAGAGATGATGATCATTGTGTTCGTGGGGACCAATGAGTTACCTTGTGTATGACTACAACAATGGTTGGAGAGTTGTCACAAGGGGCCGTATGACTAAGCTGCAATAGCTGTTTGAGTGGCTATCATACGAGATCGGATAATATTTGTGCATAACTGCAATAGCTTGTTTGAGTGGTTATAGCACAAGTGACCCTGTACATAACTGCAATAGCTGTTTGAGTGGTTATGTATCTCTGTACAACTGCAATAGCTGTTTGAGTGGTTGTCACAGAGGGGTCGTGTGAACAATTGCAATAGCTGTTTGAGCATTGGTCACATGTGATTGAGGTGGATTATCCGACAGTGTATCTGTGTACAACTGCAATAGCTGTTTGAGTGGTTGTCACAGAAGTGTCATGTGAACAGTTGCAATAGCTGTTTGAGCACTGGTCACATGAATGTGCCGCTATTTCCTAACTGGAATGGGGGAATAGTGTCATTGCTTTGCATGAGCATCCTAACGGGAATGGGGATGTGCACAATTGTGTTATGTGCTTTGCATGAGCATCCTAACGGGAATGGGGATGTGCACAATTGTGTTAGGTGCTGGCATGAACATCCTATCGAGAATGGGGATGTGCACCATTGATTTTCTTGGGCATTGTTTTGTTCGTTTTTACAATGCGCCATGTGCGAGCCTGATCAGCTTGAAACGAAACAGAAAGTTGTGGGATCTCCGGAGATTAGGTATCAAAATAGAGTTGAATATTGAAGTGTCATGTATTCTTTTTATAAAACCGATTGTTCGGGTTTGAGACCCTTTGTTATAACACTGTTATGTTATGTATATGCATGATTTAAAATGCTTATATGAATATGTGATGTATGTATCATGTGTATGGTTGTTGTATGATATATCCATTTGTCGGTATCTCACCCTTACAAACATTTCAGGATTCTTCTAAGTTCGATATTGTGCCCTGGGTACTATAACACAGATGGTGCAGAGGAATCTTTCTAAGTCACTCAGAGACTTAGATGTAGTTGCTCGATGAGGTATTACTGGCGGAATAACTTTTAGAACGACCAGCTTAGGATTGAGACTTGGATTATTTTGATGGTATGAATGAGTTTGGCTCAGAGAGCCTTCATTTTAAAAGGGAATGTCTATAGCTCGGAGAGCGTATCTTTTGAATGAAAAATCTAAGCTATTTCTTTTGGTTTTGTAAAGCTTTTGAATATAGCTATTATTTTTATGTATTGATGCCTGATTGAATTTGGTGTGACTGGAGTGGAGGTGAAATTGTAAATATTTTAACAGGTGTTATTTTGTCTGGGATGTCTGAATTACAGAGGAGACTCTGTCAAAATTTTTGTAAAACTACTAGCTTGTATTTAAGTAGATCCTTTCAACTAAATAGGCTTGCCAAACTATGATATTAAATTTGAGTGTCAATTAAGGTTGAGGTGTGGAGTCGTGAAAAATTTTTATAACCAATTTCAAACACTTATGTACTTATATAAGTTATTTTCCGAAAGCACCAGCAAATTATACTTTTAATTTTATTTCCGCACGAGTTACTTAAGTAATGCCCCAAGGGGGGGTGTTACAGTAAATGACATTTTCTTAATAAGTGAGTATTCTCAAAATGGTGATATTTTTCTTTCTTTTTTTTCTTTTTTAAAACAAGGGTAAGTGATGAACACTCAGAACATGAAATGTAAACATCATATATATATATATATATATATATATATATATATATATATATATATATATAATCTATCCCAGTGGGATTCGAGTTTAGTATGAGAAACTAGGGCACGATCGGGATGGCCATTAATAACATAGTTCTGAGAACATAATGTTAACACCTGTAAACTAAGTAAAATAGGGGGAGGGTCCAGAACCACGCATAAAAAAGGTGGCTTTAAAAAGCCAAATACAGTCGGACCGAGACAGACTACCCACAAAAGATATACCCCTAAGTTGGTCACTACTAACGACTAAAAGGAAGACTCGTCACGAACACTCCCACAAGAAGAGACCCCAGGTGATGGGTCCACGACGTCTCCACCCTCATCAGGAGAGTCGGAATCAAAAAAATATGGATCGTCATCAAGCACATACTGCGGCACCTCATCAAGATCATCGTCGTGATCCAAAACGTGGTACACGGGCTCATCCTCCAAGTACTCCTTTGGGTCCTCCTCCGGGTCCTCCTCAATCGGTGAAGCCGGCTCGACTCCAGGTAATGGTACCCCTAGAGGCGGGTGCTCATGTAGTTGTCCATTCATCTGTAGCACGTGTAAGTAGTACCAAGGTGGTGGGAAAGCAATCCTCTTCGTCTCAAATGTCTGAAATCTGCGACATGGTTCGCCCTCGGCACTCTTCTCCAGTGTGGTTATCGGTCCATGATAGGTATCCGATGTAGATCCGGGGTGAATCTGCCACACCTCCGCATTCCCCGTATTATCAAAGATCTCAGTCTTCGATTCCGACTGTACCAATGGGATGTTCGGATCCATCTAAACTAATAGATAACAGTGATGCCGAAAAACAAAGAGAAATAACAAGAAGATATGCAAGTGTGAGATACCAATATATGGATAGATTACAATAACCATATGCATGATGCATGCATCACATCAACATATTAACATTTCCCAAATATTAATAGATAAAACAACAAGTATCATATCAATGGGTGTCATACCCGTACAATCAGCTTTTATAAAGATTATGCATGACACTTAAATATTTCGAATCTATAAACATAATCTCATGAGATCCCTTCATCTTTCTAAAAGATGACCAAACTCAAAGTCCCCCACTTAGGCATCACCGTCGTGACTAAAGTCCCTGTTTGGACATCACCGTCGTGACTTATATATCAGCCCCTGCTTGGGGATCACCGAAGTGACTAAAAGTCCCTGCTTGGACATCACCGAAGTGACTAATAGCCCCTGCTTGGGCATCACCGAAGTGACTAACCTGTGAGACCCGTCTGCCTAAATACATGAAGAAAAACATTCGTTCAAGATGTTTTCTTTGTGTTCAATATCATTCGTTGTTGAAGCTCAAAGCTAACGACTATTCATAATTTTCATCAATTGAAATTACTCAACATCAACACAGGACACACAGTTCGAGTGCTCAATCACAACACCTAAAACCGATGCCTCAGTCAAGGTTTGTGGTCATAGAAAATGACTTACAATCTTACCCATGTTTTATTTCAACATGATTAGGACTCTTAGTCCACAACAACATAATTAGGACACTTGGTCCACAATAACGAGATTAGGACTCTTAGCCCACAATATCATGATTAAGACTCTTGGTCCACAATACTTGACATGGATCAAAGATCAACGTGCACATTATAGAATCCTAGAAGCGACGTCTCGTCAACTAGATTCGATTTCACCTGTTCTTACTTTCGTTCAGTGAAAATCAAATACCAAAATAAAACCTCGGTAACCCATCCAAGTTACCAGAATATTTTCGAAAATATTTCTTTACAGGAAATCTTTTCATTGGAAAATCATTTGTAAACTATTATAAGAAATCCATTTTCTCTTGAAATCCTTTTCTTAAAATCATCTCTATTTAAGGTCAAATATTTTCCAAAGGCTTTTCCTTCCGTAAAAACCCATATTTTATAAATGATTTTCTCTTGTAAAAAAACTTAGTTCGTAAGAAAAAAATTTCCTTTGACTTGAAATTATTTAACACAAGTTTCAAATTTTGATCCTTCCGGAATAAATACAGGTAAGATCACTTACTTTCCAAAACACAGACTTTAGTAAATAACATTTTAAAATAAACACCATTACTTTCAAAGTTCTCTTTGAAACTTATTTAGGCTTTTAATCATATGATTAGTTAAGCACAGACTAACGTCAGGCTTTTCAGACATCAATCAATATCATCATAATCTCAATCAACAATATAACAGTTAATGACAGTTCATAACATATATGATTCACAACACTTGAAATCAAGTAAGGATCAAATTCAAACAATTATCACAACAGTTCAAGTATACAAATCATTTAAACTTTGATTGAATATAATAACAATATTCAAATAAATCGAGGAAACCATATACACACATGCACATAGCTATTGAATATCCCTCAGGCTATCCCCTCTTACCTTTTGTGAAGGTAAAGGTACGTGATGCTTGAGGAAGTGTACTACGAATGTCCTCGTCTACTCCGCGACGAAAGTCTAGGTTTACGAACACAAAACCACAAGTTAAAAGTTAACCAAGAACACTAAATCAAGAAGGTATAGGTTCGACCATGGCATAAAATAGGGTTAAAGGTTTTCAAAAGAGAATACAACTCAAGGATTAATGATCCTTAAGTGTTAGGAGTTCATAACCAAGGTTCACTTTACAAAGATAGAACAAAATCTCACTATATCCATGCTTAGGGTTTCGGCCTCTTTAGTATAAGTAAGCTAAAAATTTCCAACCCTTCTAAGCTCTTAGATTTAGCGTTAAAAGATACAAAGAAGTCTAAATTCATGATTATATTGGAAAATGAAAACAAAACATCCTACGTTCACAACCATCATAGGATAAATAGGCTAGAAATCTTTAAAATTTCCAATCTCTTAGACTTAGCATCCAAATGTATTAAGGAGCTCAAGTCCATGATCATATTGGAAAATGAAAACAAAACATCCTAGGTTCACAACCATCATAGGATAAATAGGCTAGAAATCTTTAAACTTTCCAATCTCTTAGACATAGCATCCAAAGTATTAAGGAGCTCAATTCCATGATCATATTGGAAAATGAAAACAAAACATCCTAGGTCCACAACCTACTAGGTTCGGCAATCATGGGATCAACAAGCTAGGAATTTTTAAACTTTCCGAGACTTTAGATTTAAGATCAATAGGTATCTAGAAGCTCAAATATGTGATCATCTTTCAAAAAGTTGAAACAAAACTTCCTAGGCCACTAATACATAGTTTCGGCCATCCTTGGAAAAATAGGTTAGAGATGTTTGTTTGATACACGCTCTTAGAATATGAAAGTAGATATTAATAGAAGTTCATAGAAATTGGTTTCAACTCAAAAGGATTTTTCTACAATTTTCTAGAGATTTTAGAAGTTGAAAGAGCTTTAAGAACTTTTTAAGAAAACATCGATTAAACTCATGAAATAAGTGAAAAACTTGCAAGAGAAGAGTATGAGGGGGTTACCCTTGAAACTAGAAAGAAAAAGTATGAAGAACTTGAAGCTTGAAACTAAGTTAAAATAAAAACTTTAAGTGTTTGAAGTTTTGAAGTAAGAATGGAGAAGAAGAAGAAAAATGGAAGAGATGAAATGAAGTGGGTATTTATAGAAGGAAAGGTGAGATTGGCGTGAAAGAGAAGGGTGAAGCAAGTCTTGATGGCCAAGTTTTAGCTTATGCCCTGTTTGGTTGAAGAAGAGTGAGAAAAATGAGTTTTTAGAATATAATATGGTATAATTCGAAAAGTGTCATCATGACCACTTTTTAGGATGTGCCTTAGGCCATCCCCTAGAAAGTCACCTCACTCTCACATGTCACCTCATCACTTTTATGCTCCCTACTCTGCTCCATTGCGTATCCGATTCAAGTTTCCGATTGTATTTCGCCTAGAATAAATATTTTATTTTATTTCCGAACTCAATTTTTCGAAAATTTTCAATATCGTACAAAACATCACAAAAACACTAACCGTTTCGTTCACAGTTCAAAATTAGGTTTTCTGCTCAGTAAACTTGTACCGGTAGTGAAAATACAGACCGACTTTCGTCTGAATTTTCAACCGAAAATTTAACCGTGACTTCCTACGGTAAAAGAACATAAGAAAATGATTTTAGTTTATTTAAAATCACTCTCTGGATTTTATCAAAAATTAATACATATATGCATGTATTTACTTGATGAGGAACTATTAGTTGTCTAGTGGCTAACACAACTTTTATTTTATGTGATTATTAAATGATGCACCATTGATTAAAAAAAAATGGTGATGGTTCATGTATGCTACTGTGGTCTTGGAAGTGCTTGCTATCTTTAATTCTAACTCATTGTTGTATTCTTCCTTTCTTTGTAACAAGTGTGATGATAAGATTTATAAATTATAATTTTAAACCTTTCCTTAACTTATTCTGTTTTATATAATAATGCAGAAAAAGTTGTTTGTATGATTATATTCTTGAAGAAAGTAATTTGTTCTGACTTTTGAAAAGGCATAGTTTGTATTTTGTACTTCATGTTGTGATGGTTCTGATTGAAGGTCTCAAAACATGGCTCTGTGAAGGTGGAAAGGTTTATGGATGTTGAACGTATTCTCATGTCATGCACATAAGCTCAAGGGTGAGAACCTTTTCTTGTTATATAATGCTTGTTGATGTTCTAAAATGACATTTAGAATTTCTTTTGTAAAAAGCAACCTTGCTAGTGATGGCCATCCTGGATGTGGCCTGCTCTGCTACTCAACTAGCACGATAGATAAACAAAAAGTAGAAGCAGTTCTTGATATGATAGATACATTCCTATATTGACTGGCATTATTACTGGTAATTCTATTTTGGATAGATGTGATTCTTGAGGAGGCAAAAATTTTGGTGATTCAAATTTTGGTTGAATTAATGTGATTCTTCTTAAAAATATCAGATGGTAACATTGTAGATGTCTGAGTTTCTTGAAAAAGAAGAATTAAATCAAGCAATATTTTGTATTATCCATCACATTATAAAACTATGGGCTTTATATTGTTATGAATATCATTATCTATTATGTTTAACAAGTTTTTCTATAATGATGGTTGCTATAACTGTATCCTATATTACATAGATGCCACCCCCTCCAAAAAAATGCTTTGCTTTTTCATTTAAGGTCACTTGATAATCTTTGATTGCATCTTGAAATTTCAACAAATAATATTCATTATTTCATCCATTATTTATTGTATTTAAAGGTTACAGGAGAGTTGCAAGACCATTTGACTAGCTGGGATGCTCTACGTGCTGCATTGCCTGTTGGAACTGCAGTGGAGGACTTGGATATATCTCTTTTTAGTACTTACAATTTATTTCAAACTCTAAAAGAAGGTATTCTTTATGGGACTTATAATTATGTCGTACCATGGCCAAATGACAGAATTGTATCATCTCCTTCTGCATCTATTTTATGGTTTCCTTTCCATTCTATGTTTTTATCTTGTTAAGATAAGCTAAAGCAATGCTAATAGCTAGGCCCTTAGCTAGATTTCCATCAAAATAAAGCCAAGTTAGTTACTTTGTTTTAGGAAACTATGACTACCTCCTTGTATTTCTATATCAGTCTTCTAAATCTAGTTTGTGCATGTTTGTTCATCCTTTAAGTGCACATGCTATACTATGCTATGCATTACAGTTGGTTTCTCCTTATTTTTTATCTGAGATTTTCATTACATGTTTGGTTGCCAGTGTTCTCCACATGTTGAAACTTTTGAGGTCACTTATTCGTGATAATATTGTCAAATTTGTCTTCCGCATGCCATTACCATTGACATGTATTAACCTTGTCTGTTTCAATCTTCAGCTTCAGTCTTACATGATGGCTGGTGGATGCAGGTGAAGGTCATGGAGCTAATTGATAAGTTAGAGGTGGCTAGGCATGAACCTTATAGTGGAGGATTTGGATATATCTCTTTCTCTGATGAAATGGACATTGCTCTAGCTCTCAGGACAATGGTATTTCTAGCTGGAGCAAGGTACAACACAATGTACTCATACAAAGACCTGAACCAAGGCCGGGAGTGGTTGCGTACCTTCAAGCTGGTGCTGGTATAGCTGCTGGCAGCAAGATTTTCACATTGAGGAAGACCATCATTCTCAAGATATAGAAGGGGAATGATGTTATCAACATTCATGAATGCCTAAAATCTGTGGATTTTTTATTATTTTTGAATTTTAGAAGAAAACTATTATGTTAACTTTTACATTCCATGAATTTAATTTAATCTTCTATATTTTGGAGTTATATGTCATATTTCTGGCAAATTAATGCAATTATATATGCTAGTGTTTTTAAGCGTATTATGGTGGTATTTCACGTACATAGTGGTTAAGTATAAATATATAAAAGACTTTCCTCACAATGTAATAAAAACTAACATCGTTGCTGATTTATTCTACAATAATTACAAAAATGTCCCTTAAAGTTGATTTATCTGTTTTCTATATTATTTTCCCAAACTTAAATAAGTGTTGTCTGTATTAAAACTTCTAGCAACAATTATGAAATTGTTTCCTATACCATCTATCAATAGTTAAATAAATGTTCCTTATACTATTTGCCAACATTTAAATAACAGTGGCTAAAACAACTAGCAACAGTTAAGAAACCGTTACCTAAATCGGATGAATGAAAACTTCTAGCAACGGTTATTGATATACCGTGGCCTAAAGCGAAAAATTGTTACCTAAGGCAATAGACAATGATCACCTAGAGAACGCTTTTTTAACTGTTTCCAAACTGTGGCCTAAGGTTTAGGCAACGGTTTTCATACTTCTAGGAACGGTTTTTTGTTGTTGCCTAAACTAGAAAATGTTGTAGTGTAAGCAGTCATAGTATTATACTACGAGATCAATGTTTGTGTTGGCTCGTTTCGATTGAAGGTCTCTAGACTTTTCTATTTTCATTTCTGCTACTTATATGGTTTTGAAGAAAGGTGAATGATAACTACTCTGTTAAGCATTATGACTTGTTTTCGTGTCAGAAAATCTTTGTATACTGCTCTTATGCTTTGCTTGCATCTATAGTATGATTGAATGATTGGTTTGTTATGTATGTCCACACACATACACATCTGTGCAATGATGGTTATGCTCATTTTTAAGGAGCCATGGTGGATATTTACTTTTCTTTTTTGCATGACTTATACCAATGAGGCCATTGATAATGATTTCTTTAGTCGATGGTTTTGGAATTTGGTTATAGATTTCAATTTCTAATATCTTTTTAAATTAGTTACCATACTTACATTATTTAATTTTTCTCTCTTTGTTATAGATTTTGAAGGATACTTTGGACAGGAGGTTTGGCTTATGTTGAGGTGGAAGTGGACTAAATATTTGGTTGCCTATAATATAAATAAGAAATATTACATGGACGCTTATATTTATAATAAAGATTTGTACTTGACATAATTTGAATGAGAAAGGATTGGGATACACTTCTATATGTGGTTGATTTTAGAAAATATGGAACAACAAAATAGAAATTTAAATTCTTTTTCAGAAGTTCTTGTGTTTGATTCTTATCTTATAACTATTTTTCATGCTTTAAAAATCTCCCTCTCTTTTTAAGTTTTTTGTTTAAGTTCTTAGATGGGGGGGGGGCGGAGGAAAATAATTTTTTTGTAGTGAAAGTAACTAAAAGGAAAATTTAAAAAAAAATTCTTGTTTTGGATAACAAAAACCGAATGGTGGGAGAAACAAATATATCATGTATTGGCCATATTTTTTTACTCGAAAAGATAAACTGTAATAAAGCTTTTTGTATGAGAATCTCTCTGAATCATAATAACCTTTAATTATGTATTTAACTTTGTTTTTTAAATTTTTTAGCTTTAAAGGAGTTAACCGACTTAGTATTATGTGATTCGTACTACTTCGTTTTGTTTGAATTAGTTATTCTCTTTTCAAATAGTTAAGAAGTGCTGCAATTATATCGTTGAAGTTGTTAGGTGTACTGCAATTTTGAACACTTTGTGCTGATTTTAATTTTTATAAAGTAGATTAAAGTCTTGATAAGAACTGGAGAAAAACAGGCTAAAATATAAATAAAGCAACTTTGGTGAGAAATTACCTTCAATCAAATGGTTTCCATAAAGTCTAGTATTAAGTTACAATTACTACTCTTGAACACAAATTATATTTATGAATGTGCGTACATCTTAATAAAAGGGGTTTGGATTTTTTTAAGTGTATACAAGAATATAACGTTGGGAAAAGTACATATATGCTCAGACGTCTAAGCATACATGAGACAATACTTTTTCACATGTTAAACGAGGATAGATTGAATAGCAAAAATCAAATTTATTAAAATATAAGACCCACTTAACAACGATAGATAATTGTTTTGGTTTTTATTTGTGCACGAGCCCCCTAGAGTAAAGAGTAATTAAGCCATTTGTAGCGCCTTTCTTGCTTTTGAATTGTTGGGGTAATTTATTTTTTATTTTTGCAATAATGGTGAAAAGTGGTTTTCATGAGACTGGATAGCGAGGTTTTATTCATCGTAAACCCGACCTGCTTTTTGTTTTGGTCTTTTACTTAGATTCGAATTCGACCAAATCATAACCCAATAATGTCCAAAACGAGACCAAGTCAATCGGATAAGTTGACATAAAATATGCCTTTGAATGTTATGTATAAGTAACGAAGCTACAATATAAATTTTAAAACAAATAACATGAATATAAATATGTTATCATATTATGCAAAAAAAAAAAAAAACTATCAATTTTAGTAAGTAAGTTTTATTAGTTTTAGCTAATTGTAAAAACATAATTTTAAAGAATGAGGGATACCTGGGCATGTTGGGACGACCCGAGGGATTTGAACCAATTAACATACGTAGATTAAATAGCAGCATATGTGAATATTTCATTGAAAGAGATTAACAATAAAGCACAGATAAACATTTTCAAAATTTATATTTCAAAGACCTACAAATTTGTTTTTGAATTTGACATCCATTCTTATGATTTGATAAGAGTAATAAATATTTTATGTTTTATGCCCTATAACTGGGTTTTTGTCGTTGTGATGATATTAGTACTACTTAGACGTCAACGATCCATCATATATTAATTAAATAATAATTTAATATTAAATATTTAAATTGAATTAATAACTAATAAAAAATTTAACATCTTTTAACTTGGCATACCATTTAATCAAAGGAAGATATTCATATTTATGTGTCTGACACTATGTTTATTGCACAAAGCAATGGTTGTTGCCTCCATTATCACATTCCTTTTCCCCTAACCTCTTTGTCTCCAAACTACTTTCGAGTTTCATGACGTTGGCATAATCGTGTACTCTCACTCTCTCCCATTCACTCTCACTCTTCTCTTGTTTATATATAACTCTCACCATTTCTCATATTGATTTTAAAATTTTCAACTATTTGCTTTAAACTTTTTTTAAAAAAAATAGGATACTTGAAATGCTCACACTTTGATATTTCAGTCAACTCTTTGCTTTGGATTGGAGCATATGCAAATTGTCTCTCATCATTCAAGAAAACATAAAAATATTACCCGCACCATTACATTAGATACAATTTTTAATATTTGGAAATCGATCAACCTTGTGTTGACTTCTTAATTCATAATTAACAATTTTGTATTGGTTGAAGGTTTTTCTATAAGAATATTGTCTGGTGGTTTCTAGCATTTAGGTTAGTTCAACTGTTCAATATTTTAGGTGCCTTTTTTTTTACTGTTACTTGAGATGGCTACTTTTTTTTTTCCAATTTTTTCTTTTCATTTTATAGGGCAAGAAAGGATAAAACATTAATAAAAAGTTTGGACAATTTAATAAAATTACTGAGATATCTATTTTATGAAGGTTTAATTTAATATATTACAAATTTGAAAGTATTAAATGCTTGCATTTAAAAAAATATTAATTATAGTAACAATATTTGACTAGGATTACATATAATATTATATAATTAATTGAATGGTAATTAAAAAAGTGAGAAAATTGAAGAGAGAAGAATAATTAATGATGCTCCTATTTTTCAAATTGTTTCTCTTGCTAGAAGGATGACGATAAAATCGGAAAAAGTCCTGGGTAAAAAAATTTATTTAGAGTGAAAAAGAGAGAGAGAAAGTCACAGGGTCGTAGCTGTTGCATGCTACAGAGGCCTTTATCTATTGAATCAGAAGTGGGTCTGCAAAACACTCTCCCCCTTCTTCCATTCCCATGCCTACAACTCACACAACCTCTCTATAGAATTCGCTACAGTGTCAAGGTGCGTGACTTTGAACTTGATCATCACCTTCCATAGACCTCAGTCAGGTGCAAAAACCCTTCCTTTTGTTTTTCCAATTGCCCATTGTTATTTTTATCATTTTTTTGTTTTTGTGGATTTTCGACAATGGAATTAAATTTGACTGCATCATTTTGACATTACATGAAGTTTAGCTGAGAAATTTTCTTAATGGGTTCGTTTTTTTAAATGAATTTGAGATTAAAGTTTCAAACTTTGACATCTTCAGTTTTTTTAGGGTTCGGTTCAATTATGAGGAATAAACTTGAGGGGAAGAATTCATACATGAGAATTTTGAAAGGATAAAATGTGAACCATGTATAAGGAGATGCTAGCTAAATAGTAACATATGGAGCCTGTTTGAAGTTATTTACTGTCTTGTTTCAATTATCAAATGTTGTATCAAATCAAATAGATTAAAATAGCCTATGTTTATCTTTATTTCCACTTCTTTTCCTTGAGTGCTCAAGGGGAGATTTGTCAAACCCGGGCCCAACGAGGGCGGGGAGTGATCGTCGGTGCAAGAAGGCACGGACAAGGAGCGGCTCCCGACAGGCTTTGTAACACCCCGACTTTCCGCTGTTTTCTAATATCAGAAATTTATATAATTATGTTTATATTTTTATCTGAGAATTAGAAAATTATTTTATTTATTCCGAAACCATAGTTATACTCTACTTGACAGTAGAGAGTTATGGTTAAAATTTACGTTGAAAAGTCAGGCAGAACCCGATCTGTGAATTTCACTGACAGTATAATTATACTGCTCAAATGACCTAACTTTGACTCGTGAACTAAACACTTCAGGTTTTTATGAAGTTTCCAACTTCTTTGGCTATTTTGAAATTTTTTACTTAAAAAGTGAAATAATATATATTATGCGGGCGTTATACGAAATCGGGTAAACGACGGAGCTGAAAACGGGATTTGCGGGACCCGCTAACGGATAAATAGGATGTCTAATCATGATGAGTCACAAGGGGTGAGTCATGGGATGACTACCCTTAGTCATGATTACATTTTAGGAGGAAATGACTAAATTACCTTTATGTTGGTTTTATTTACAAATTTGCCATTGTACAAGATTACTATTTTACCCCTCAAAATTTGCACTTTGGACCCAAATGCCCTTCAAACCCCATGGCCCAAGCACTCCATGAAGCCATCCTCACTTCTATAAAAGGCTAGAGTCACCATCTTCACCAAACTTTGCCATTTCCACCATTAAACCCTAAGTTGCCATAGCTTGATTTTGTGAAGGAAGTAGGAGATTTCTTGCTCATTCCTTGATTCCAAGAGGTAAACCTTACTCATCTTCCTTGTTTAGCATCATGTTCTTCATTTAATTTCATGATTTAAAGCCTTAATCATCTTTTCCAATTTCTAGATCTAGAACTTTGAAAAATCATAGTAAATCATAGAAAAATCCTAAAAAAGTGAAATCAATTTCTATGATCCTATTATCCTCTCTATATTCATGATCCATGAGTGTGCATAAAAATAAATTTTCGTTTTGTTCATTTTCTTTACATGATCCAATCTTATAAGTTATGTAGGGTTTTGTCGGCATTGGATCTATGTTGTTTGAAATGAATCAAGGTCTCTAATCTAATTTAGTTTTCATGGCTGAAATTTGATTGTTTGAGGATTGGAAGATTTAATTTCAATCTTTGTACAATGATCATTGATTTAGGGTTTTAAGTAACTAGGAATCATTAATCCAAGAGTTTATAAATTTTAGAGATTTCTAACCCCAAACTCAGCCCTTGACCGAAATCAACATGTAGGATTTTAGGCTTGATTTAGTTGTTTGTTTGTTGATTGAGTGTTATGTTTAATGAAGGATAAGCTAGATTATTGTGTACGTGCGTTGACGGTTTTCGGATTTACGACAAAGTTTTAAATTGGAAGCTAAGTTCTTTGAGATGTAAGAGGGGAATTCCTAAGGGATTTTCGGATGGCTACATGCTATCTGTTGTTGGTCTGTATTTTATCTATGGTTGTGGTGTTTTTGTGTAATTGGTTTTAAGTTATGTTATCTATATCTGTGCTTATTTATCTGCGGTCAAGTGTTTATTTGCAGTTAAATGTTATAATGCGGTGATGCATGATCTGTCTGGAAATAATTGTTATGATGTTGTTGATTGTGGTTCGAGAAGCCTGATAGTGGTCAGTGCGCAATTAATTATATGAGATAAAAGTTTTAAGAAGCTTCATGAGTAATATTCAGTATTTAATTGAGAGATATTGGAATATAATATGATTTAAATAATTATTGGAAAAAAATAAGAAATTTCAAAAATATTATTATTTTAATGGTTTATTAGTGTAAAAGTAAACTATGAGTCATAGTAAGGACGTAAGCGTGAAATTATTTTTATACTGCTAATTTTTACGTAAGAAATTTCGTAATATTATAAAATTATATTTTATGAAATTAATCTGCGAAAATAACTTAATGATGATATTATAAAATTATTTAAGAGGAAAAAGGTAAGATTTGGCTTAAATGACTTTAAAAATGTTTAACGACGGTAATTTGGAAAAGTATCGACGGCAAGTGTTTCTAAAACGGCAGTACGTATTTTTAACTAAGTTCGAGCCTCAAGTGACTCTCTTTCTGAAACATGAAGTTTTCAGAAAAGATTTTAGTAACTGATGATTTTACGAAATAATTTTCCCTTTGAGGTGATTTTCCAGAAACAAATTTTACGCAAACAGTGTAGACGGTGAGTTTGAACTTAGTAATCGAGATGTAGGGGAAATAGTGCTTTTGTGGCGTTTTGGGATTTGAGTCCTAATTTCGGTGTAGTTTTGGACTACGTGTCGTATGGACTGTGTGTCCTAATTTCGGTGTAGTTTTGGACTCCGTGTCTTATGGACTGCGTGTCCTAAGTTCGGGGTAAATAATATTATTCAAAGTGAATACTATTTTCTATTACCACGAACCTAATCCCGAGGCATCGGTCTAGGGGTTTCATGATTGAGCACTCGGACTTGATGTCCTATGTTATTAATAAAAGTGTTAAGATGTCTAAAACTATGGTTGGTCGTAAGCTTTTAAGCTCCGGAAAGGAAAGATTGAACACAAAGAAAAGTGTCAAGAACAAAATGTTTTACATGCATTTTAGGCAGACATGCCTGTTTGTTAATCATGATATCATGGCGATATTCATGAATCGACGTATCAGTGTGCCCTGGTTGGACAATGAAAAACCATATTCGGTGATCACTGCTCCTTAAATTGGACAGTGTGCTATGGTAACCATATTCGGTGATCACTGTACCTTGTGTTGGATAGTATGCTATGGTTTTGGCTTTGTGCCTTTTGCCTGCGTGGCTATTGAGTTTGATCAACTCACCTCGAGGTTGGGATATCTCATGAGATTAGGTATGAATTTAGATTACGAATATGAAGTGTTCATTCATAGTTTTAAATGATGATGTTTGGGGTGTGAAACCCATGGATAAACTATTTGCCGTATTATGAGTGTTTATGTTGTTATAAACTGGTATATGTGTATATATTTTATTTTGTGTCACGCATGTAGTTATCGCGTCAAATCTATATATTAGTTTCACACTCTTGCATGTTCTTGATGAGTGTGATTTCACCTCATTTTTGTATATCATTTTGCATGCATTTTCATATAGTTTAGGCATATTTAATTTGATTTTTAGTTATTTTTTACCTTGGAACTGGTAAGGTGGTTTTGTGGTGTTGTTTTGCAGAAATTAAGGATTAAATGCCCAAGATGAGCCATGATGGAGCTTGGATGAAGATAGAGCTCGAAAAGTGAATAAAATGAGCCAAACAGAGCCCATCACGGCCGTGATCAAGCAAAACTGAGAAGAAAGAAGGCAAAAGTCAGAAGCTGTCACGGCCTAGCCGTGATGCCCATCACGGCCGTGACAGGCCAGCTGAACCAGACCCTCTACATGCAGAACTGATCACGACCTAGTCGTGATGAGCATCACGGCCGTGATGCTCCAAAATTTGAAAGCGCGCCCAAGGCAGAACACGTCACGGTCTGGACGTGATGGCCATCACGGCCGTGACGCGCATTATAATCTATAAAAGGGCCTCTGGGCAGAACAGAAAGGGGATCCTGAACCCTAAAACATATTCTCTGGACCGAGGGCTACTGTGGCTGCTGTGGAGACCTCCCATGGAGTTCTTTCTCTCATTTGCTCTTATTTCTTTTCTTTTGTCTTTCTCTATGAATATGTGTAGCTAAACCCCCTTTTGTTGGGGTTAGATGGTTACTTTTATGAACTTGGTTGTCTTTTGATTTGGTTTTAATACAATTTCCTATTTCTTTATGAGTATTTGATTCTATGCTTAATGCTTTTCTTGGTTTGATCACCCATGGAATGATTTGTTGCTTTGATAGATAATTGGAAAATTGATGTTAAGGCATGCTCATGAATCAAATACCAAGTAGTTCATGAATCTAGGAATAGGTCATGGGGTGCTTACAACCTTATAAATCTTGGTTCTTTATGCAAAATCTCAGGTTAATACACCTAATGAATTAGGGTTTAATTTGGGATTTTAGGCTCATTCCACCTAAGGAATTAGGGTTTGAGTACTTTAGAAGGTTTGATTGTCATAAATGAATTAGGACTTGTGTTATTAACCATTTCATTGGAATCAAGGGATGATTAGTGTAGTCTAACCCTGACAACTTCATCCATTTGTTATCACATCTCTTTTTTCCTGTTACGTGTTTGTTAAAATTCCTAAAAGACAAAAAACATTTTTTATTCTTGTTTGTTTCTGTTACATTTTAAGAGCTCCCTTCCATCCAAACGATCGTCTAGATAGTAGTCCGATTTGCGAAGTGGTACTTGTCCGCGATCCCTAAGAACGATATCCGGTCTTGCTACCGTATTACTTGTATGACTAGGTATACTTGCCTAGAAATCGTAACAAGTTTTTGGCGCCGTTGCCGGGGATCGGTGTGCCAATATCACGAGTACCAAAGGGGACTCCTAGTTTAGACTTTTTCTTTGCTTTTCTACTGTTGCTTTTTTTTTTCTTTTTTCTGTTTTCCTTCTAGTTGAATAATTGTCCACTTGAGGCTTGACTTGTACTTGCTATATTTGTTGTTGTTCTACTCTGTTTGTCTCGTTGTATGCGAGGTACAATTGACCCAGGTGAACTTCAATTCGACCCTGAAATCGAGAAGCTTTGTAGAAAGAATAGAAAGGTAGCCAAAGCAAGAAAGAATAGAGGAGAAGCATCTTCTACAGAACAAGAACCACAAGTTGAGTGACCAAGTGTGAAAGAATCGCAAGTTGAAGTATCAATTGTCACCATGGCTGACGACAATGCACAAAGGAGGACAATGGGGGACTATACTTCCCCTAAGGTCGATAGATGTGGAACTCCAATTGTTAGACCTGTAGTGGCTTGTAACAATTTTGAGATAAAGGCATCACTTCTCAATCTTGTGCAGCAAAATCAATTTGGAGGTTTAGAGAGTGAAGACCCTCATTCTCACATTGGCACATTTATTGAGCTATGTGATACTATCAAGCTGAATGGAGCTTCCGATGAGGCTATTCGTTTAAGGCTCTTCCCTTTCTCTTTGAGGGATAGGGCTAAGTCATGGCTTCAATCCCATCCTCATGGGAGCATTATCACTTGGAATGATTTGGTGAGCAAGTTCTTATCTCGTTTCTTCCCTCCATCAAGAATGATCAAGTTGAGATCGGATATCAATGCCTTTGCACAGAAGGATGGTGAATCACTCTATCAAGCATGGGAGAGGTTCAAGTCTTTGCTTACCGCTTGTCCAAATCATGAGTTAGAGACATGGCAACAAATTGCAACCTTTGTCAATGATCTCAACCGAAATTCTCGAAGTATGATTGAAGCGGCTGCAGAAGAAACATTGAGTCAAAAGACACCCTATGAAGCAAAGGCCTTGATTGAAACTATGGCTAATAATGATTATCAAATGCCTAGTTCTCGATCATTGGCCAAGAGAGGTGTTTTGGAGATTGATGAATATAGTTCTCTTAAGGCGCAAATGGCTGCTCTTACCAAGCAATTGGGGTCCATTCAACTACAAAGTTCTCAATTACAAGCGGTCCAAGTTCAAGCCGTCTCAGTGTGTGACTTTTGTGGAGGTAACCATGCCAATGGCAATTGTGAAATCAGTGTGGTTGGAGGTTCGGGGCAAGAAGAAGTGAACTACATAGGAAACCAAGGGCATAAGCATGATCCTTTCTCTAACACCTATAATTCGGGGTGGCGTAGCCATCCTAACTTTGGTTGGAGACAAGGACAAGGCTCAAGTTCTCAAGCAAAGCCCTCTCAAGAGAATTCAAGCAATTTGGAGAATATTCTAGCCCAATTCATGCAAGCAACTCAAGCTAATTTGAAGGGTCAAGAAGCAATGATGAAGAATCAAGATGCCTCCATCAAGAATCTAGAGCACCAAATAGGCCAATTGGCAAAGCAAATGACGGAGAGAGCTCAAGGAAAACTTCCGGGAGATACCGAGAAGAATTCAAAGGAGGATTGCAAGGCAATTACTACAAGAAGTGGGAAGGTGGTATCCCCACAAGAAAAAGAGAGAGAAGAAAAGAGAATTGGTGAGGGAGTTGATGAGGTGATCATTGAAGATGCAACCAATGAAGAACCAGAGACTTCCCAAGTCACTACCCCTAGTCCTACTGTTGTTGAAGTTGAAAAACCAAAGAGAGAAAAATTGGTGGATGAAGAGTTTGCAAGAAAGAAGACTAAAAAGTAAATTCTTGAAGAAATTGACAATCCTAAGGAGTTTCCACCGTACTTCAAGATACCGTATCCTCAAAGGTTGAAGAAAGAGGTAAAGGATCAACGATTCTCTAAGTTCTTGGATGTGTTCAAAAAGTTGCAAATTAACATTCCTTTTTCCGAAGCTCTTCAACAAATGCCTTCCTATGCCAAATTTATGAAGGAGATTCTTTCTAACAAGAGGAAGTGGAAGGAGGAGACGGTCATGCTCACGGAAGAATGTAGTGCCATACTCCAAAGGAAGTTACCGGTGAAGATGAAGGATTCGGGTAGCTTTACTATTCCATGTACTATTGGTCATTTGAACATTGGAAGAGTCTTGTGTGATCTTGGTGCAAGTATCAACCTTATGCCTCTCTCCATCTTCAAGAAGTTGGGAATTGGTGAAGTCAAGTCAACCGGGATTTCTCTCCAATTGGAGGATCGCTCCATTACGTATCCTTATGGTGTAGTGGAGGATTTATTGGTAAAAGTAGACAAGTTCATCTTTCCGGTAGACTTTGTGGTGTTGGATATTGCAGAAGATAGTGAGACTCCATTGATTCTTGGAAGGCCATTCCTAGCCACGGGTAAGGCTTTGATCGATGTATATCAAGGGAAGTTGGTGCTCAGAGTCCAAGATGAAAAAGTCACCTTCAATGTTTTTGAAGCAATGGGACATCCAAGTGACAAAGATACATGTATGAGTGTGGACCTTGTTGAATCATTGACTGACAAGAGTGTGCAACAAAACTTTTGAAGATTCATTGGAAGCGGCTCTTATGGTTGAGAATATAGAAGAAGAGATATGTGAGGAAAAAGTTGAGTTCATGGTTAAATCCCTTGAGGCTTGTCTAGTTTTGAATAATGATGAAGACAAAGTTATGGAGGATGTGCGGATTGAAGACAAGGGTGAGACACCTATGCTAGAGTTGAAAGAACTTCCATCCCATCTCCGTTATGCTTTCCTTGGAGTGAATTCTTCATTTCCGGTGATCATTAGTAGCGGATTGAACTCCTTAGAGGGAGAGAAGTTGTTGAGAGTGCTTAGAGAGCACAAATCCGCAATTGGGTGGTCTATGTCCGACTTGAAAGGGATAAGTCCCTTATTTTGTATGCACAAAATCCTTTTGGAGGAAAACTTCAAGCCGGTTAGACAACCCCAAAGAAGACTTAACCCAAACATGAAAGAAGTTGTAAGGAAGGAGGTTGTGAAGCTTTTGGATGCGGGTATAATTTATCCAGTCTCCGATAGTCCATGGGTGAGTCCGGTCCAAGTTGTTCCTAAGAAAGGGGGGATGACGGTTGTTGCAAATGATAAAAATGAACTCATTCCCTCAAGGACCGTTTCCGGATGGAGGGTGTGTATTGATTATAGAAGATTGAATGAGGCTACAAGAAAAGATCATTTTCCCTTGCCCTTCATTGATCAAATGTTAGAGAGATTGGCGGGCCATGCCTTTTATTGCTTCCTTGATGGATACTCGGGGTATAACCAAATTGTGGTTGACCCAAAGGACCAAGAGAAGACCGCTTTCACTTGTCCCTATGGCGTCTATGCATATTGGAGGATGCCATTCGGGTTGTGTAATGCACCCGCCACTTTTCAAAGGTGCATGCTTTCCATATTCTCTGATATGACTGAAAAATTCATTGAGGTATTTATGGATAATTTTTCCGTATTTGGTAATTCTTTTGATAACTGTCTGAAAAATCTTGCATGTGTTTTGAAAAGATGCCAAGAAACTAACCTTGTTTTAAATTGGGAAAAATGTCATTTCATGGTTAGGGAAGGTATAATTCTTGGTCATAAGATTTCATCATGGGGGATAGAAGTTGATAAGGCAAAAATTGAAGTAATTGAAAAACTTCCCCCTCCCATAAATGTGAAAGGTGTTAGAAGCTTCTTAGGGCATGCGGGTTTCTATAGGAGATTTATAAAAGACTTTTCAAAGATTGTAAAACCCTTGTGCAAACTTTTGGTAGTTGATACTCCTTTTGTGTTTGATGATGATTGCATGCATGCTTTCCAGCTTTTAAAGGAAAAACTCACCACCGCACCGGTCATTGCACCTCCAGATTGGAGTTTGCCATTTGAGTTAATGTGTGATGCAAGCGACTATGCGGTGGGATCCATCTTGGGTCAAAGGAAAAATAAAATGCTGCATGTTATTTACTATGCTAGTCGTGTGTTGAATGATGCCCAATTAAACTATACCACGACTGAAAAAGAATTGCTTGTTGTAGTTTTTGCATTTGATAAGTTTAGACCCTACTTGATTGGCTCTAAAACTATTGTGTACACTTACCATTCTTCTTTGAAGTATCTCATGACTAAACAGGATGCCAAGCCGAGGCTCATTAGGTGGGTACTATTGCTCCAAGAATTTGATTTAGATATAAAGGACAAGAAAGGAGTGGAGAATGTGGTAGCCGACCATTTGTCTAGGCTTCCACAAGTAGAGATTCAACCAAAAGATGAGTCGCCAATTCAAGAAGAATTCCCGGATGAGAGGTTGTTTAGGGTGCAAGTGGCACCTTGGTTTGCGGACATTGCAAATTATAAGGCCGCAAACAAGGTTCCGAAGGACTTCAATGCACAACAAAGGAAGAAGCTCATCCATGATGCTAAATACTATGTATGGGATGAACCTTACCTTTTCAAAAGAGGTTCGGATGGAATTCTTAGAAGATGTATTCCAGAAGAAGAGATTAATGGGGTTTTGACTCATTGCCCCAACTCACCTTATGGAGGACACTTTGGTAGTGAGAGAACCGCCATGAAAATCTTGAAAAGCGGGTTATTTTGGCCTACCATTTTTAAAGACTCTAGAGCTTGGGTAATGAAATGTGACAAGTATCAAAGAACCGGAAGTATATCCAAGAGAAATGAGATGCCCTTGAAGGGTATTTTAGAGGTGGAGCTCTTTGATGTGTGGGGGATCGACTTCATGGGTCCTTTCCCATCATCCTGCAACAACAAGTATATTCTGGTTGCGATTGACTATATGAGTAAATGGGTAGAAGCTGTTCCAACTATGAAAGATGATGCAAAAGCGGTGGTTAGTTTTGTGAGAAAGAACATTTTTACCCGATTTGGAACCCCTAGAGCCATTATTAGTGATGGGGGGTACTCATTTTTGTAACAAATAGTTCAATACGGTGCTTGCCAAGTTTGGGGTCAATCATAAAGTCGCCACACCATATCACCCACAAACTAGTGGGCAAGTGGAGTTGTCTAATCAGGAATTGAAGAGGATCTTGGAGAAAACAGTGAATAATCCGAGAAAAGATTGGGCAAGGAAGCTGGATGATGCACTTTGGGCCTATCGGACTGCATATAAAACACCTATTGGTATGTCACCCTACCAATTAGTGTTTGGAAAATCATGTCACCTTCCGGTAGAGCTCCAACATCGTGCCTTTTGGGCAGTTAAAGCCTTGAACTTTGATACGAAGCTGGCTATGGACAAGAGACTGTTGCAGTTGAATGAGTTGGATGAATTCCGACTCTTGCCATATGAGAGTGCAAGAATCTATAAGGAAAGAACAAAGCTTTGGCATGATAAGTACATTCTTCCTAAGCATTTTGAAGAAGGCCAATCAGTTTTGCTCTTTAACTCACGTCTCAAGCTATTTCCGGGCAAGTTGAGATCAAGGTGGTCGGGTCTATTCCTTGTCAAGTTAGTTTCTCCATTTGGTGCGGTTGAATTGGAAGATCCATCGTCCGGAAACACTTTCACTGTTAATGGGCAAAGGCTCAAGCACTACTGATAAGCCTCTGGCTCATCTAGTTTTATGACTAGTATGACCGTGGTTTTGTGCCAATTATATCTCGTTTTCACCCAAATTAGGCTTGATTGTCCTCAAGCAAGGTTTTGAGTCCCTTAAGTAGGTTTAGGGTTATTTAGTCAGTTTTTGAGTCAAATAAAGCACTTATGGCTATTTCATGTTTTCAGGTTGACTTAGAGTCCAAGGAATGAAGGAAACAATGGAAATTGCAATATGGAAACACTCGCCACGCGAGCAGATACTCGCCCCGCGAGAGTGAGGACCAGCCGAGGTGCGGAAAAGTCATGTTCTCTGCCTCGCCCCGCGAGCTATTGCTCGCCTCGCGAGCCGGAAGTCAGCAAGCATTACGGTCATCCCGTGACACCCATCACGGGCGTGAAGAGAAACCCCTGGAAGACAGAGACCATCACGGCCTGGCCGTGATGAAGGTCACGGCCATGACAGATAAGCACCCGAAGACAGAGACCATCACGGCCTGGCCGTGATAGGCATCACGGCTGTGACAACCCAGGTTTTGAAGACTCGCCTCGCGAGAATCACGCTCGCCTCGCGAGAATACAAATTCAAGAAGGCGCCATTTTAATATTCGCCTCGCGAGAGGCCACTCGCCTCGCGAGACTGCGCAGTTTCTGAAAGTTATAAATAGCTGTTTAGGGCAGAACAGAAGGATCTTTTGCTAATCCTTGTTTTCGAATTTCTCTGGTTGTATTGCGTTTTTGATGGAGAACTAATCTCCCTAGGTTGATCTGCTGTAATCGGCTTCCGCCAACACTTGAGGTCTTGTAATTTCTGATTTAATTCTCTTCTCTCTTTCAATCCTATTCGTTATTCTCTGTTTGCTTAATTCAGTTTGTATCGAATTAGTGTTGATTTATTTTCGATGATTTTATATTCCTAAACTTAATCGCGTCTGCTTAATTCGCGTGCGTTCAATTCGTGTTTGCTTAATTCACGAAGGGCTTCATCCGTTTGCTTATTTCGGAATTAGGAATATATGTCCCGTAGCGTCGGTTTCGCTTGTAAATCGATGCTACAATTGAAAAGGGATTAGACTCCGCTTAGGGCATGGAATTACATGAACCGATGATAGTGGGAAACGAAACAGCAGATTGATCGTCTTAGTCTCATTTGATAATCACGTAATTTGCTCTGTTTTTATGCTCTGTTTTCATTCTGTTTTCCAATCAATTTCAAACCAAACACCCCCCCAAGAAAATTGATTTTCTGCGATAATAGCACTACAAGAGTCCTTGTGATACGATACCCGAGTTGTCGCACACTAAACTACATTTTTACTAACCGCTCATCTTTTGACGCGTGCGCGACAGCGCGTCAAATTGGCGCCGTTGCCGGGGACTCTTGTTTGTTGTTCTCGCTTTCCTTTTTCTTTTTTTTTTCGTTTTTGTTTTGAATTAGACTGGCCACTAGGTCTAATTGTCCTGACTTGTGTGATTTTGATCCTGAAATTGAAAGATCACTGCACACACGCCTTAGGGCAATACGGGCAAGCACTAGTGGTAATTCTGATTTCAAACCTGTTTTTAATAACATGGGTGACCAAAGGACATTGAGGCAGCTTGATGCCCCTGATGTTAACTACAATGGGTTGTGTATTGAGTATGCTGGTGTGGTTGCTCCTTTTGAACTTAAATCTGGTTTAATACACTTGTTGCCAAGATTTAGTGGTCTTGCAGGTGAGGATCCACATAAGCATTTGAAGGAATTCCAGGTGGTTGCATTTCTACACCCTTGAGGCCGGAAGGCATTACTGAAGACCATATCAAATTACGAGCCTTCCCATTCTCCCTTGAAGGCGCTGCAAAGGATTGGCTATATTATTTGGAGCCAAATTCTGTTACAACTTGGAATGATCTGAAGAAGGTTTTCCTGGAAAGATACTTCCCTGCCTCCAGAGCTGCTTCCATCGAGAAAGGAGATATGTGGCATCGAGGCAAAGCAATGAGTCATTGGTGAGTATCGGGAGAGGTTCAAAAAGTTGGTATCTAGCTGCCCTCAACACGCATTTACGAGCAGCTCCTTATTCAGTATTTTTATGAGGGATTGCTCCCAATGGACAGAAATATTTTGGATGCCGCTAGTGGAGGAGCACTCGTCGATAAAACTCCAGCTGCTGCGAAGCAATTGATTGAGAATATGTCATTAAACTCCCAGCAGTTCACAACCAGGAGCAACTCTGTCGAGACAAGGGGTGTAAATGAGATCCAAGTTTCATCTTCCAACAAGGCACTCGAAACCAGAATCGATGAGCTCACTTGTTTGGTGAAGCAACTGGCAATGGAAAAGGTTCAGCCGGCAAGGTTGTGTGGCATGTGTAGTTCTCCTGAGCATCTGACCGACACGTGCCCTATTCTGAAGGATGGGTCAATCACTGATATGCCTCAAGCTTATGCAGCTAATCTCTACAATCAAGGCAATAATCAGAACCGGTATGGTACTCCTGACCTCTCCACAAATAGGTACCATCCCAACTGGAGGAATCACCCTAATCTGCGGTATGGGAACTCATCCCAACAACAACCGGTGGCACCACCACCGAATCCTCCTCAAGTGACCACTTATGCACCTTCCGGACCTTCATTAGAAGACTTGGTCAAACAAATGGCTGCACAAAATCTCCGGCCTAAGCATCAAGTTGGACATTCTCAAGAGCGAACAGATGCTAGCATTCGAGATTTGAGGACACAGATTGGACAGCTTGCCACATCCATAAACAACTTACAGCAAGCTCGGGGATCGAGCCAACTACCCCGCACAGACACAGTGGTGAATCCCAATGCCCCCAATCCCAATGTGAGTGCCATCTCTTTGAGATCCGGGAAAGTAGTAGATGGAGCCCCGAGAAAGATGAAGAAACCGTTGAGGCCATTCCCGAGCCCTCTGTTGTTGTTGAAGCCGAGAGAGTGTATGTGCCCCCGATTCCCTTCCCACAAAGAGTGCAGAAAAATAAGAAGGTTGATGGGGAAGACAAGGAGAAGGAGATCTTAGATGTGTTCGAGAAGGTGGCGGTAAACATTCCACTCCTAGATGTGATTAAGCAAGTTCCAAGGTATGCAAAGTTTCAAGGATTTGTGTACCCATAAGAGGAGGATGAAGGGTAATGAGAGAGTTAACTTAGGGCGAAATGTTTCAGCCCTCATTCAGCCCAAACTTGCCCCCGAGAAGGTTACCGATTTCAGCCCTCACTCAGACTTCGCCCACGAAGTGCAAGGATCCGGGCACTTTCACTATTCCATGCACCATTGGGGACAGCAAATTCGACAATTGCATGTTGGATTTGGGAGCCTCCATAAATGTCATGCCCACCTCCATTTTCAACAACCTTAATCTGGGCCCTTTGCAACATACAGGACTTACAATACAGTTGGCCAATAGGACCAATGCTCGCCCCATGGGAGTGGTAGAAGATGTGTTGGTACGAGTTGATGATTTGATTTTCCGTGCCGACTTTTACATCCTGGACATGGCAGGGGAAACCAATTCAAGTAGATCACCAATCATCTCCGGGCAGGCCGTTCATGAAGACGGCAAAGACGAAGATAGATGTTGATGATGGAACCATGTCCATGGAGTTCGGTGACATTATTGCAAGGTTCAACATTTTTGATGCTATGAAGCATCCGTTGGAAGAGCACTCTGTTTTCCAAATAGAGTTGCTCTCCAAAATTGTTGATGACACCTATGATGACTTGGTTGCTGAATTTCCATCCATTTCTGATTTTAATGATGTTTATTCATGTGATGACTGTACTAACACTAACCCTTGTGTTGTTTGTGCCGAGATTGATTCTACTTTGCGGGGGTGATAGTGTAAGTGAAGTCGCATGCATTACTGGAATTCTTGACATTCCCTACCTGCTCCAAACATACCATCGTGGAGCAGCCACCCTCCTTGGAGCTTAAGCCACTTCCTGGCAATCGAAGTATGCTTACTTGGAGAGGAATGAAAAACTCCCAGTTATCATTTCCTCCAACCTTGACTCGACCAGGAAGCTAAACTCTTGGAGGTTTTGAAGAAGCACAAGAGAGCAATTGGATGGACCTTGGTGACATTCCGAGAATTAGCCCTCTAGATGTATGCATAGGATTCTATTGGAGGATGGGGCTAAACTGAGTTAGGCAGCCGCAGAGGCGGTTAAATCCATTGATTACGGATGTGGTAAAGAAGGAGGTAACAAAACTCCTACATGCGGGTATCATATACCCCATCTCACGATAGTACTTGGGTGAGCCCAGTGCAAGTTGTGCCAAAGAAATCTGGCCTCACGGTGGTAAGAAATGAGAACAATGAGCTTGTCCCCACTAGAGTCCAGAATAGCCGGAGAGTCTGTATTGACTATAGGAGGTTGAACCAGGGCCACTCGAAAGGATCACTTTCCTTTGCCGTTCATCGATCGGATGCTCGAACGGCTGGCCGGTAAATCCCACTACTGTTTTCTTGATGGCTTCTCCGGATACTTCCAGATCCACATTGCACCGGAGGATCAGGAGAAGACCACTTTCACGTGCCCCTTCGGCACGTTTGCCTATAGGAGGATGCCGTTTGGCCTTTGCAACGCTCCTGGCACTTTCCAGAGATGCATGATTAGCATTTTTACTGAATTTATTGAAAATTGCATGGAAGTGTTCATGGATGATTTCACAATATATGGCTCCTCATTTGATGCATGCTTGCATAGTCTGAATTTGGTTTTAGAAAGATGTATTGAAACTGATCTTGTGTTGAACTATGAAAAGTGTCATTTTATGGTTGAACAGGGGATTGTTTTGGGGCATGTTATTTCTAGAGAGGGTATCTCAGTAGATCCTGCTAAAATTGATGTGATTTCCACATTGCCTTACCCATCTTGCGTTCGCGAGATTCGTTCTTTTCTTGGTCATGCAGGTTTCTACAGGCGCTTTATTAAGGACTTCAGCAAGATAGCTCTCCCTCTGTCGAACTTGCTGAAGAATGATGCCATATTCAGCTTTGATGATAACTGCAAGAAGGCGTTCGACTTCTTGAAAAAGGCATTGACCTCTACCCCCATCATCCCCACCTGATTGGACCCTCCCTTTTGAGCTCATGTGTGATGCTTCTAACTATCTTTGTGGGGGCGGTCTGGCACAAAGGGTAGGCAAGTCTGCACATGTCATTTACTATGCTTCTAGGACTTTAGATGCTTCACGGTGTAATTACACCACCACCGAAAAGGAACTCCTAGCTGTTGTTTTTGCTCTCGATAAGTTTAGATCATATTTGCTAGGTTCCAAGGTTATTGTTTTCACTTGACCATGCAGCTCTGAAATACTTATTGAAGAAGCACGAAGCAAAGCCGAGGTTGATTCGGTGGATGTTGTTGCTCCAAGAGTTTAACGTAGAGATAAAGGACAAGAGTGGAGCTGAAAATTTAGTGGCTGATCACTTGAGTAGGATAGAGAGGGATGAGGATCCTTCCCCCATTCAGGATGACTTTCCTGATGAGCAGCTTTTACAGTTGCATGGCGTTACCCCTTGGTTTGCCGACCTTGTGAATTACCTAGTTCTTTGGTGTCTTTCCGACAGAGCAACTAGGTCACAAATCCACAAACTAAAGAGCGACGCCAAGTACTATGTTTGGGACGATCCATTTCTTTGGAAGTTTTGTAGTGATCAGGTGATTAGGCGATGTGTCCCCAACTATGAGATTGAGTCTATTTTGCACTTTTCTCATGCCTCTCAAGTAGGGGGACACTTTGGGCCACGAGAGGACTGCGAGAAAGGTCCTAGATTCTGGTTTTTATTGGCCCACCATCTTTAGAGATGCTTATGAGGTGTATCGGACTTGTAAAGGGTGTCGAGGCAGTGACAGACCATCACTCGCAAGAGTGAAATGCCCAAAGCAGCCCATGCTCTTACGTGAGGTGTTTGACGTGTGGGGGATCGACTTTATGGGTCCTTTCCTGCATCTTTTGGCTTTCTTTACATTCTCTTGGCTGTTGACTATGTTTCAAAGTGATTGGAAGCTATCCCCACTAGGACTAACAATTCTAAAGTTGTTGCAAATTTTGGTAGGTCCAATATTTTTTGCAGGTTTGGCATACCTCGTGCCATCATCGGTGACTGGGCACTCATTTTCTGCAACCGCACCATGGAGGCTCTACTCGGAAGTATGGGGTTGTGCACGAGTCTCCACCGCTTACCATCCTCGGACCAATGGCAGTCCGAGATCTCCAACGAGGGAGATAAAACAAATCCTAGAGAAAGTTGTGCGTAGAATAGGAATGATTGGAGCCGCCATCTAGAAGACGCACTTTGGGCTCGGGAGGACCGCTTTCAAGACGCCCGATAGGGATGTCCCCCTTTAGGCTTGTATTCGGCAAGGCATGCCATCTCCTGTGGAAGTTGAGCACCGTGCTTATTGGGCGGTCAAGTCTGTAATCTGGAAATGCAAAAATCTGGTATTGAAAGGAAACTCCAGTTACAAAATCTTGAAGAGCTTAGGCTAGAAGCCTATGAGAGCTCTCGGATTTATAAGGAGAAAACCAAGCACTTTCATGATAGGTTGATTGCTAGGAAGGAATTCTCTGTGGGTCAGCGGGTTTTACTGTTTAACTCCCGCCTGAAATTGATGACTGGGAAACTTCGGTCCCGGTGGATTGGACCATTTGTTGTTACTAATGTTTTTCCTCATGGTGCAGTAGAGATTAAAAGTGCAGGTAGCAACAAGGCATTCAAAGTCAACGGGCAGCGGCTGAAGCTATTTCATGAGAGCTCGGGACCTGTGGATGCTACTGTTGAGGAGCTCTCTTTGGGGAGCCCACCTACACTGCAACCTGATCAGGGAGCACCCTTTCCTCTCCCTCACTCTGTTTTGATAATTGTGTTGTTCATTGGGGACAATGTATGTTTTAAGTGTGGGGGAGGGAACCATTTGTTTTGTTGTGTTTTGTGTGTTGTTGTGTTTTCTTTTTGCTCTTGAATAATTTGAGAAGCTCAAGAGCATGTGTGTCTTGTGTCGGCAAGCTTGGTAGGTTTTGGTTGATTTAGAACAGATTGATGGCATGATTTATGTTGATGATTCCCCCTAGGTTTTTGAAATTTGGAAATTGTGATCCCCATTTGAAAAATTGAAAACTGAACTTTGAGATATTTTGTTGTGAGAGCATGATTTATGATAAGTTTGGGGTGATAGGGTGCACACACTAAGGATAGAATCTCGGTCAAACAATTTGCATGAATGTCCGGGTGAGGATTTGAGCCTCCAACATGTTTTTGATTGTGTGAATCACTTTTGAGTTGCACTTTCCCGAATTTGCTTGAATCTCTTCATGGTTTGCATGTCTATGTGTTTGCATCAAATGATTTAGGCAATTTTCTTTAAATTAACTACTTGGCCTAAATTGAACCAGTCCCTAATGCATGTTCCCTAGTTAGCCCCTTTGAGCCTAATTAGCCTATTGTTTCATGATGACCTTATGTTATGAGCCTGAATCTGGAAAAACCATGTTAACCCGATCTTAGGATTAGGAGAGCATGGAAGCTTAGCAAGAGAATGGTTGCAAGAAACTAAGTTTGGGGTGGCTACAGGGATATGATGTGTTGTTGGGGATTGAGAAAAAGAAAAAAAATAAAGGTTGGAGCCAAGGGGCAAAAATAAATCTTTCAAAAAAAAAATGCAAAATGTCAAGAAGGGTATTAGAAGAAAAATGGCTGTAGCCACCCAAGGCAAAGAGAAGAATAAGAATAGGAACTTGAGTAGGGAATTCAATGTGTAAACAGCTTCATGCTCTCTTAGTTCCTAGGGACTTCAGCCCAGTACCTTTGTATATCCTTCCCTTAGCCAGGCCCCATTACAACCTTGAAAGACCTTTTGATGTTGCATGCATGTTCTCCGTGGGAACCATTTTGAGATGAAAATCAAATTCATGGGAAGTGCTCTTAAAAGTGAAACTGAGTGAAATGTTGTTAGCCTAGACAAACTGAGAGATTGAGTGAACACTAAACCCCTTTGTGAGGAAGGCGATTGTTTGAATTTGGTGATCTCCCTCTTGCGTGTAACTTAGATCCCCTACTTAGATTAATGATTGTTTGATTGATGAAATTCTCAGATGTTCAGAATAAATGATTGTGGGGATTACATTGTTGAAAACGGGGGAACATTGAAGGAAAATTGTTTTGATGAATTGCTTGAAATTTGTGCGAAATTGGTTGAAATCCTTCTAGCTTGCCAAGTCTTGAGTCGTTTTGAGTTTTAGTTTGCTTGGGGACAAGCAAAGTTCAAGTTTGGGGTATTTTGATAAGCCTCTGGCTCATCTAGTTTTATGACTAGTATGACCGTGGTTTTGTGCCAATTATATCTCGTTTTCACCCAAATTAGGCTTGATTGTCCTCAAGCAAGGTTTTGAGTCCCTTAAGTAGGTTTAGGGTTATTTAGTCAGTTTTTGAGTCAAATAAAGCACTTATGGCTATTTCATGTTTTCAGGTTGACTTAGAGTCCAAGGAATGAAGGAAACAATGGAAATTGCAATCTGGAAACACTCGCCACGCGAGCAGATACTCGCCCCGCGAGAGTGAGGACCAGCCCGGTGCGGAAAAGTCATGTTCTCTGCCTCGCCCCGCGAGCTATTGCTCGCCTCGCGAGCCGGAAGTCAGCAAGCATTACGGTCATCCCGTGACACCCATCACGGGCGTGAAGAGAAACCCCTGGAAGACAGAGACCATCACGACCTGGCCGTGATGAAGGTCACGGCCATGACAGATAAGCACCCGACTAGAGTGACCATCACGGCCTGGCCGTGATAGGCATCACGGCTGTGACAACCCAGGTTTTGAAGACTCGCCTCACGAGAATCACGCTCGCCTCGCGAGAATACAAATTCAAGAAGGCGCCATTTTAATATTCGCCTCGCGAGAGGCCACTCGCCTCGCGAGACTGCGCAGTTTCTGAAAGTTATAAATAGCTGTTTAGGCGAGACGAAGGATCTTTTGCTAATCCTTGTTTTCGAATTTCTCTGGTTGTATTGCGTTTTTGATGGAGAACTAATCTCCCTAGGTTGATCTGCTGTAATCGGCTTCCGCCAACACTTGAGGTCTTGTAATTTCTGATTTAATTCTCTTCTCTCTTTCAATCCTATTCGTTATTCTCTGTTTGCTTAATTCAGTTTGTATCGAATTAGTGTTGATTTATTTTCGATGATTTTATATTCCTAAACTTAATCGCGTCTGCTTAATTCGCGTGCGTTCAATTCGTGTTTGCTTAATTCACGAAGGGCTTCATCCGTTTGCTTATTTCGGAATTAGGAATATATGTCCCGTAGCGTCGGTTTCGCTTGTAAATCGATGCTACAATCGAAAAGGGATTAGACTCCGCTTAGGGCATGGAATTACATGAACCGATGATAGTGGGAAACGAAACAGCAGATTGATCGTCTTAGTCTCATTTGATAATCACGTAATTTGCTATGTTTTTATGCTCTGTTTTCATTCTGTTTTCCAATCAATTTCAAACCAAACACCCCCCCAAGAAAATTGATTTTCTGCGATAATAGCACTACAAGAGTCCTTGTGATACGATACCCGAGTTGTCGCACACTAAACTACATTTTTACTAACCGCTCATCTTTTGACGCGTGCGCGACAGCGCATCAACTACCTTGGGGGAGACTTTGATCGTCAAGCAGTCTCCATCCCTCTTAAAACACCCTCTTAGAGATCATCTGCCCGTCAAGCTAGTGACGTTAAAGAAGCACTTATTGGGAGGCAACCCAAGTTTTCTTTTCTTTTTCCATTTGTTTTTGAATTTAACTCTTGAATAATTTGAGAAGATCAAGAGGAAAAAAAACATAAGTTAATAGATTTGTTAAGTGTTTTCAGGGTATGAAGGAAGGAGAAGCAAAAAGGGGCAGGGAGAAGCAAAGTCAGCAACCATCACGCCCAGGCCGTGACACTAGTCACGGCCGTGATGAGCTTAATGTGAAGACCAGAAAGGATCACGGCCCAGCCGTGACATCCATCACGGGCGTGATGAGAGATCCCTGAAGATCAGAGAGTATCACGGCCTAGTCGTGATACATATCACGACCGTGACAAGCCAGCTCCTGAAGACCAGAATTGATCACGGCCTAGCCGTGATGAGCCTCACGGCCGTGATACAATTTCCAACAAGCTTTTGACTGGATTGTGAGCCAGCACCCACTACCACCTCGGTGAGTTGTTCCTTTTTTCTCCTCTCTCCGACTTGATTATTTACATTGGGGACAATGTAAGTTTTTAAGCTTGGGGTAGGGGTATTTTTGCAAATTTTTGAATTTTTGCATTTTTTTCTCATGTTGCATTCATATAGGTGTAGTTTTGCATGATCACATGATTAGATTGCCCCTTGCTTAGATTATGCATCCAATTGTGAGAACTGAGTGCCAGATAAATTGAGATAGTGAATTTTTGAACCCAATTTTTTATTCTTGTGATTAGGCTACAAATAAAAATTCTTGAGATGATCATTGATAGTTGATAACTAGCATGTGGTTCCGTAGATTTGTGTTTCTCGTTGATTTCTGAACTACTAAATGTGAGACTTTTGAGCCAAAAAGGGGTACTCGCTAAATCTACCCCGTTCTTTGTGTTAGAGTGTTGTATTCCTCTTGGATTGTATTCTCTAGAACTGGACTTGAAACCGTTTTGAAGCTTAAAAATTTTTGAAAATTTTTTTGAAAATGATTGAGCCACTAGGTATTTTTTCGGCCTTCTGAGCTTTGATTGACTAAATGCTACCCCTTAGTTGCCCAATTTTGAGCCTGAAAGAATAAAATACTTTTCTTGGTACCTTGAATTACTTTGATGAATATGCTTGTTATGGCACCTTTTAAAGTATTACACAAAAGGGTAGAAAGGTAGTTGAAAAAGTATGGGATGAGAAAATCATAAAATATTTCTCTTGAATTGAAAATCTCCCCTTATCCAAAAATAAAAAATAAAAAAAAGGAGTATAGAGAAGGGGATGACAAAAAGGAAGTGAGAAATAAAATAAAAAGAAAGAAAGAAAGGTGGAAAGACGAATCAAAACCCAAAAAGGTATTTTAGAAGGTGTCATGCTTTGCAATGCTTGATATTATGTTTAGCCTTCTTGAAATTTCCTTTTCTTGATTTCCCCACCTAACGATTAATCCCATGGCCCCGTTACAACCAAAGTAAAAGACCTCTTGATTCTTAATTGTTTTCATTAATAAAGTAGAGATTTGGTTGATAGTCAAGCTTATGGTAGAATTCATTCCTTGAGGAAATTGAGCGAATTGCTATATGTCCTTAAACACTTGAGTGAGGTGAGAAAGAGTGCCCGAATCAGTGAGAATATGAGTCTAAGAAACCTAAGCTTCTAATTGGACTTGAAATTGATTGTCTCTTGATGAATTATTTGAAAATGCCTATTACTTGGTTTAGTTACTCGGGTTCTTAGTTCACTATCCATGCTATGTTTATTTATATCTTCTGGCCTTGGTGATTGCTTGAGGACAAGCAAAGTCTTAAGCTTGGGGTAGTTTGATGAGTGTGATTTCACTTCATTTTTGTATATCATTTTGCATGCATTTTCATATAGTTTAGGCATATTTAATTTTATTTTTAGTTAGTTTTTACCTTGGAACGGGTAAGGTGGTTTTGTGGTGTTGTTTTGTAGAAATTAAGGATTAAATGCCCAAGATGAGCCATGATGGAACTTGGATGAAGATAGAGCTTGAAAAGTGAAGAAAATGAGCCAAACAGAGCCCATCACAGCCTAGCCGAGATGACCATCACGACCGTGATCAAGCAAAACTGAGAAGAAAGAAGGCAAAAGTCAGAAGTTGTCACGGCCTAGTGATGAGTGTGATTTCAATGCATATTTCATCATCATTTTGCATGCATTTTTCATATAGTTTAGGCATTTCTTAGTTGATTTTGGTTAGTTTTTACTTTGGAACGGGTAAGGCATTTTTGTGTGTTGTTTTGCAGAAATTTATGATTAAATGCCCAACATTTAGCCATGATGGAGCTTGGATGAAGATAGAGCCTGAAAAGAGAAGAAAATGAGCCAAGAAGAGCCCATCACGGCCTAGCTGTGATGACCATCACGGCCGTGATGGAGCAATAACTGAAGAAAAGAAGACAAAAGTCAGAAGCTGTCACGGCCTAGCCGTGATGGCTATCACGGCCGTGACAGGCCAACTGAACCAGACCCTTAAGAGGCAGAACTGATCACGGCCTAGCCGTGATGAGCATCACGATCGTGATGCTCCAGAATTTGAAAGCGCACCCTTGGCAGAACACGTCACGGCCTGGCCGTGATGGCCATCACGGCCGTGACGCGCACCTAAGTTATAAAAACACATCTGGGCATAGCAGAAATCGGGATCCTGAACCCTAAGAAGATACTCTCTTGCTGCTGTGGCTGCTGTGAAGCTTTCATGGAGTTCTTCCTCTCCCTCATTCCTATTTCTTTTCCTTTGGTTTTCTATATGATTATGTATAGCTAAACCCTTTTTTGTTGGGGTTAGATGATAGCTTTTCTGAACATGATTGTCTCATGATTTGATTGTAATACATATTCCTATTTCTTTATGAGTATTTGATTCCATTCTTAATGCTTTCCTTGGTTTGATCATCCTAGGAATGATTTGTTGCTTTGATAGACAATTGAAAGATTGATGTTAGGGCATGCTCATGAATCAAATGCCAAGTAGTTCATGAGCCTAGACATAGGTCTTGGAGTGCTTGTAATCTTATAAATCTTGACTCTTCATACAAATCTCATATTATTCCACCTAAGACATTAGGGTTTAATCTGGGATTTTATACTCATTCCACCTAAGACATTAGGGTTTGAGTATTTGAGAAGATTTGATTGTCATAATTGAATTAGGAATTGTGTTGTTAATCATGTCATTGCAATCAAGGGATGATTAGCATAGTCTAACCCTGACAATTTCATTCATTTGTAATCACATCTCTGTTGCTTGTTAAGTGTTTGTCAAAATTCCTAAAAGAACAAAAACATTTTATTCTTGTTTGTTTTGCATGTTAGAACTCCCTTCCATCCAAACGATCGCCTAGATAGTAGTTCAATTTGAGAAGTCGTACTTGTCCGTGATCCCTGAGGACGATATCCGGTCTCACCACCGTATTACTTGTTTGCAACTAGGTATACTTGCCTACAAAAATCGTATCATGTTTTTGGCGCCGTTGCCGGGGATTAGTTTTGTCAATATCATTAGTAACAAAGTAGACAACTACTTTAGACATTTTTGTTTATATATATTTTTCTGTATATATTTGATTTTTTTTTCTTTTGAGTTGTGTTTGTCCAAGGTGGATTGCAACACATGGAGATTTATTATTTTCCTGCCTTGGATGGAGTTACAAAATATTTCTTTGGGCCTAATGTAGTCTTGGGAGACTATGAGCTCTGGGGAAATCAATGCCCTTATGCACAAGCTTATAGTGTAATCATGAAGCATGAGGAGGAATGGGAATGGAATGAGAAAACACATTTAAAGGTTGCTCTAGAACAATATTCCCAAGAGCTATCCATCTCTGAGACCAAAATCAGAACCAACTGTGACAGTATCGAAGCTGTGATAAAAAATTTGTAAACGCAAGTTGAGGAAATTTGTAAACAGTTAGTACAAGAGTCACATGGAGTGCAAATTGAGCAAAATCTGGTTTTGGGGATGGATCAAAGTGTAGATGAAGTGGCACTGGAAGATGAGTCACAAGAAAAAGAACATGGCATGGAGAGCCAAGAGGATCTATATTTCACCATGCTTGCCAAGGATCCTGATATTGCTGCCTTGGACAAATATATTGGTTTGCATGCATGTGTGGATCCTACAAAATTGGCTCCAGAAGTAAAACCTCATGTGCTTCATGGAACATTTATGCCTGAAGAGGTCAAAAAGCCATTTGACCAAGGAGGAACCGAGGGAAGTTTCATATTACTTCTGCAATTGCCACTCCATAAACCATGGGATCCGGGTGGAGGATCTCACATGATGAGCATCTCTTGGCCCTTATGCCACAGGCTATGGGATCCAGGTGGATGCTTCTTAATGAGTCAAGCTAGTGACGTTAAAGAAGCGCTTATTGGGAGGCAACCCAAGTTTTCTTTTCCTTTTTCCTTTTGTTTTTGATTTTTAACTCTTGAATAATTTGAGAAGATCAAGAGTAAATAATCATAAATTAATAAATTTTGTTAAGTGTTTTCAGGGAAAGAAGGAAGGAGAAGCAAAAAGGGATAGGGAGAAACAAATTCAGCAACCATCACGCCGAGGCCGTGACACTGGTCACGGCCGTGATGAGCATAATGTGAAGACCAGAAAGGATCACGGCTTGCCCGTGATCAGCATCACGGGCGTGATGAGAGGACCCTGAAGATCAAAGGCCATCACGGCCTAGCCGTGATAAAGGTCATGACCGTGACAATCTACTTCCTGTGGACCAGAATTGATCACGGCCTGGCCGTGACACTGGTCACTGCCGTGACACACCTTCCACCATTTATTTGACTGGAATGTAAGCCACAACCCGCTTCCGCCTTGGTGAGTTGTTCCATTTTTCTCCTCTCTCCGACTTGATTATTTACATTGGGGACAATGCAAATTTTTAAGCTTGGGGTAGGGGTATTTTTTGTAAATTCTTGATTTTGAATTTTTGCATTTTGCATCCATATAGACATAGTTTTGCATGATCACATGATTCGATTACCCCTTTCTTAGATGATGCATCCAATTGTAAGAACTGAGTGCCAAATAAATTGTGATAATGAATTTTTTAACCCAATTTTTTTTATATATTCTTGTGACTAGGCTACAAATAAAAATTCTTGAGATGATCTTTGATAGTTGATAATTAGCATGTGATTCCTTAGATTTGTGTTTCTCATTGATTCCTGAACTACAAAATGTGAGATTTTGAGCCAAAAAGGGGTACTCATTAAATCTACCCCATTCTTTGTGATAGAGTGTTATTCCTCTTGGATTGTATTTCTCTAAAACTTGACTTGAAACCGTTTTGAAGCTTAAAAATTTTTGAAAACATTTTTGAAAATGATTGAGGCACTAGGTATTTTTCCGGCCTTCTGAGCTTTGATGGACTAAATGCTACCCCTTAGTTGCCCAATTTTGAGCCTACAAGAATAAAATACTTTTCTTGGTACCTTGAAATATTTTGATGAATGATGCTTGATAGGAGACCTTCTAAAGTATTGCACAAAAGGGTAAAAAGGTAGTTGAAAAAGTATGGGATGAGAAAGTTAGAAAAATATTTCTCTTGGAATGAAAATCTCCCCTTCTCCAAATGAAAAGAAATAAAGAGAGAGAAAAATTAGAAAAAGAAAAAGAAATATATATAGAGAAGAGGATAACAAAAGGAAATGAGAAATAAAATGAAAAGAAAGAAAGAAAGGTGGAAAAGTGAATCAAAATCCAAAAAGGTATTTTAGAAGGTGTCATGATTTGCAATGATTGATATTTTGTTTAGCCTTTTTGAAATTTCCTTTTCTTGATTTCCCCACCTAACGATTAATCCCATGGCCACGTTACAACCAAAGCAAAAGACCTCTTGATTCTTAATTATTTTCATTAATAAAGTAGAGATTTGATTGATAGTCAAGCTTATGGTAGAATTCATTCCTTGAGGAAATTGAGCGAATTGTTATATATCCTTAAACACTTGAGTAAGGTGAGAAAGAGTGCCCGAATCAGTGAGAATGTGAGTCTAGGAAACCTAAGCATCTAATTGGACTTGAAATTGATCGTCTCTTGGTGAATTATTTAAAAATGTCTGTTACTTGGATTAGTTACTACTCGGGTTCTTGGTTCACTATCCATGTTCTGATTATTTCTATCTTCTGGCCTTGGTGTTTGCTTGAGGACAAGCAAAAGTCTTAAGCTTGGGGTGATTTGATGAGTGTGATTTCACCACATTATTCATGTACATTTTTGCATGCATTTTCATATAGTTTAGGCAATTTTAATTTGATTTTAGTTAGTTTTTACCTTCGAACGGGTAAGGTGGTTTTGTGGTGTTGTTTTGCAGAAATTAAGGATTAAATGCCCCAGATGAGCCATAATGGAGCCTGGATTAAGTTGGAGCTTGAAAAGTGAAGATATTGGATGACTCCAATTTAATTTGGAATGGAAATATTTGATGACAATTGACAAAAGGCCAGCAGCAATGTAAGAGGCCTAATTGATGGATTGGATGATTTGGATATTAATGGCTTACCATAAATGGAGAGAGGAATTGGTCTTCAATTTATAAATGATAGAAGCTGCAGCAAATCACTGAAGCAAATCACATGAATCAATTTACAATTGATTGAAGAAATTGGCAATTAACATAAAGCAAATTTGGAAAGGGCCAACAACGTTTATTTTGGTTTTGAAAGGCAAATTGATTATGTTAATTCAATGCAAGGAGGGCCCATGCTAATATGTGAAGAAATAAGGACTATCTTTGGAAATTAAATTCACTTAAAGAATCTTATTGAAATTCAAATTCAATATGTTACTAAATGCTGACCCCACGTGAGTTCAAGAGAATGAATTGAAATTGCACTTCAATTGCAATTAGAAGAAAGTCAGCGCTAGAAGCAATCTGGCAGGGGACCACGTATTCAAGCCTGATTTATTTTGGAGATTGAAGACCTGCACTATATATGCACAGCAGCGCCATCATAGGAGGAGAGAATAATGTGGAGAGAATTCTGATTCTCTCTAGACTGACTTTTAACCTAAAAAAAGGGACTTTTATCCAGACTTGGAGGCTGCGGCTGGGGGCGAATTGGAACCCAAAAAGGGGTGGTTTTTCTCTGCTCTTGGATTGGAAGAAGATTGGAGGATTCGTCATGAGTTTTCTTCATCCCTTCTCTCTTTATCTATTGTAATTTGTTACTATGAGTAGTTAAATCCCCTTCTTGTTGGGATTAGATGTAACTTTTCTGAACTTGATTGTCTTTTGATCTGGTTTTAATACAAGTTTCTAATGCTTTATGAGTATTTGATTCTGTGCCTAATGCTTTTCTTGGCTTAGCTATCCATGGAATGATTTGTTGCTTTGATAGACAATTGAAATATTGATGTTAAGGCATGCTCATGAATCAATGCCAAGTAGTTCATGAACCTAGACATAGGTCTTGGGGTGCTTGTAATCTTATAAATCTTGACACTTTATGCAAAATCTCATGTCATTCCACCTAAGACATTAGGGTTTGAGTATTTAAGAAGATTTGATTGTCATAATTGAATTAGGAATTGTGTTGTTAATCATGTCATTGAAATCAAGGGATGATTACCATAGTCTAACCCTGACAATTTCATTCATTTGTTATCACATCTCTGTTGCTTGTTAAGTGTTTGTCAAAATTCCTAAAAGAACAAAAACATTTTATTCTTGTTTGTTTTACATGTTAGAACTCCCTTCCATCCAAACGATCGCTAGATAGTAGTTCAATTTACGAAGTGGTACTTGTCAGTGTAACGCCCTCCCTCAGGGCATTACTATGTAACCCATGCGGAAGTAATTTTAAAAGATAATTTGCTGGTTGCTTTTGGAAAATTTGTTTTCTCTTAAGTCAGAAAATTAGGGTATAAGATTTTCTTCTATAGGGATAACTCTGAAATCCATCATACATACATTTAAAATGTAAAGTCACGTTCGTAACAAAGTTACCATGACATACAACATTTCTATAAGTTTCCATTTTCGAAAGAAAAAGTTTAAACTTCAGATGAATGTATATCACACTACATTCACGGACCCCTTTAGATATACAACCCAACTCATACTCCTAAGCTGGTCATTCTATCAAATATTCATTGGAGGGACCACAATCAGAATACTATCCCAACCTCTAACACTAGGTCTTCAATTGACTTAGATAGACTCCTCTGCAACATCGGCACTAGAGTACCAAGGTACTACAGCAAAACCCAAAGAGACCTGATATAATTGTAAGAGTGAGATACCATCATAAGATATATCCCACAACAACCATATACATGATACATACATCACAGAATCATATAAGCAGTTAAATCATGCATATACACAATACAATAGTGTTATATCATAGGGCATCAAACCCGCACAGTCAATCTTTCGAAAATATGCATGGCACTTCAATATCAGGCTCTAACTTAATCTCATGAGATCTCAACAACGTTTTCCGTGGAGAAGTATTAGAGTTGGTCAATCTCTAGCCCACCGGGAAGTTGCCTCCTTACCCTCATGCATAAGGTCTCAGGACGACCAACGTCACATGTGCCTCTTCACTCGGTTTACATGGACAGACTCCCAGATACCACCTTGTATCTGATATGTAAGAAAGGCATGTCTGCCTGGGGAAATGCACATGAGAAAATATTTTATATAAAAGGTTTTCTTTGTGTTCATTCTTTTATTTATCGTGACTCAAAGCTAACGACTTAATCATCATTTCCCCATCACTTGAAAACTTAGAAGCATAGGACACACAGTCCGAATGCTCAATCACAACGCCCGAGACCGATGCACCAGTCCTAGGCTTGTGGTCGTAGAAAGCAACATTCACCTTTAACAATGTTCATCACACGTGGTTAGAAGACACAGTCCAACACAGCGTGATTAGGATATACAGTCCACAACAATGAAATCAGAACGCATTCATCACACGTGGTTAGAAGACACAGTCTAACACAACGTGATTAGGACATACAGTCCACAACAATGAAATCAGAATGCATTGTCCTCGATTTCGAGAATTGGACTCTCAGTCCATAACATCATAACCAAGACTTGTAGTCCTGAATTAACACTGATCCAAGATCACGTGTGCATCACTGAATACTAGAGGCGACGTCTCGCGTACTAGATTCTCTTTCTTAAGTACTTATTTTTCGTTCAGTGAAAAACAAATTCAAAACCGAATCCTCGATAACCTATCCAGGTCATCGGAAAGTTTCTAAAATATTTAGGAAAACCTTTTCTTTGAAAATCTTTTATAAAGCATCTTTGAAATTCTTTTATCTTTGAAATATTTCCCCCAATAGGATATTTCCAAATAATCTTGAAAGTTTTCACTTGAAGACACATAGTTCGAAAAGGATTTTTCTCTTGTATAACAATAGTTCGCCAAAACCATTTCAACATTTAAAACAAGTACTTTAAGTTTACAGAGATTTTGGAAAAGGACACCAATCCCTTCATCTTCAAAGCTTATTAAGGTTTTTAATCCTTATAACGGTTGAGCACAGACGCACGTCTGGCTTAGCAAACTTTCAATCAACAACAGTATATATATCATCAGTGCAAGGCTAATATCACAGTTGAAAGCAGTTCATCACATATATGCATTATATCATTTAGAACAAGTACAGTTCAACATCAGATAATAGCATAACAGTTCAAGTACAATAGATAATCAAGTAAGCTCAATTAACATGTGAATATCCAATTAAACACCTACACACATGCATACAGTTATTGAATATCTTTAGGAAATTCCCTCTTACCTTAAGAAGGTAAGAGAATGCGAGAAAATAAACAGTTTCACGAACGTTCTTCAAGGTTGGTTAGGATGAAAGTCTAGGTTTCAAGACACAAGGTTCAAAGGATTAGAACTCAATCGAGAACTTAGGGCTAGAAGTTTCCAAAGCAAATGCAACTTAGGGATTTATGATCCTTAAGTGCTAGGAGTTTAAAACATGTTTACTTTAAACAAAGTTGAACAAAAATCCCACCAAGTTACACTTGATGGAGATTCGGCCTTGACCAATAAAATAGGCTAGGAACATTTAAATTTTCCAATCTCTTTGGTTTAGCATCCATTAATAGTAAGGAGCTCAAAACCATGATCACTTTGGATAAATGAAAAACGAAACACCCTAGGTCCATAACCTTTAAGATTCGGCCATCCTTGGGTTTTTATGATAAAAATCTTTAAATTCTTCCAATCTCTTAGACCTTTTAGCATCCAATAACTTATGGAGATCAAATCTATGATCATCTTGAAAGCAACATAGTATTTTAAACAACAAAGTTCATAAGCATATAAAGTAAGAACAACATAGGCTTATAATTAAAGTATAATGTCATAAGTAAATGAATCATAAATGACATAAACATAAATGACATAAAGTAAATGACATAATATAAATGACATAAAGTAAATGGCATAAATATAAATGACATAAAAGTAAATGACATAATGTAAATGACATAAAGTAAATGACATAAATATAAATGGCATAAAAGTAGAGTAAAAATCTTTAAACTTTCCAATCACTTTAGACATAGCATCCTTTAACATAAAGGAGCCTTGGTCCATGATCATTTTGGGAAAGCAAATCTTTAAACTTTCCAATCACTTTAGACATAGCATCCTTTAACATAAAGGAGCCTTGGTCCATGATCATTTTGGGAAAGCAAATCTTTAAATACAAACTCACACTTGTAAAAGTTGAAACAAGATCCATCAAAACCATAGGCATGGTTCGGCCTCAATAGAAAGTAGAGGTTAGGAAACTTTGTTTTACACAACCTTTTAGTATGTTAAACTACAAGTAAATATAAGGCCATAGAAATTGGTTTCAACTCAAAAGGAGTTTTCTACCATTTTTGAGAGATTTTTGAAGATAAAAGCTTATATATGACATAAAGAAGAAACTTTAGAAAAGATAAAGTTTTTAAATAAAAGAATACATGAGAGTATTAACCTAAGCAAGAGGAACAACTTTGATGAAGAACACTTGTGAAAAGAAGAAGAAAAACTAGAGCTTTGGAAGCTTGAAGTTAAGAAAAAGGTGAAAACTTAAGGGTTTTAATGGAGTAGGAGAAAGGAAAGTGATGAAGTGAAGTGAATGAGTGATATTTATAGAGGAAAGGTGAGAGGGGACACGGTTTTGGAGAGGAAGAAGAGAAGAAAGAAGAAGAAAGAAGGTGGTTGCTTGTAAAGAGGTTTAAGAGTTAATGTGATGTGATGTGATTGGAGAGAGAAAAATGAAAAGTAAGATTTTGGAGGGAAGTAAGGATTTACTTTTTCTTAGTGTGTGTCATAAACATTTAATGAGGCTTCCCATCAAGCCTTCTCTCCTCCTTTAAGGTTCCTTTAACTGCTTAAATACGTAACCGGTTGCACATCCGATCGTATTTTCTGAAGGTTTCGTCCGGATAAAATATTATATTTTATTCCCGGACAACAAAATTCGAAAATTTACCAAACCCACACAAAACATCATAAAAACACTAACTGTCTCGTTCACGAATTAAAATTTTGTTTCTAGCTCAGTAAACTTGTACTGGCAGAGAAAACGCAGACCGGTTTTCGTCTGAATTTTCGACCGAAAATTTTACTGTGACTTCATACAGTAAAACAACACAAGAAAATGATTTTATTTTAAATAAAATCATCTTCTGGATTTTATCGAAAACAAATACATTAAAGCATGTATTTACCGATAAAGAAACATACGAAAAACAAGGTGTTACAGTCAGCGATCCCTGAGGACGATATCCGGTCTCACCACCATATTACTTGTTTGCGACTAGGTATACTTGCCTAGAAAAATCGTATCACCTAGCCGTGATGCCCATCACGGCCGTGACAAAGCCAGTGAACCGGACCCTACAGCGTAAGCGATCACGGCATAGCTGTGATGAGCATCACGGTCGTGATGTTCCAAAATTTGAAAGCGCGCCCAAGGCATAACACGTCACGGTCGTGACGAGCATTATAATCTATAAAAGGGACTCTGGGCAGAACAGAAAGGGGATCCTGAACCCTAAGAAGATACTCTGGACCAAGGGCTGCTGTGGATGCTGTGGAGACCTCCCATGGAGTTCTTTCTCTCCTTTGCTCTTATTTCTTTTCTTTTGTCTTTCTCTATGAATATGTGTAGCTAAACCCCCTTTTGTTGGGGTTTGATGGTTACTTTTCTGAACTTGGTTGTCTTTTGATATGGTTTTAATACAAGTTCCTATTTCTTTATGAGTATTTGATTCTATGCTTAATGCTTTTCTTGGTTTGATCACCCATGGAATGATTTGTTGCTTTGATAGACAATTGGAAAATTGGTGTTAAGGCATGCTCATGAATCAAATACCAAGTAGTTCATGAATCTAGGAATAGGTCATGGGGTGCTTGCAATCTTATAAATCTTGGTTCTTTATGCAAAATCTCATGTTAATCCACGTAAGGAATTAGGGTTTAATTGGGGATTTTAGGCTCATTCCACCTAAGGAATTAGGGTTTGAGCATTTTAGAAGGTTTGATTGTCATAAATGAATTAGGACTTCTGTTATTAACCATTTCATTGCAATCAAGGGAAGATTAGTGTAGTCTAACCCTGACAATTTCATCCATTTGTTATCACATCTCTTTTTGCCTGTTACGTGTTTGTTAAAATTCCTAAAAGACCAAAAACATTTTTTATTCTTGTTTGTTTCTGTTACATGTTAAGAGCTCCCTTCCATCCAAACGATCGTCTAGATAGTAGTCCGATTTGCGAAGTGGTACTTGTCCGCGATCCCTGAGAACGATATCCGGTCTCGCTACCGTATTACTTGTACGACTAGGTATACTTGCCTAGAAATCGTAACAATTCTATTTCTGGTTTCTCTACTTGGGTATATATGTATGTTCGAGTCCATAAGAACCGCTCAAGGAATATGACTTCTACAAGAAGAAGAAGGCTGTTTAGTTTAGAGCATGTTGATGTTGTTTACTACTTGCATAGTGTCTGTTAGTTTCGACCAACTTAGGTTTGAGTTATATTAAGTTTTGGAAGAACCTATACTTAGTAAGGTCTTGTTGTGTAAACAATTATGATGTAGTATAGAAGTGTGTTATATTTATATATCTCCATATTTGATTATGTTTACGTTGTCGTTGGATTGGTCGAAAAGAAAAGAAAAAGGAACAAATTTTATCACCGTTTTGAGGAATATTAATAACTTAAGAAAAATATTATTTTCCGAAAGCAACCAGCGAATATAATTTAATCTATTTTCTGCAACGAGTTAACCATGTAATGACCCAGGGAGTGTGACACCCTAACTCGGGTCATCACATGGTTACCCATTTGCGGAAATAAAACTTAATTTGCTGGTTGCTTTCGGAAAGTAATGTTTTCTCAACGTTTATCTTTTCAAAATATGGTGATAATTTTTTTTCTTTTAACCTCATAACAACAACAACGTAATCAAATCACACTTAAATATATAATGTATATAAGTCATACAACTATACTGCCTCATATGTTTTCACACCTAGATCATTATCAGTTTAGTTTTATTCTCAAAATCTAATAGAACATAATAGGAACTAAGCTGGTCGTAACTAACAGACACTACAACCAATAGGAGCAGCAATAACATGCCCCGAACTAGACAGCCTTCTTCTTCTTGTATAGATCATACCCCTTGTGCGGCTCTGATATGTTTGAAAGGGTGAGATGCCAATATATGGATTTATCATAATAACTAAATGCGCAACACAAAAGAAGGCACATACACATATACATGTTTATAACATCATAAGCATTCATATTATAGCATATCGTTTATCAATGGGTTCCACACCCCAAATATCATCGTTGGAAAACTATGCATGAACACTTCAATATTTAGGCTCTAAAATTCCGTACTTAATCTCATGAGATATCTCCAACCTCGTGATGAGTTGATCAGACTCAATTGCCACAGGCACGCAGCCATAGGCACATAGCCAAAACCCATCGGACACTGTCCAACATCGTGGCACAGTGATAACATCGTGAATGGGGTCTCATTGTCCTCCCGGCACAATGAAGAACATCGTAGTATGATTTACCTGATGCCGCAAGGTAATCACTCGTAGAATCATAGCATGTCTGCCAAATGCATGCAAGAAAAACACTTTATTCTCAACACTTTTCTTTGTGTTATATCTTTATTTGTCAAAGCTCTCAAAAACTTACGACCCATCATATTTTTAAACATCTTTAAAACTTTCATTAATAACACAGGACCTCAAAGTCCGAGTGCTCAATCACGAAGCCCCTAGACCTTGCAATCAGTCTTAGGTTCGTGGTAATAAAAAACATCTCAAAATGTTTTAACTTCTTTAAGTAGATACCCAATCTACAACACAACGAACCTTAATACCCCGACGTCTCGGTTATTAAGTTCCATATCGTCGTTTACGTCATTTTCTTTCTGTGACAAACAAATCCAAAATAAGATATCCACAACTTATCCAAGTTATCGGAAATACGTCATTGAGTAAACTCATTTACAGAAAATCATTTCTACTTGAAATTCGTTTGTAAAACGCCAAATCATAGAAAAATCCATTTTTCCTTTGGAAACTAATTTTTCCCAAAATAACGTCAAATCATCAAGAACTATTTTACTGAGACTTCAACTCTAAAAAAAATAAATCCATTGAGATTAAATCTCTTCTCAAAATAAGTACTATTGTTTTTAAACTCCCACCGTAAATAATTTCGAAACTTGTAGTCGTTTATCATTTTCAAAGAAAACATTTTTAAGTCAAACTTTGACTTTTTATCTAAAATACTTTTCTTATATAATAAATAAGGTATTTTCGAATATTAATTTCACAAAATAACTTTTTATAATATTATGGAATTTCATACTTAAAAATTAGCAGTACAAAAATAATTTCACGGTTACGCTCTCACCGTGACTCATAAATTACTTTTACACTAATAAATCATTAAAATAATAATATTTCTCAAAACTCACTATTTTTCCAAAACAATATTTTCCACCACTATTATATTCCAATATTTCCCATAAAACATTGAATATAATTTACAAAGCTTATTAAAGCTTTTATCTGATTAATCGGTTGGGCACTGACCACTGTCAGGCCTCTCAAACAACATTCAACAACATCATGAGAATTATATCACCAGGCAGATCATGCATCATAGCAATATAATATACTACTGCGGATAATTAAATAAATTAAGAGCAGATCAATCACCGATACACAGATAAACAACACAACGTAAACAACATAAACAAATAACAACAACCACATATAAATTATATAAACTACACTAAAAGCAAATGGTTATCGATAAAAATCCCTCGGGTAAGCTCCCCTTACCTCTTGAAGCTCCTCAGTGAAATTGAAAGACCTCTGTCGGTTGTCGGAAACCCTCGTACGCCGTAGAACAATTAACCTTCAACAACACATCCAAACAACCAATCAAAACAAGCAAAACAAACACCTAATCCTCTCTAATAGTTCACGGCCTCCTTAGGGTTTTGTGGCTCAAAATCTCCAAACTTGATTAAGTCATGGATTAATGATCCTAATATACTTAAGGAAATGGATTAAGGCTAAACAACAAAGTTAAGAATCAAAACCATCCTAACCCTCTAAATGGTAGATTCGGCCAACACAAGGACATAGGGTTAGGGTTTTTAGTTTAATGAACCAACTAGGATTCAACAAGTATAGAAGTAGGTATGATGAAAGACATGATCATACATCAAAAGCAAGAACAAAAACTCCATTCATCCTTTCCTCTAGGATTCGGCCAAGATGGGTTTCAAGGGAAGAAAATTTTTGATCATCACATGCTCTTAGATACATACAATATACATGATTATAAGAACAAAGGAAGTGGTTTCAACATCATGAGATTTTTCTAGAATTTGTTATGAATTTTCAAAGTTCTAGATCTAGAAACTTAAAAGTAATGAACATAGATGAAATAGACTTTGAATCGTGAAACTTATTGAAGAACATAAACATGATTAGGGAAGGAGAATAGGATTAACCTCTTGAAGATCAAAAACAAGTGAAGATCCAAGGACTTGCTTCACAAAATCAAGCTTTGGTGTTCTAAGTGTTCTTAAAAAGTTTAGAGAGAAAGATGAAGATTATCAAGATTTAGAGCAGTTTCGGTAATTTGGACATATCTCTCAATATACTTATCCGTTTTTGATTATATTTATGTCGTTGGAAAGAAGAGAGAAAGAGGAACAACTTTCATGTAGAAAGTTTTCGGAGATTCATAACTGAAAATGGTCAGAATCGCTATGCAAAATCTGGCGAGTATGAACACCTTTGGTGGTTCTTGGAGTTCTTAAGAGAAAAGCTTGAACTTGGAGAGAAATGGCATTAAAAAATGAAGAAATTTGCCTAAGGGTATTGCTAAAGAGGGAGACCCGTGAGTTTTGGGGCATTTTTGTCCAAAAACACAATGGCACAACTTGTAAAAACCAAGTGAAACTAGGGGTAAAATAGTCTTTTCCATACCAAAATATTTAATTGTCATATATGCGCCATTATGGCAATTATGACTCGGATAGGATCGTCATAAATACTTGTCACATCAGTCATCTCAGCTCCGTTGCTGACTCCCTGATTCATCTGACTCAGGTTTTCCTAGAGATATCTCGACGTTTTCGCCCGCAGCAAATATAATATTATATTTTTACGCTAAATTTTTCAAATCTTCCAGTATCGTAGAAAATATGATAAAAACATTATTCATCTCGCTCGCGAATTAAAATTAGGTTTTCTGAGCAGTAAACTTTTACTATCAGTGAAAACGCAGACCGAGTTCCGTCTGAATTTTCAACCCAAAATTTCATCGTAACCCTATAATATAAAGCATGATATAGAAATGACAGTGGTTTACCCAAAATCATTTTAAGAGTCTCGGATAAAAATATATATGTTTATATATTTATTACCGATATTAGGAAGAAGCGAAAATTGGGGTGTTACATTACTACCCCACTCAAAAAAAAATTTGTCCTCGAAATTTTGTGACTCGAAACTGAACAGGATCTCTTAATCCCAGAGTCATACTTTCACAAGAAATTATATAAAAGAATTTCATCAATCTGATAAGAATACAAGAATATTCTGTACATAAAGATTCTTTAACAAATTCAGGGAAGTAAAAATGTATGATCGGTACATGTTTACAAACTTGAATCTAAGAAAGTTTCTTCCCTCACAAGAATTTCCTTGCCAACAATTTAAAAGAACTATGGTCCGTCAAGAATTTGGACTGAATCACTTTCTACCAAACATAAAAGTGACTAGAGCAAGTCTCATTTGAGAAACTAGTTTTGTTCAGAAAGTGTCTATCCTGAACAACAATAGGATAGTCTAAACATATAGAATTCCACTATGAAGTTCAAAAGAAACATATAATTTTAACATATCCACACACAATCCATCGAAATAAGTATGAATTGTACCCGAATTAAAATAGTATAGTTAAGAGGTTACCATCATGGTTGGAAGTCTCAGGTCCTCACACATTATATACTCTACCCGCAGTCTTTGGCTTGACAACATTGGTGTTATTGACAGCCGATTCACGTCTTGGCGCATTGCAATCTTTTGCCAAATGTCCCACTTGATTACAATTGAAACACTTAGTCCCCTTTTTCAGGGCAAGTATTCCTCATGTGACTTGGATCTCCACATCTGTAGCGCCTTCTAACTTGGCCTTGACTTTGGTTCGTTTGGCCACCACTCATCGATGCAACAAAACTCGAATGATGTTGTTGTCGATTCTGGTCACTTCCTGGTGGACGGAAATAAAGCTTCTGCTGATTTCGTTCCTCTTTCCGATCCTGATTCTGGTTCTTGGAATGAGAGGGTCTTCCAGCATTCCCCTTATTGTCTTTTCCTTTCCTCATCTGTTCAATCTTCCGACTCATCTCAACCAACGCTTGAAAAGTTCGAAGTTGCAGAGGTAAGACAGACTCCTTAATCTTAAATCTCAGTCCCGCCTCGAACCTCTCACACTTCCAGCTCTCATTGGATTGTGCTTGAAAGAAACGGAAGTATTTGGCAAGCGATTCAAGCTTCGTCACATATTCCCCCACAGATAGTTCTTGCTGTTGTAACCCCATAAATTCTTGTTCTTTCTCGATCCTTTCACTCTCTGGAAAATACTTGTCCATGAATGCAGTTCGAAAAATGTTCCAGGTAATTTCCTGGTGATCAGCTTCCAGAAGTTGTTTAACACCTTTCCACCAGTACTCAGCATCTCCTACTAATAGGAAAACAGCATAGGTAACCCTTACTTCTACCGGAGTAACTACTAGCTCAAAGATTTTCTCCAATTCTTGAATCCATAGGTCAGCTTTCTCATGATCAGCATTCCCACCAAAATGTGAAGGATTTTGGCTTCGAAACGAAATCAGAGCCTTGCCTTCCGCGGCTTGCAGATTCTGGGCATTCATAGATGCAGTTTGATTGGCAATTGCAGCTGCCACATGTTCCATAGCCTGAGCGGCATAGTCCACTCCTTCTTCATAATTTTCATCCACGTTACCACGGACACCATTAGGACCACCTCTACGACCACGTCCATGACCTTGTCCACGTCCTCGTCCACCTTCTAGTGCGAGTTCCATAACTGACCTGCAGAACAAAATCAGTTAGACCGCAACCATAAAATGAAACGTGCATTGGTGGGTAAACACACATTACTTCTAAGAAGTAATTCAAACAAAACTTAACTCAGAGAAAACACAACGTCAACACAACAGACCTATTTCCCAAAGATCTCGAAAGAAATGACCAGCTCTGATACCACTAATGTGACACCCTAACTCGGGTCATCACATGGTTACCCATTTGCGGAAATAAAACTTAATTTGCTGGTTGCTTTCAGAAAGTAATGTTTTCTCAACGTTTATCTTTTCAAAATATGGTGATAATTTTTTTTTCTTTTAACCTCATAACAACAACAACGTAATCAAATCACACTTAAATACATAATGTATATAAGTCATACAACTATACTGCCTCATATTTTTTCACACCTAGATCATTATCAGTTTAGTTTTATTCTCAAAATCTAATATAACATAATAGGACCTAAGCTGGTCGTAACTAACAGACACTACAACCAATAGGAGCAGCAATAACATGCCCGAAACTAGACAACCTTCTTCTTCTTGAAGAGATCATACCCCTTTTGCGGCTCTGATATGTTTGTAAGGGTGAGACGCCAATATATGGATTTATCATAATAACTAAATGCGCAACACAAAAGAAAGCACATACACATATACATGTTTATAACAACATAGGCATTCATATTATACCATATCGTTTATCAATGGGTTCCACACCCCAAACATCATCGTTTATCAATGCTCCCTTTACCTCTTGAAGCTCCTCAGTGAAATTAAAAGAATTCTGTCGGTTGTCGGAAACCCTCGTACGCTGTAGAACAATTAACCTTCAACAACACATCCAAACAACCAATCAAAACAAGCAAAACAAACACCTAATCCTCTCTAATAGGTCACGGTCTCCTTAGGGTTTTGTGGCTCAAAATCTCCAAACTTGCTTAAGTCATGGATTAATGATCCTAATATACTTAAGGAAATGGATTAAGGCTAAACAACAAAGTTAAGAATCAAAACCATCTTAACCCTCTAAATGGTCGATTCGGCCAAGTATACAAGTATACAAGTATGTATGATGAAAGACATGATCATACATCGAAAGCAAGAATAAAAACTCCATCCATCCTTTCCTCTAGGATTCGACCAAGATGGTTTTCAAGGGAAGAAAATTTTTGATCATCACATGCTCTTAGATACATACAATATACATGATTATAAGAACATAGGAAGTGGTTTAAACATCATGAGATTTTTCTAGAATTTGTTATGAATTTTCAAAGTTCTAGATCTAGAAACTTAAAAGTGATGAAGATAGATGAAATAGACTTTGAATCATGAAACTTATTGAAGAACATAAACATGATTAGGGAAGGAGAATAGGATTCACCTCTTGAAGATCAAAAACAAGTGAAGATCCATGGACTTGCTTCACAAAATCAAGCTTTGGTGTTCTAAGTGTTCTTGAGAAGTTTAGAGAGAAATATGAAGATTATGAAGATTTAGAGCAGTTTTGGTAATTTGGACATATCTCTCAATATACTTATCCGTTTTTGATGATCTTTATGTCATTGGAAAGAAGAGAGAAAGAGAAATAACTAGAAATAGAACTTTGGCCCACTTTGCTAGAATTCTTGTGGACATTGATTTTATTGGGCAATTGAAGAAATTAAGTAGTCAACATAAGAAAGACGACTCATTAATCACAAGGCCAACCTAGTCAAAGTAAATTGATTAATGTTTTTGACCATAAGTAAAATCGTAAATTTATTAGTAGAGCAAGTTCATACTCATAAATGAAAATAAAATGAATAGAATTAATTAACTACTCCCAAATTTTCATTGAATGAATGTCAAATCTCGTGTCTAGATGCACCAAAAGATAAAAGTAGAATCTATTATAAGGGAAAATAAATATAAAAAGTCGTCAATTGAAAATTTATTGGGTTTTTAATTGAATAATTCGAGCATCTTACGAAAATTTTCCTTTATGTATAGTAAAGTTTGGTGATTAAACTTTTCTAAAATAAGTAAAAGTGTAATGTCGTGCTTGATTAGTTAAAAAAATGCATTCAAATCTCTATCTACTTTACTTTATACTTTTACTTATTTTATATGAACTTTATCCAAAAAAAAAAATCGGTGCCTCATGGCCCTCATGAAATCTATCTTTTCCCTAGTTTTTAATGTCCAAGTAATTACTGTCTAGGTAATTTTTGATGCTTCTACCTAATACATATTTCCTTTTATGGAAGATGTAATATATATCTCTTTCTTAATAAATACCCAATCTTCAACACTCACATAACCCCCAAAAAGATTTACTAGCAAATATTCCATATAATTTGGAGCACAGTTCGCGACAATGTCTGACAGGCTAATTGCTGGGGATGTTGAGGACAAAAGGATGAATCGAATGCTTGAAGAGCCACCTACCAGTGGTCTTTGAGCCTAGGCAACAATAACAACAACAACATCATCATCCTAGTACGTGAATCCTTGAATGCTGATGAGGATTCCGGTGTTGTTGATCCAAAATCTACTGAAAACTCCAATGGTCAAGAAATGATGCAGCTCCAGCGACCTCAATTCCCCTGCAAGTTCTGTGACATGAAGTTTCCTACCACTCAAGCTTTGGGTGGACACCAAAATGCTCATAGGCGCGAAAGAATTCTCTCGAAGATGAAAAAAGAAAACATTGATATAACTGATTCGGCACTTGGTGCTCGATTGTATCCTTACCCACAAAATACTAGTATGACTAATTCGACACTTAGTGCTGGATTGTATCCTTACACATCCATGAGCATGACAAATCATCTTGATCCTTTTCGTGGGTCGCTCCCCCTTTATCATAGGGCTCGCATGCAGCCTGAGGCTCCAATGTCTGCCATGCCTTGGCGTCTTTCTGGATTTGGATATAGCTATGACAACCAAGGGTTGCACACAAGATGTAACACCGGTTTTTTCATGTTTACTGTTTTTATATCAGTAAAATAAATAGAAATGTTTATAATTTTATTTTTAAACCTAGAAAATGATTTTGGTTAAACCAAGGTCCTATTCATACTCTACTTTACCGTGGAGGGCTATGATTCGATTTTGGGTCGAAAATTCAGACGGAACTCGGTCTGCGTTTTCGCTGACGGTAAGATTTTACTGCTCAAATGACCTAATTTTGACTCGTGAACGAAACACTTAAGGTTTTTATGAAGTTTCCAACTTATTTGGCTATTTTAAAATTTTTCACTTAAAAAGTGAAATAAAATATATTATGCGGGCGTTATACGAAATCGGGTAAACGTCGGAGCTGAAAACGGGATTTGTGGGACCTGCTAACGGATAAATAGGATGTCAAATCATGATGAGTCACAAGGGGTGAGTCATGGGATGACTCCTCATGGTCATGATTACTTTTCAGGGGAAATAACCATTATGCCCATATGGTTGATTTTAATTACAAATTAACCTAAAGCAAGATTACACCTTTGTCCTTAAATTTTTAGCATATTGACCCTTTTGACCTTGAAACCCACGGCCTCAAGGCTGCCAAGAGGCCCAACTTCACACCTATTTAAGGAGCACTTTATCTTCATCAACTTTGCCATTTTCCATTAAAACTCCTAAGTTACATAGCTTGATTTTGTGAAGCAAGTCCTTGGATCTTCACTTGTCTTTGATCTTCAAGAAGTGAATCCTATTCTCCTTCCCTAATCATGTCTATGTTCTTCAATAAGTTTCTTGATTCAAAGTCTATTTCATCTATGTTCATCACTTTTAAGTTTCTAGATCTAGAACTTTGAAAAATCATCATAAATCATAGAAAAATCCTAAAAATATGTGAAACCAATTTCTATAATCCTATTATTACCTCTATATTCTAGATCTAGAAGCTTCCATCAAACAAAATTTTCGAACCTATTTAACCTAAGGAGGCAGAACCTATGGTTTTTTTTTTTTTTTTGGGGGGATTTTGTTCATTTTCTTTACAAGATTCAATCTTATAAGCTATATAGGTATTAGATCTATGTTGTTTGAGTTAAATTAGAGTCTCTAAACCATTTTAATGGTCATGGCCGAAAATCATTTGTTGAAGGATTGGAAGATTTAATTTCAATCTTTATGCCATGATCATTGATTAAGGGTTTTAAGTGACTATAAATCACTAATCCAAGAGTTTAGAAATTTTAAGGATTTTGAACCCCAAAGTCAGCCCTTGGCCGAAACCAACATGTAAGATTTTAGGCTTGATTTAGTTGTTTGTTTGTTGATTGGGTGTTATTTTTATGAATGACAAGCTAGATTATCATGTACGTGAAGGAAGCTAAGTTCTTCGAGAGGTAAAGGAAGTTTACCTGAAGAGTTTTAGTAGTTACATATTTATTGTCGTGTTTGAATGTATGTTAATTTTTAAATCTTTGTAATGATGTCTTGGTTGAATTGTTTAGAGTTTGATTGGAGTTTTAATGTTATTGTTTGTTGATTATATTACTGTTTTGCTTGACTGTGATTGGCTGATGGCATGACACTGGTCATTGCTTGTTAATCAAGATTAAGACATTAAAGTACCTTAACTCAGAAATATCGAATAAGTGGTGTTTTGTTTTCTTTGGAAGAATGAGAAGAAAATCTGAAATGATGAAAGTGTGAAGATAGAACAAAGTTAGGAAAGAAAGAAAATGGGAAATATCAAGATTCATGAAAAGGTTTAAATAATTTTTGAAAAGAAAAGTCTTTTGAAAACAAAGATTTTCTTTTAGGTTTTACCAAAAGTTGTTCAAAAATGGTAACATTTAGAGAAAATGCTCCCTTTGATAAATCTATTTACAAGAGTTTTGTATTTGGTTCTAAGTTGAGAAAAAGATTTCAGTGGTTTCCTACGTTTTCAAAAAACGGATTTCTAAAAGAAAACAGTTTTAGTGAAATAGTATTTCTAAGAACGAAAAGTATTTATGACACAAAATTTGGAAACTCTTGAACTTTTGTTTTTCGATTTAGCTTCACTGAACGAAAACCTCTAAAAGAGAGTGAAAAAGAAAGGACCTAGTGCTCCGGATTGACGGGCTAGAGTTCTTGTTTTGAGTTTTGAGGAAAAGAAAGGACCTAGTGCTCCAGATTGACGGGCTAGAGTTCTTGTTTTGAGTTTTGAGAAAGTAGAAAGCACCTAGTGTTCCGGATTGATGGGCTAGAGTTCCTATTCTAGTTTCGAGGAAAGATAGAACCTAGAATTCCGAGACGTCGGACTAGTGTTCGGTTGTGAAGGGAATTGTGAATCATGGATTTTATTGATAAAATCCTATGTGAGTATTAAAGTTTAATTTAATACTTGATTTAAAATTAGTCGAGAGCATAAACCTTGACGAGGAAAGAACGATGGGAAAAAGAAAAATGAAAATGAGAATACTTTGTTTTACATGCATAGTTAGGCTTTTATGCCGTTGTGGCAGACGTGCCATTGTGTATTTGAGCTACAATTTCACAAAGGGTGAATTGGGTAAATTGGTTAGTTACGGACCAAAGATAAATTCTAGGATCTTTGGGTCTTAGGAACATTCGGGCTTCGAAAATCCAGCGAATACTTGGGGCCTTGCAACCTCGGGTCATGGAATTCGGTTACCCGGCACGAATGTACTCAATAGGGAACTATTCCAATATTATTTTAGGTGCTCCGTCGTGATATTCCCTGAACAATTGGAGCCGGACCTAAATTTAGAGGCCGATATCTTGAGACAATTGTGTTAATGGTATCGCAACCTAATCATTGCTCGACGAAGGGAAGTTAGGATCTCCGGAGATAGTGAACTAGATAGTGAATATTGAAGTGACATGAAATAATTTACAAAAATGCATTTGATTGTCGGGATTGGATCCCTGTGTTTATGGTTATGATATATTGTATGTCATTGTGTGAGAGTCGTGTATGTGACTGCTATGATAAAACTCATGTCGGTATCTCACCTTTGCATTATTTCTGTTTGGTTTCTTTTGTGGTATTTTGGGTTTGAGTGTACAGATGTTGCAGAGAAGTTCTCAGCTTCACTCGGGGATATTAGTCCTAATCCTTGAAGATGTCTGATGTTAGTTATAATGGTGAGAACCATGGGGTCTTCCCCATGAATATCTTTTAGTGCGACCAACTTAGTTTATCGAGAAAATTTTATTTGGAGAAAGTCATAGTAATAGGTATTATGACTCTGAGAGTCTTTTATTGGATTACTGTTATGTGTATATATGTTTACGGCTCGGAGAGCTTCTATTGTGGATAGGATGTTTATGGCTCGGAGAGCCTTTCTTTTGGGATGAAAATATAAATGTTTTAGCAGAGTGTTTATTTTGGGATGTTGAAATTACAGAGGAGACTTTGTCGAAATTTTTGTAAAAATAATAGATCGGTACTTAAGTACATGTATATAAATCATTTTCCGAAAGCAAACCATCTATTATTTTATTTTAATATGTTATTACGAAATTAAGTTAGTCATGTAATGCTCCGGGGGGGTGTTACAGAAGATCCCTCTCGGGACAACAATTTGGGATGTCGTCCAACTTTTTGGGTGAAAGTGCTGAAACTGATCCCATATTTAATCGCAGAAATGTGGGATTTGGTTATCATGAACTCGACCAGTTTCCTTCACTTGTAGCTACTAGAGCTGCTATTGCTCATGCTCGTGCTCATGTTAATCTTGGAGGTCTCGAGTGAGATCACATAATTTCCATCCTCAAGGCCATGCTTGTCTTAAACTTAAATACCTTTGCTAGGCTTAATATGATAATAATTGTCGTTTCTTTTTTTTTTTGTTCCTTTTTTTTTTCTCTTTGATCGGGGTGATATATGGCAACAGGTATTGTAAGACAATGTTGTTCTAATTAAGTGGCCTTTCTAATAATTTCCTTCATGGTAATGTCATCTATTCTTTAGCTATTATTATTCTTAGGTGGTTTTTATATATGATTTACCTTATCAATTGGACTATAGTGTTTGCATCTTGGGTAGATCGAAGTAAATTTCTACGTTCATTTTTCACAAAAAAAAAAAATTATATTTGATTTTTGGTGGTTTGTACCTTGAAGTAAGTTGTATTTATCTTCAAAAATCATTATGAAAATAGAATAGCTAATATCTCCATATCATCGTTTGATTAGTTCAAACATTAATTAAATTTCGTTGAAGAGTGATTGAATATTAATTAAATCAAATAATGTTTGAACTAAAAACATAACTAATTCATGGTTCCACACTGATTCAACTAACGATTTTATATATTTTTATAACGTTATTGGTTGTAACTTCTAGCTTGTTAATTGAATAAAAACCTAAGCTAACTATTTTTATGTTGTAACTTTAACCCTCCATTTCCATTATGCTAAATTGCAAAACACATTACTATATTCTTAGCATGATTTACCTTATATAAGCCCCCATTTTGTCTCATATCCTTCAAAGTGTGAAGTTCAATAATTCATATGAAAACTTCATTCCATGACCTTCATCACTTCTTGAAATTGATAGAATTGGAAAGAAAAACCTTATCGATAGTTAAGTAGTTGCACGAGGGTAAAGATTGTATAATTATATATAAACTAAGAACAAATAGCTTCAATTAAATATTAAATGTACAAACTTTTGTTGTATAAAGATTGTACAAACTTTGCAACGCTATTGATATATCGCTTAGGAAAAGGGAGAAAGCATAACATCACTCATAGTTTCAAAATATCCGCCAAAGAAAAAAAGGAAAATCCAAAAAAACATAGTTTCAAAGTTTTTTCTTATCACACATGCAAAACTTACCATAGGCTCAGCGAGTTGTTTTATGAATGATTTATAAATAAATAATACTACTCACAAACATTTATACATTACTTTATATTTGTGTAATTTTTATTATTCGATTAAAGCCGATCTTACTAGAACTTCTACACACACGCACCCTATAATTTTGTCATTAGTCTGGTCATACTTACTTTGTTTAGTTTTTTCTTATATATATGACATTGAATTTCACTCTAGTCCAACAATATTTTAAATTGAAAGCTCTCATTAATTAGATTATGTCTACAAAATTTCATAAAACCTAAGGTTTTTTTAAAACTTCCTAACACAACTTTATTTTAACGTATAATCACTACAAAAAAAGAAACACACGACTTACCGACGGAAAAAACCGGTCGGAAATGAAGACATTCCGTCGGAAAACTACATTACCGACGGACTTTCCGACGGACACAGTTCCGTCGGTAATAGGGGCGTAGGAAAACCTTTCCGACGGATCTAATTCGTCTGTCGGAAATTTCCGACGACTTTAACCGTGGCAAAACTTGCCACACAAAACCCCTAACTACCGATGGAAATTCCATCGGTAACTCTATGTGGAAGTTACCGACGGAAAATGTAACCAACAGTTACCGACGAAAATATCCATCAGAAACAAGGTTTTTTCTTTTTTTAAAATTATTTTTTATTTATTTTGTTTTATATTAATAATTAATTATTAATTATTTTTATTAAAATTTATATATTCAATATATTATATTATATTTATTAATTATTATTATATTTTATTTTAATTAAACATTATTATATTATCAATTACAAAACAAAATTGAAATTAAACATAAAATTTAAAACGCAAATAAATTAAAATTAATTTAAAATAAAAACAAACTCAACATATAATCCATAAATAAAATATATGCCTATCTACAAAACTCTACTACACCTATAACTATTCTAATACCCATCACCATAATATCTGTCATCGTCGTCCTGTCGGGGGGAGTCTGCCGACGTCACATGACCATCAAGCTACGGCTCAATAGACAGACCGTCATCATGCGGCTGCAGTGGTGGATCAGTAGTAGTAGTGTGAGGGCTGGCACTGGGGCTAGGCCTGGGTGGCATGGAGGACCCCCTGCAGAGCTGCGCCTGTCTGGTGGGAGGAAATCGAGCACAACGGTCATGACCGTAGAGAATGTCTCCATCTGCTGCATGATGCGCTTGTTCGTCTCCCACTACCGCTGCACCTCCTCCGTGTCCTGTGAGCCGGAGGATGTAGGCTTCCTAATGGTCAAGCTCGGCGTCCACCCCCGACGGATCGACCCGGATAGGGTCGTAATACCGTAAATCTGTCCCTTGTTCTTCCCGCCCGCCACATCCATCCAGGCCTGGGTCTGTAGTCGCTCAACCTCGGCGGGGTCCAGTTGAGAAGGATCTGAGGCACCAGAGCAGGAGGCAGCCTCAAATGCTACCTGACTAAACCTGGCGTTGTACTCCGCCTGCGATCAATACATTAGAATCAATATTTATTAAACTATATATATATATATATATATATATATATATATATATATATATATAGTAATTACCAATAGTTTAAATATAAAAAAAAAAGCACTTTAGCTCACCACTGTCTGCCTCGACCTCTCATCAACAAACTCGCTGGTGTCCGAATAATATGTGTCTGCTCAAAGATCGTAGGGACATCAACAGACCGAACTAGCTCTCCTGCCTGCAACCGACACACCAATAAAATCAATCAGTTGTAAAACAAATTTTTAATAAAAATATACAGTTTATAAATAATGTTATTTATATATGCATACCATGTAAATGGCATGCTGCATGTGGCTAATAGAACCACAAGTGTGGATGCTCCCACCCTTCTCGGAAGCCGGATTTCTCTTCGTCTGAAGATGCAATCCCGATCCTCCCCGGGGATCACCCACCATGATGGCCAGAAGTGACGATACTGTGCCTTGATGGAGAAGGTAACGTGCTTCGATCCCACTTTCGATGGGATGAAGCTGAAAAATTCATAATTTTATTAAATCAACAATATGACAACCAACAAATATATGTTTATTAAATAGTAATTATTTTTAAACAACATTAAACTAAATTAAACTTACGATGCAACCGACCGACATGGTCGATCCTCAGGTGCAGGAACCCCAGGCAAGTGCTCAACCGCGACCGACTGCTGCACAGACGATGATGATGGTATGGCCGTGTCGTGACCGTATGCGACCGCGGATGATGAGGATGGAATGGTTGTGTCCGGTTGTGGCATCATCCCAGGAGTCGGCATAAACGATAATCCTGCTAGTTGTGTGGCCGGCACAGTCGAAGATGATGGTGGTGCTGGGTGTGGGTGTGGTGTGGGTCCAGTAGGGGGCGGCGAGTAGCCGGCTAGTGCGGGTCGTGGCGCAATGGAGGTCTGGATATGAGTGGAGGGTGGGGTAGTGTGGGTCGGGGATAGTGTAGTATGGGTAGGGGATGATGTAGTATGGATCAGTGAGGGTATAGAATGGGTGGGGGAGGCTCTTGTAGGTGGCGATAGGGTAGGTGCGGTGGGGATGGGGGTGGGTGCGGTGGGTACTGAGGGACCTCCAGGAATGCGAGCAAGCACCTGGGACTTCACGGAGTATCGTCCCCCCCTTAGCCTTCCCCTTATCACCGTTAGGCGGTGGGGGCGGGGCGGCTGTCCTCCTGATGCTGACATATCTATTTTTATAGCATAATTACAAATCAGTGTAAAAACAATAAGTAATCGACATTTAACATTCTAATATAAGCAACTATTTTTATAGAATAATATTTGTCAAGTCTCACATTTAATTGCATAAGCAAATATTTAAAATACAATAAAAATAACATAATAGTAAACTTCCTATTCAGACTCAGTATCGTCATCTGATTGTAAGTCCGACTCTTCTTCTTCTTCTTGCACTGAGTCATCACTTTGGATTTCTTCCTCTGATGATGCATTCATGGATGCCTGATTACCAATGACCACTTCTTCCCCTTCATTTGCAGATCCCAACATGCCCGTAATACGCTCGACCTCAATTACCTCATTGACATGTGTCGATTCATCCGCCTGGAATGGCGTCTCATCCTCTACATCATCGATTTCTATGCGACCCCTAGGCTTGGTAGTGGTAGCAACACACCAACCTCGTTTGTCTGTTCTCATTGCTGGATAAGGGACATAATAAACTTGTTTTGCATTCTGAGCAATTATAAACGGATCAAACTGTTGATATCTTCTATCCATGCGAATGTCCACAGTTTCATACTTGGGATCCACTTTTGTGTCTATCATCGATGGATCAAACCAGTTACAATAAAATAAGACTACTTTTTTAGGATAAGTAGTAGTATTGTATTGTAACTCGTATATGTGTTTTATGATCCCATAAAAATCACCGGTACCTTCACACTGTACGACAACCCCGCTATTAATTGTCTTTTTGCCCATGTTCCATTCATCCGTGTAGAATTTGTACCCATTAACAAAGTATGTATGCCATGATCTAACACAGCTATAGGCTCATACGCTAAATCTCTCAAGTGCTGATTAGTCACGCTTAACGGTTGTTGATACACCTACGATTAGGTAAGTCATATTAAATAATTACTTTTTCAAGAGGCAAAATTAAGCTTAATGTAGTGTTTGCATCGTCATATTACACTTACTTGTTGCTTGAACCATTCAGGAAAATCTGCATGTGTACGAGCAGAACCATCTTGTTCACTTAATTGATTAATTTGAAGGAACACACTGACAAATAAAATGTGTACTATGTGTTAAAGGAGAAATTATAATAACATGTGATACATCATTTCAAAAATAGGTTGTTAAGACTTACTCATGGTATGGTTTCACCTCTGTGCAATTTATCAAGACATGAACATGAGCCGATGCATACTCCTCATCAGTTAACCAGTAAGTAAGCTCTTTGCCAGCATGACGGCCAGGAAGGCTAAATACGGATAGCATATAAGGATACCCTGCATTATCAGCATCTACCTCATTCTTAACATGTCTTGGTGCCAACATAAAGTTGTTGAAATAGTGGGAACAGAAATAGGTTGTCTCACGGTGTAAGTAAGACGCACAGATTGATCCTTCCAGCCTAGCCTTGTTTTTAATTGATCGTTTAGAGTCGCCCATGAATCTAAGTAATAAAAAACATCGGTGACAAGGCATTATTCAATGGTCGCTAATTATTTAAATGTCAAAATATAATAAAATTACCTTTCAAATGGATACATCCACCTATATTGTACTGGTCCACCAAGCCTTGCTTCATATGCAAGATGAACAGGGAGATGTTCCATTGAGTCAAAAAAATCCTGGGGGAAAAACCCTCTCCATCTTGCACATAATTATTGGAAAGTTTCCTTCCATCTTCGTCAGACCATCCGCTCTTAAAGTTGCAGAGCATATATCTTTAAAGAAATGACTGATTTCTGTAAGCGGGTTCGAAACATGCTGGGGCAACGAACCGAAAGCAATAGGAAGCAAACACTCCATGAATACATGACAATCATGACTTTTCATCCCATGAAGCCTCCCTGTTCTTACATCAACACATCATGCCAAATTAGAGGAATAACTAGCAGGGGTCCTAAGGTCTTTTAACCACCGACAAATTAACTTCTCTTCATCGGCGGTTAGAGTGTAACAAGCTTTTGGTTTGACCATTTTTCCATTAGGCCGCGACTTCAGTTCCAAATCCTTTCGTCTACAGTACAGAGCTATGTCCATCCTTGCCTTCTCATTGTCCTTCATCTTGCCAGACACATTCATAACCGTGTTAAAAATGTTGTCAAAGAAATTCTTCTCAATATACATCACATCAAGGCTATGTCTTAACAGATTATCCTTCCAGTGCGGTAGTTCCAAAAAAATACTTTGTTTTGTCCAGTTATGCCATTCTCCATACCCGGGTAATTTTGATACACCTGCTTCATGACTTTCGGAAGATCTCTAACTCGACCCCATATTTGTTCATGAGTCAACAAAGGCGGTGGACCTTCCTCTTCTGTCTCATTCTTTTTGAATGCTCGGACGTTTCTTCGAAAGGGATGGTCAAGATCTAAGAACCAACGATGAGAATCAAACCAGGAACTTTTGCCACCATATCTAAGGGTAAAAGCCTTTCCATGTTCCATGCAATATGGGCACGCCAATTTACCGTGGGTCCCCCAACTAGAGAGCATGCCATATGCAGGAAAATCATTGGTAGTCCACATCAATGATCCCCTCATCATAAAGTTCCGCTTCTTTGAAACGTCAGAAGTCAACACACCATCCCACAACTTCTTCAAATCATCGATCATAGTCTGCAAATATACATCTATCCCAGCCTTCGGATTAGATGGTCCCGATATGAGACAAGTCATAAAAACATATATGGTTTTGACATGCACATCTCGGGAGGAAGATTGTACGGTGTAACAATCACTGGCCAACATGAATATGGTGAGGCTGACGCCTGAATGTACGGGGTAAAACCATATGAACACAACCCAAGTCTCACATTGCGAGGATCTGCTGTAAAATCAGGATGAACCTGATCGAAGTGCTTCCAAGCTTCACCATCAGAAGGATGGCGTATAACGCCCGGATTTCTTCTATTTTCATTATGCCACCTCATTTGTCCCGCAGTTTGCGTTGATGCAAACAGTCTCTGCAACCTTGGAATTATTGGCAGATAGAACATTGCCTTCGCAGGAACTGGTTTCCTCTTACTATGGTCACTACTTTGAACGTGGTACCTGGGTGTCTGACAAAATTTACATTCTTTCAACGGACTGTCATTTGTGCCAGACTGACTACCATAATATAGCATGCACCCATTTAGACAATAGTCAATCCTCTTAGCCCTCAAGCCTAATTTCGACACTAACCGCTTCGCATCATAATAACTTTTTGGCAATAGCTCTTTGAAGGGTGTCACATCTTGAAGCATTTTACAAAAGAACTCCATACACTGCTTTGGGACATTCCAATTGGACTTGTAAGCTAGAAGCCTAACACAAATTGATAATTTTGAATCTGACGCCCCTTCAAACAATGGCTTATTTGTCTCTAACAATAGATTGTAGAATCTCTATGCCGATTCATTAGGAGGCTCTTCCATGTCATCAGACTCATCTGCCTCAAAATTCCCATGTTACCCAAGACAATCATCGACCATCATATGCATTGACTGGAGTTGTTCGACATATACATCGTGGTAGCCACTGCCTGATGCACCCATTTCAAGATCGTTATCACGGACTTCATTCAAATCAATATCTGGCAACTCCTCACCATGATCAGTCCATATCCAATAATTAGGCTTGAATCCACGTTGGTATAGGTGTAACTTCACGTTATCATCACTCAAAACCACCATACAATTGCACTTTGTGCACGGACATCTAATCCTCCCTCTTCGGCATAATCACAATGTTGCTTTGCTTTGGATATAAACTCCTCAACTCCAGTTACAAATGATTGTTTCAGAAGTCGTCTCCCAGACTCGTTCCTATCATACACCCAACTACAGTTCGAGGGATAATATTCCATCCTTCTGCATTTTCAGATAAATTGAAGTATTTTTAAACATGATACTATAACCCCGAATCGCTCCCTTTCCTTAAAAGGTGTGACCCTATCCCATTCGAGGAAAAACCTTTTCCCCACTGTATTATACTAGTTACTCATCACTTCTCATGTTTTATAGCTGACGAAATTTCAGCAGCATCTCCCATCGGTCTCCAAGTACACGACTTGACTGCGGTGAAATACCACAATCAAGTATGGACCTGGAGAACAAAAGGAAATTCTTCGACCCAAAATTTAATCAACTATTTCACAAATGACAATCAGCGAGTAACTAGTACGTATATCAGTGGAGAAAAAGTTTCTTCCCAAACTGTCCCAATTGGACAATTCAAGATTCAATAAAATGAGCGATACCACGACCACGAGTACACATGCTCAATAATATTGACCATTGAACGAGAATCTATGGTTTTTCTCAGTTACGTATTAATTATATGTACTCTAAGATAAAATAAAACTTTAGGTAACACAGATAATTTGCATAAAGATTATAATAACAGCAAACTGTATAACACATAATTAAGCAACCAACATAAACATATATTTGTCCATAATAAATCGAACAATCATTTGTCTAACATTTTATTAAATAATTTATTTTTTTAATTTAATTTAATTAATAAAACATTTTTTTGAATTAGTTAATTAGTTATGTTTGTATACTTGACTTTTTAAATCTCAAATTTAAAAATATATTATTAGTATATTAGTTAATTACTTACTTGAAAGTAGTTATTAAGATATTATGTATTTGAATAATTTTTTATTCTTCCCACTTGCTACATTACTTGACTATATAAAGACGTCCTATGATATCAAGTCTTTAAAATTATTATTAGTATATTAGCTAATCGTAGCTATTTGGTCGTCTCGCCTTTGATTAATATTTATTTAATACATAATTAATATTATAACAAAACTTAATTCAAATAATTATGTTTGATACTCTCCCGCTCACTAACACCTAGACATCGATTCCATTCGCCATTGTAATACTTTGGATATCGGAAGCCCTTCTTCGATCATTTAATTTATTGCTTCAAATCAATTAAGTTGATGCACAATGGTTATTATTCCTAAGTTATTTAATTAAATCAAAATCAATTAAATATTAAAATCATTATTCCTACAATTATTAATCTAGTATTATTGTTATGTAACTATTTAATTATTTACTTTTTTAATTTACATATTTAAATTTATTTTCCTTACATAATTTTATTTTTGTTTCAATAATTATCTATTTTGGTACCAAAAAAATTTTATCTCTCGTTTTAATCACATTCGATGATGTCCCAGCTTCCAGATGCCCCATGGCCAGCTATCATCCCAGTCCCAGCTCCCCCGTAGCCGATGCATATATATATATATATATATATATATATATATATATATATATATATATATATATATATATATATATATATATATATGTAAAGTGAAGTTTGGATGCAGTTATATATTTTACCAAAGTTCTCATTGTGATTATTTCCACACTAACACCGTACGTGGTTATTTCCATACTAACATTGTAGTTATTTCCAATTTAAAAGTTCTCATCCCTTAAAATTTTATCTTCAATTCGGAACAACAACGACAACAAACACATAAATGAATGGCAACCAAACAGAACACAAAATAAAATTTCTAACACATTTCAATATTTAATTTAAACATGAACAACTTATCAAGGGTAAATGTCGATATCAAGCACGCATAACAATTAAATCAGAAAGAAAATAGCAAATGTCAAATTTAACAACAACAACAACAAAAGGTTAGATTCATACCTCAGTGCTGGTGGTGACAAGGAAGCTGGTGGCTGCCGGAGTAAGTTGGTGGCAATGTCCCTTTGAAACAAATAAAGCAAGAAAAAATAAATTAAAATTTCCACTACAATCAGAAATTTATAGAACAAAAAAAAACATAACAACATGAACATATTAAATTTATACCAGTACAAGGAGGGTGGTGGTGGTTCTGGTTCAATGAGGGTGGTGGTGTGGTGGTTCTGTTGCGAGGAAGGAAAGAGTGGTGGTGCTAGTGGTGGGATGCAATGGTGATGGGCCGGAAGAGAGAAAAAAAGAGAAGGAGAGGGAGGGGGAGGAGAAGCAGAGAGAGACAAGAAAGGAGAAGGGTGGCGCGAGGAATGGTGGTGTCGTGTGGGGTGGGGGTGGGGGGGGGGGGGGGAACTGGACTTCGCAAGGAGGAGGGTGCAAAGAGCAGAGAGAGAAACAGCGAAATAAAATTGAGGGGAAGTGTTTGGCGTTGGTGTTTTAATCTGAATTTACCGATGGGAAAAGCCGACGGTAATTCAAAAAATGTATTACCGACGGAAAAGTCCATCGGTAATATGGTTTTTGCTTTCCGACGAAAATTCCATTGGTAATTACCGACGGCTTATTCCGTCGGTACCATTTGGCACCAAAAAAATACCTTTCCCGCGTTATGTACTGACGGATTTTCCGACGGAAGAGCCCACGATAACATTACCAACGGACTTTCCGTCGGTAATTTGTTAGACTTTTGGTATTCGTGTTTATCGACGGCTATATCCATCGGAAACTGTCTCGCTACCTACGGAACTGACATCCGTCGGTAAAATGCCGTCGGTAAGCCACCCTTTTCTTGTAGTGAATACTTTATTTAAAACATAAGTAAATTTCGACTAAAAGATCCATATCTATCAATATCTAATTTATTGAAATTTGGTAAGCATAATTGTTAAGATAACATCATTTGATTCAAAATTTAAATATGTTAAATTCATATTATATTATGTAAGAATTTATTAAATGGAGTAAGTATCCAAGACTTATCCCTAACGTAATTCGATCCCCTTCTATGTGTGTGTATATATATATTCATTTCTTGTTATTTTTATTTTGTATATTTCTACTATTCCTATGAATTAGTTGTGGGTCCGACTACAAAAGCTATGTTGGTCAAAAGCGGCAGCGAAATCATCCAAACAACCTTCATCAATTCATGTTATTCCAAGTAATAAGGAGTGTAGTTTCCCTTAAATGAAGTCTCGGATTTGAGTTATGTGAATGAAAAAAGTAGGCGTTGAGAGAGTCTTGCCCCCTTGAAATTAATCGAAGTCCTATATGATTTTCGGATGTCCAGTCTCAAACAAAAGAAAAAATAAAATAATGATTCCAATTAAGGAATCTCTATTGTCATATTTGTTTATTGTCACACTTTTTTAACCAAATTTCTCCCCCCCACTCCCTCCCTCTCTCTTAAATAGCTAGCTGTATTAATTAATAGAGACAAATTAGTTATCTATAGTCATCGCTATCATATCCCATTATTCTTCTTTTTTGGTTTTCCAGGGTATTATCTGTGTACAACTACAGAGGCTAATCCTTCGAGTCGTGTAGGACCACAAGGGTAGCAAATCTCTCCCTCAAGAGTTTTAATGCTGCTGTATTCTCAGTCCATTCTTTGATATAATGTTTATAGTAAAATTTTTAATATAATTACTTCTACGTTTAAACACCAGGGTAAAAATACCAAAATGTGACCACATTTATTATTCATTAACAAAATATAATTAAATGAGTGCAGTACATCATGAGAGATTAATATTTAATTCTTCATAATTTAATTACACAAAACAGTCTTGACTTGATCTAATTAACAATAATTTAACATTTTTTAAATATATGAATATAATTTGTTTTAAATAATGATCCAATATTCAAATATTTTAATATTCATTTTTTAATTTTGTATGTAGACTTTATAAATTTAATATATACTTAATTATTTTTATTTTTAATTATCATAATTAGAAAATAACTCTGAAAATGCTTTAACGCATTGACTGAGCTAGCAACATCACTAAGTTTAATTATATTATATCTATTATATATGAATGTAAATAACGGAACATGATTATCTTTTTCTTTAATTTCATTGTCAAGTTTTCATTTTCTTTAAATAAGAAAATAGATTCTGTATATATCAAGTTTACCTTTTATAGTATGTTGGTTAAAAAAATTTATTGTATGTGGATAAAATAAAATAAAAAGTGCTTCAATAATTTCAAAAATAATTATAAAATAATTAGTGTAACTTACAATTTTAAAATAAACATTATTCATTAAATTTTAAAAATTCTAAAAATTTGATATCCCCAATAATTTTATATATATCCTTTCGTATTTGTTTATATTTTATTTATTTTTAATTTCTTCTAGAATAGTTATTTTCTTCAATGTATATCCTAATTAATTTTAAAATAAAAATAAAAATAAAATAAGTATATATTTAATTTATAAATTGTAAATATAAATTAAACTTATAAATAGTATAAGAAGTTTGAATTAAAAAATTTGGTACAAAAATTAATTAATAAAATAAATAATTATGTTAGTTAGTGAGAACATAGCAGGGGATTCACATTATTTATTTTCTGATTAGTGTATTAATTTATCTCTTTGATTGGTGAAGGGTGTGAACTAATTATTTTGTATGTTGTTCTGGTCCAGTTGCTTTTGTTTATACAGTTTGCAGCAGGTGGTGACAAGTAATTATTTGATGGTAACTTTCGGGTTCAGGTTTTGTTTTCTTTTTTAAGGGTGGGGTATTGTTTTTGTGGTACTGTTGGTGTTCTTGCGTTATTTTGGTTTGTAGGATATATATATATATATATATATATATATATATATATATATATATATATATATATATATATGAATGAGTTAGAGTACTTCCTATACTCATTTTTAATTCAATTTGATTTATAAAAGAAATTGAGTACATGTTTAAGTATAAGTAGTAGAGAGTTTGAAATGTCAAATACATAAATTATACAAACAAAAAAAAATTTTAAAAAAAATAGTTTATTTTAAGGAAGTAAATTTTCTTTTTGTTAAATTAACAAATGCTATATTTTAGGTAATGAAAGTTTTAAACAATTAAAAGGAAGTATGAATAAGTCAATCGCAGTGCTAAAACCTATCCTAAAATTGAAAATTAAAATTGTCTATTATGTATTGTGTTGCTTTTGCGAAAACAAATACAATACCAATAGTTTGTTGAATCTTCCAAGACTCGTTGAAAGCAAGGGAGCCGTGGAATCTTATCATAGAAAATATTTCTTGCTCTTCAAGCTTTAACTTGGATTCTCTGATAAGGATGGAGCACAAATCAACATTCTGGGTTTTATTGCGACTCATATCCTCTCTTATGGGTTTTGTTACGGCTCACATTCTGGATTTTATTGAGTATGGTTTCTTCCATCTTTCCCACATGAGAAAAGGAACTCCCTCAATGAAGAACATGACAGAGTGAGAACGAGAGTTGAAAAAATTTGGAGTGTGAAGGATAACAAAAACAGAGGACAATTATTTTTGGGGGAGATATTGTTGAAATACGAAGCAACAGAATTGATGATGAATTGTGAAAATCGTGCATTCGATATCCCCTTTTTTGTGTGGAGATATTATTGTCATTAACTGCATGGACTATTTCAACTAAACGTGGGAGAGAGTTTGTCACCTCACCTAGAGAGATATGTTTCGTTTTGAATCGGAGGAAAGATAATATTTCCTCAAGCAAGTGCTATTACAGTTATTCCTTTAATAACGTTTACTTGATAAAACGTTGTTAAAGTTATAACGGATAATAGCGTGTCTTTGACGAAGCACTGTAAGAGGTGGACCACCTTTTTTTTTATAAAAAAAAAATAGGATCGGGCAATGATAGTGTTTTTTTAAGGAAACAATATAAAATGTTTATATGTTAATAGTGAACCATCAGGTCAGCGCTAAATATTTTTTGCATTTTTTTCAAGCGTCTCCTACTGAAACCGCTATTAAGTGTGCGTTATTAAATCCTGAATGAGACGTAATGTAACCAACCAAATGAGATGACTTGTAAAAAAAAACCAAATGAGATGGAAAACAATTTTGTTTGATTCATCTTTGTACCACACGAGTTTATATCTAGTTAATAATAAATTAGACGTATAAAAAGAAGAAAACTTGTGCAGTTCCTTGGATACATAAGATGTTGTTTTCCAATAAGAAGAATACATGTATCAAAACTGTTATAATTCTCATTGACAAATTGTGACACGTGTGTTATTCTCGTTGAAAAATGGCACCTTATGTACATAAGAAAATGCACGTAAGTTTTCTCCTAGGAAGTTCTCACCAATCATTAAATTATAACAATAGGCATAGTCAACTCGAGGTACATTATGTATAACATGGAGAGTTTTTTTTAAAAAAAAAATAACATTCAATAACATATAACGTACACCCTCAAGTACAACAACAGGAAAAAAAAAATCGATATCTCCACCAACACAATATTACAAGTCAAAAAGTCCCTATATTGATACTGATTATTTTATATATGTGCAATAATTGACAAAGCTATGATCAATAAAAGACCCCGAGACACGTGAACCAACTTGATTGCTGAGTTTTGATCTGAGTTTGTGGAACCAGGGGAATCTGAAATATAAGATTCACAGATCATTTCAATAGAATTCCCAAGCATCCAGAGTAAAATGAAAAAATAAAAAGAAAGAACAAAGTCACTCCATAAAACGATCGAACACTCTCCACAATTGTCTTTATTATTAGATAAAGTTCATGTGAAACTCACTAAGTAGACAGTGCAATTGTTATGGCTTATTTTGTTAGAAAAAATCATTTTTTAAATCTAAATAATCATTTTTTAAAACTTTTGGTGTGTTTGGTTTTGTTTCTGAAAATAATGAAAAGTGTAAAAAAATCATTTTTAGGGTTAAAATGAAAAGTAACTTTCATTAGCTTTTGGGGAAAAAAATCATTTTTATGACTAACTACTTTTAAAAAATATGATTTTTATGATTGTAAACAAACACAAATTTGCTTCTTTTTTTTTAATCTCTAAAAAAATCACAAAATTATTTTTTAACAAAATCATTTATTTTATAATCTTAAACAAACGAGAATGAAATTCACCTGATAACAAAACAATTTATTAAAGAGAATGTTAAAAAAAGTGTATTCTTAGTATTTTTCAAACCCAAATATACAAGTTTAAACGAAACCTACTTGCGATGCACGACAATGGATTGACATGCTGGCCACATCTACCAGGCAATTTCTGAGCCTCGTTGATATCAATGCCAGCCTGCTCAGCTTGCCTTGCGCCTCTGTTGCTTACCAAGCCACACAGGCATTCTGGAGCTGATTCAATCACTGATTTCAGAGGGTCACAGCAGCTATCAGGTGGGTCTCGGGTGCCATTGAGGTAGTTTAGTCAAGGTGCAACCTGGTTTAGGCATGACCCATCTTGAGCACTTCCTTTGGAGATCCAAGTTACTAGCACAATAAATGTAATGTAGCAAAGTGCCCTCAACTTGGTTTCCATCTTGGTTACTTGTTGTTATGAACTTTGTTCTTAGTACCATTATGCATATATTATATGTAGCATATGTGGGAGAGAATACTAATAATAGAAAATAGTGATTTGAGAAAAGATATATAGTTCAGAAGTTGGTGATCAAACTTTAGCCGAATAGTTGACCCTTTAGTTTTTGTTGTTTATTTAGTGAAGACTTTGATGATGTTGTCACGGTTAATAGGAAAATGCCACGGTAATCGTGACCGTTGGACAGGTTAAACTACTTTCCAAAGTTCAGTGTTCCACAGCAGATCAAAAAAGCAGGTCAGCGCCCCCTTGGCATCCTATTTTCCACAAAAGCAAATCCCTCTCTTTCTTCCCTGAAAGCAAAACTAGGACTTCAAGCAAGCTTCCTTCAAAATCCTATTTTCTTAGTGAGGTTTCTAAGATAATATTGAGAAATCGTATTACCAAATTCATTCTCAGAGATTTCATAACAAAAACAGAAGCTATGAGACTAACATTCATGTGGCATGAAAAAGATATGTAAATTACACATTGGAAGAAGAGCAGCAGAAACAAAGATATAAACCACAGCCCATGTTGAAAGTACTCATCACTCATGTCCATCTCTAACCAGGAGTATAGAACCAATAGCAAGGGGATCAAATTCTAAAATCTCACCAACTAGACATAATATATCATTCCCACTTCAATGAGACTGATGTGTGGAATCTTAAGAGCCACAGTTGGACTCCTGCAGTTCTTCCGTAAAAATGAGTAACCGATATCAATGACGAGCTTCTTCAAGAATGAGGATGACTTCCTTGCCTTCACATATGAGTGTCCCATTATATATGCAACCCCAGCTTCCTTAGCTTGAATTAAATCTAAAAGCTCTTCCCTAACACCATGATCCAACCCAGGATTGTTAGGTAGCTGAAATCTTACTTGACGCCTCCTTACATGTGTGTTTTCATCATCATAAGTAGATTGCAAACTTCTCAGGGTTATTGGTCTGCTGCTAGGGATGTTGCTGTCGACATCAACATCTTCATGCTCGGACACTATCAAGCTTGAAACAGATTCAAAGCTTCCACTACTTATAACAGCCATCCTCCCATCAAGTACAGAAGTTTCAGAACTTGAGAATTGTGGCTCCCCTGCTTCCATCTGAATGAACTCAGCTATACTCTGTATGAGATGGTTCTCAAAGTCTACATCATCCTTTTGAACGTCCTTGTACCCATATCTTACAATGCACCTATACATACGATATGGTCTGGGACAAACTCGCCCAATCAGGAAACGCTCTTCAGGTGAGACATATGGAACAGGGACTGATTTTACACAAATAAAAATCAACACCTTGTGAAATGCAGGGAGATTAGTTACGAAGTGGGAAAATATTGCAGGTACTCCTGTTACAAGTTCCGTGTAGATGAGACCTATCCCCGGGACACGGACAATGCCAAGGCTAGGGCCCAAACCCAGTAACCATTTCAATGAAACTTTGTTACGTAGATCATAGTTGTACTTCCTACGGGTCCCATAATGCCATACATACATGATAACCGTAAAGAAGACCGATAAGACTAGAGGAACCCATCCTCCTTGAAGCACCTTTATGAATGATGCCGATAGATATACACCCTCTATCACCCAATAGAATAAAAGGAATATTGTAGCAATCAGGAAGCTTTTCTGCCAGATAAAGATTATGACTAGTGCCATCAAAAATGTAGTCACAAACATAACCGTCATACAAGCAAGCCCTGCAAACCAAATAACCGGAAAATAAAAATAACTTCAATAACATAAATAAAGATCACTGCTGTTCTGATACAAGTCAAAGAAACAACTATTTGTTTATCGAAACACATACCATGTGCCAAGGGCAACTTCACCAGCCCAGTACTGTGGATTTTGTTCGAAAATATTCATTTTCATTATCTCTAGTCTAAAAGGCAAAATGCTCAGTTTGGAAGCATCAGAACTTGCAAGTTTGTGCAAATAGCCAAATACCAATGCAAAACTAACATTCGTACTACCATTTCCTCTCAAAACAGTAGCAAGAAAAAACATATTTCAAGTTGGATTTACCATGCAAACAAAAATTACTTTCAGACCCTCAAGCTTTTATTTTCATGACAACAAAAATTTAGGGTTAAGAGTAGCTGCCACAGAGCAGGTCCAGGCTCAACGAGTGCTCACAAGGGTACTTAGAGACCCACCAACAACAATGAACATGGCTGATTTTGAAAACTGGCCAACTTAGTTAACGCATTCCGCCCTAACTAGTTGTGCCAATCGTTTTGGCCTTTCACATCCTCAAGCTTGTTTGTGCATTTGAACCATCTATTTGGGAACTTGATCGATTGAATTATGATCCAGTTGCATTTGAGGGAACTAATGCGCTCATGCAAGTAAAAACCAAATGGTCTACAGAGTGCAACATCACCAATGCTACCAATCATTGAACATATGACTAGCCACTACAGGAGAAACAAAATAATGTGACAAATGGCCTGACACACACACACAGACACACACAGAGGGAGGGAGAGAGAGAGTTGCTGTGTTTTAAAAATGAATAAATTACCATAAGCATTTCCAAGTAAGGTTGTGTCTTGAAATCCAATGGTTACAGCAAGAGTCAGGATCATAAGTATCCAGTTTATTTCTGGTATGTAAATCTGTCCAAACATATGTTTTGAGGTGTGTACAACTTTGATTCGTGGAAAGCAACCAAGTGCATGACACTGCTTGATGATGGAGAAAGTGGCAGTAATAGCAGCTTGACTCCCAACAATAGCTGCAAGGGTGGCAATAACAAAGACAGGCCAAAATACAGCTCCTGCAAGACAAGCAAAAAATAACAAATTAAAATAAATTACTTTAATTTTACAAGACTACGGATCAGTATCAATAAGTCAAAGACTCAGATAAACTAACCTGGAATTGAATCATAAAAGCTGTTATGAACAGACTTGAGGTTTTTAGACAAGAAAGCTGCCTGGCCCATATACTGTACTACCAAACAAGGGTATATAACAAAGGCAAATGCAAGCTGCACAAGGAAGAAGTATGTAGAGAAATATCTTGTAAACACCTTCGGAGTAGAGGTCTAACAATTATTCTTACTTTCCTAGCAAATAATAATTGTTTATACAACTAACATATATTTTATGCATAAAATTCAATCAAGCTACAAAAGTTCACCCTTATCGACAAAGCAGTGAAATGACCAAGATCCGCAAACGTAGCTTCAGTTCCTGGAGAGACACAAAACTATCAGAACTAGTAAACATGGTATCTGAGTTGTTAAAATCTCAGCTTCAAGTCAAAGCTCAATTAAGCTTCTAATAGAAAAAAAGAACATTCCAATTAACTTATAATGCATCATAGATAACTTCTATGTAGGTCCAGAACTAACATACCAGTAGTACAGAGAACTATCCCTCCAAGAGAAATCCAACCTCCTTTACCAGTCTTGATAAAAAACTTGATAATATAGTGTGGGGATAAAGCACAAACTATTTTCGGATTCCAATGTATTGTATTATAGAGCCCAACAGAAAAAATGGAAGCAAGCCAGATGATTACAAGTGGTGCAAACAAAAATGCAACTTTGTGTGTTCCATAATGTTGGAGAGCAAACAGGACAACCACTATGATACAGGCCAGAAGGGCAAGTTTACCTGGAAACAACATGGAATTTCTATTGAAATAAATAAGCCTTAGGATTGCACAACCAACGATAAAAATTTCAACATCTTCAACAAAAGACGATAAATGATAGTTGGCTCACCATTAGTTAACCTTGCTTCTCTATCTTGTAGACCAGATACTGCCGCTAGGACTGCAAGGTAAGGGGCCGAGTAATTTATTATCTTATTAGAAGCAACGTAATCCTTATGTAAAGATTTTAAAATTTAACGTTATTACTTGAGTTTTAATTCATTTTAGGAATAATAGAGCATGAGTGAAAAATTCCAAAATAAATTTTACTAGCTTAGCATTCAATTCTTTCACAAAATCAAGTGGCTGACAGTGCAAATTGTTGCATTGAATACCCAGAATAGCAGAATTACACCAAACAAAACTACATTCTAAGAAAAACCAAAGTCAAGACACTCCCAAATTTCAAATATAGCAATAATCAACAAACCAGAAGAATTTTGTCCTGATCTATTGAAGGCTATTCTATGAGCATTACAATATATGTGAAAAATCCTAAAATTAACTTTTCTAGCATAGTTTCCTATTCTTTCACAAAAACATTGGGAGCACAGGCAATTTGCACAAAGTTATATTTGCGCCAAACACAGGAACTTACAACAAAATGACACTAAGAAGGTCCAAACACCGGGATTTACACGAGTGCCTTACCTGAAATTGCTGGAGTAAGCACACCATCACCTATGACCATGCAAGCACTAAACAATACCACAACAAGCAGGACCGTTCTTGACCTTTTATGCTTCTCCAAAAACCTCTTCAGTGGAGATTGGGATACTTCCTGTGATGAGGGACCATATTTGTAGGATGACAGCTCCTCATCGGCTGCTTGTTGACTGGGGAGCAAATTAAACTTGGCATGCCTACAGAGCAGCGAATACAAAGCAAATGTTCCACCTGACAACATTTGTATCATAATCAGAGCATGCAGTTGATTAACCTTTGTACTTGAAAATAAATTAAAGCCCCCGATATGATACCTTCACCATTATCATCAGCACTCAATACGATGAATACATATTTAAGCAAGGGTATTAATGTAAGGGTCCAGAAAATCAACGAAAAGGCCCCAAAGAGAGTTTCTTCATCATGGTGGTTCTGCAAGTTTCCTTTAAATGTGCTTGTATAAACATAGAGAGGTGATGTGCTTAGATCTCCATATACTACACCAAAGCTTTGATATGCTAACAATAAATTCTTCGAGAGGTTTACCCATGACAACTGCAAAGCACCCAAAAAATAATGTACACCATTAAATTTTTATTATTCAAATGAGTAATACTTGGAAAAGTAAACAGCAGGAAATATCATGAAAAATATTGCACGTCAAACGAAATATTGAGGAAATCCAAAGGAATCAATACTGGGATGGTGTGCTTAACATAGAAGAAAGAAATTAAAGAACAAAGGAATCACATCACATAATTCAATAAAATTGACAAACTAACCAAAAAGTTAAAGAGATGTAAACCTGATATGTTAATGTTATCACATTGGAATCAACAAAAATATAAAATTATATCATTAAAACAGTTAAAACATTGATCACTTTAGTTTGGACATTATAATTACAAATATTTCCTCTTTCCCACTTCAAAACACATGAAATATGCTAAATGTTTCTGTTCCTGGAGGCTAAGGAACATGCTACCATAGTGAATTATTGGAATCCCACCAATCTCCAATGAAGAAACGAAGTCTTCAATGCATTAGGAACTGAAATTCAATAGACTATGCAAGGTTTGAAGGGAAAGTGTGCATAGAGGACTCAATCTTTAGGTTTTTTTTTGTTAAAAAAAATCTCAACCCTTTTGAATAAAATCAAAGAAAAGTATGAAGTGAAGTAAAACAGAACAGTGAATCATAAGATGCAGTGAATGAAACAAGAAAAAAATAAAACAAAACAAAACACACACAAAAACAAGGCTCAAATACAATTTTGGTCCCTTAACTTATTTTTTAGATTCAGTCTGGTCCCTTAACTTTTAAAAGGTTCAATTAGGTCCCTTAATTTATCTCCGTAGACCCAAGTTAGTCCTCTCCGTCAATAAAGTCATTAACAGTGTTAAATGAGTTTCAATTTGGTCCCTTATGTTTTAAATGAGTTTCAAATTGGTCCTTTAAAAATTTAACTTGTTTCAAATTGGTCCTTTAAATTGTTAACGAGATTCAAACTGGTCATTTAAATTGATAGCGAGTTTCAACCTGATTCTCAAAAAGTTAACACTGTTAGTGACTCATTGACAGAGATGACTAACTTAGATCAACGGACACAAATTAAGGGACTAAATTGAACATTTTTAAAGTTAAGGGACCAAACTGAATCTTAAAAATAAGTTAAAGGGCTAAATTCAACATTTTAAAAGTTAAGGGTCAAACTAAATCTAAAAAATAAATTAAGGTACCAAAACAGTATTTTAGCCCAAAAACAAAATTGACTTGCACAGTTTCATTATTCTTGATGGAATTAAAACATTGTTTAACACGTGGACAAAAAGATGAACACTGTCTCTGTATAACAATATTGTATACACATGTAAGCTAAAAATATTTTTTTTTGTGCTATCCTGAATTAGATTTGAGACTTGTAAAGCTCTTCCAACACTTTGTTTTTTATTGTCTATCTTTGCCACTCGGAAAAGCATGGATTAAAATTGGATAAAGCTCAAATGTGTAAAGTGATGAAGTGATGATGTATTCACCTTTTGATATCTCAACCCACTTTATCTAATCAAGGTACTCGATTTCTCACTCAACATATTTACTCACATTAGATAGACAAATCCATAAAAATTATAGATTTTGAAGCATAATAACACGTATGTCAGAAATTATTTGCAAAGTAGGGGGAAAAATCAGTTAAAACCAAAGACCCAACACCGAAAAGAAAGAAAAAGAAAATAATTCACAGAGCTGCAGTTAAGTGATGGAAACAAAAACAGAAAATTTACAAAGAAGAGAAGAAGGGTCACCTGAGACGGATTCCTAGAAGTCGAAGCTCCGGATTGGGATTCCATGTGAGAGAAAGTGGATGCGAGAGAGTGAGAGTTAAGTGAGAAGCTTATCTCTCTTCATTCATTCCCTTCCAACTTCCCATCTCGTTTTCATCTCTCGACCAGGAGACAACGCTCGTTGATTGATTTCACGCGGATGGTTGTGCGCGTGGGTGGGTGCGTGCTTGTGCCAGTGACCCTATGTGTTGGCTGCTTGGCTTGTTTGTGACCCCAAATAAGACCCGCACCGCACGCGGATCGCGTGCTGCTTGTACCGAGCCACTCAGAAATCACAATAATTTGGAAAACAATTATTAGGAACAATGATGTTACTCCCTCCGGAGTCGGGACCAAAAATAATCAAAATTAACTAATTTTATATTTATTAAAAATTTAATTAATTTAATTTAATTATTTTGATTTATATAAAAAAATAAGTTATAATGTGATTACTAAATTATATTTAATTGTTTTGGGAGTATGCAAAATATTTTTGGAAAAGTAAAAAAAATTTGTTTGGATTGGTTAATTTTTTTGATTTTTGGAATGCTGGCATTAAATAGAGTTGAGCTGGTTAGATTTTACTTATATTTGAGTCCACAAAATATAGGTGTTTTTTTACTTATAATCGAGTTAAGAGGGAGTATTCTTTTGTTATTTGTATTGTAACCAATTTTTTTTTGTTATTTGTACAAAAAAAATACAAAAATGGGACAATAATTTAACAATGGGTTAACGATATTTAAAATCGAATGGGATATAAACACATCTTTTAATATGCATGGACCTATCATGATTGATTGTAGGTCACACTAGTTATAATTTTAAAATTTTGTTTCTTTTTCTCTCCAATATGATAGTATCCTGTTTTATGTAAACATGAGAGAATCTAGATCCATTTAAAATTATTGTTAATTGTGTATTGAACGAACTTTATTAATATATAGGTGCGTATGTAATATAGGGATAACTCGTTGATCGATAACTTGGTTGTTAATGTATAAAATTTTGGTTAATATAATTCAGTGAATGATTAATGAATTTTTCATTCTAATATATCCATTAACCAAGTTTATTATATGATTAATAAAAAATTTAAATATTATTAATCGTTGTTGAATTATTGTCTTATTTTTATTATTCAAATAATACAACTGATTAGGAATGAGAATAGGGGAGGGGCACTGATTTCCATATCCTTCCGCTTCTGTCTTTTTGAGGATTTGTTTATAATTTGGGAAGTAGATATTTTTTAGTATAAGTGGATATTTGATATTACAAATAATTTAATAATATATATTACAATATCATTTTTTAATTTAAAATACTTATGAGTCTGAGCTTGAATCGGAAGAGCACTCCTTCCTATAGGAGTACTCTAGGTTTATTTTCAGGGGAATACCTCGCTAAGAGGAGTACTCTTGGGGTTCTAGTTCTGCATCAATCGATATCCGGAACTTAATTTTGATCCTCTTTTGCAATGCGCCTCAATCTTATTCTTCACAAGTCTCCATATTTCTACCTTTTGTGGTCACCATCGGACTCGGGAAGTTGGACTCTACCAAACCTGGAAACATGTTGCTGATGATGCAAATTGACGTACTTACGGGTATTTTCCAAAAAAACCTGTTGATGCAAAGCTCTTCCTCACACACTATGTATCAATCTTTGATACTTTCTGCTTAGACTCGAGGGAAAGATCAAGGAAGAAATAAAACAGAATTGTAGGCAAAAATGCTATACTGATGTGTGAGTATGCATCATACTGAAATTTCATTCATTTGTTGTATTTATACACAAGCCATAAGTCCCACGTTGGCTGGGATAGTTTCTAACTATTTTCTCCATTTTTTCCTCTAACAAACTAACTGACTTAACAACAATAACTACCATTCTAACTAACTGAATTACACCAATACACCCCCTAATTCAGATTAGTCATAGGCTGCACTCCTAGCATACTTCTCAATTCTGGAAACCTTGCATTCTTCAGGGGCTTAGTCAGTATGTCAGCTACCTGTACATCTGTACTGCAGTGTTGTATCATTAGTTTACCCTTGCTGACTTGATCACGAAGGAAGTGATACTTGGTTTCTATGTGTTTGCTCCTGCCATGAGCAATTGGATGTTTTGCCAAGTCAATAGCTGATTTGTTGTCAATTAGGAGCTTCACTGGATTGGCTTCTCTCAACTTCAATTCTTCTAGTAATGTTTCCAGCCATAGAGCTTGACAAGCACCTATTGAGGCTGCAACATATTCAGCCTCACAGGATGATAAGGCAACAACAGTTTGCTTCTTCGAACACCAACTTACTGGCTTGTCTCCAATCATAAACACATAGCCTGTGGTGCTTTTCCTATCATCTTTGTCACCACACCAATCAGAGTCACAATAGCCAAATAATTCGACTGCACTTCCACTTGAATTGTTAGGATAAAGAATGCCAAATCCAAGAGTTCCTTTGACATATCTAAGGACCCTCTTGGTTTGCAGATGAAATGAGAGACCTTTGGATGCTCCATATATCTACTAATCATACCAACACTATAGGCTAAGTCAGGCCTTGTATTGCACAAGTATCTTAAGGATCCTACCATTTGCTTGTAAAGAGTAGGATCCACTGCTTCATCAGTACCATCCTTCTGCAGCTTGATTCCAGCCTCTGCGCAGTGTGCTTGCAGGATTACACTCGAGCATGCTAAACCTCTTTAGAACATCTTCAGCATATTTCCTTTGGCTCATGAAGATACCCTTGCTTGTATGAGTAAACTCAATGCCAAGGAAGTAGGATAGCACCCCCAAATCACTCATTTCAAATTCCCTCATGATTCTGTTTTTGAACTCAGCAACTTCAACTTCACTGCTTCCTGTTACCAGCAGATCATCAACATATAAGCATACTATAAGTGTGTTTGTTGTAGAAGCATGCCTGACATACACACCATGTTCTGTGGTGCATTTTACAAATCTCAGTTGCTTCAAAAAACCATCAATTCTCATATTCCAGGCTCTTGGAGCCTGTTTCAGGCCATATAGAGCCTTCTTCAACTTGTAAACTTTGTCTTCATGCCCTTTTACAATGTAGCCAGGGGGCTGAGAAATATAGACTTCCTCCTCTAGTGGACCATTTAAAAAGGCAGATTTCACATCAAGGTGGTATAGTGACCATCCTTTGAAGCTTGCCAATGCAACCACAAGTCTTATTGTTTCAATTCGTGCAACAGGTGCAAAAACTTCATAGAAATCCAAACCAGGTTTCTGTAGGAAACCTTTAGCAACTAACTTGGCCTTATGCTTGGCAATATCACCATTAGGCTTTACTTTTGTTTTGTAAACCCATTTTACATCAATAGGCTTCTTCTGTTTTGGCAAGGTCACCAATTCCCAGGTCTCATTCTTTTCAATTGATCTGATTTCCTCCAACATGGCATTTCTCCAACTTGAACTTTCCATAGCCTGCTCAAAGCTGACAGGCTCAGCTTTAGCTAACAGTGCAAAGTGCACTAGCTCACCTTCTGTTGTAATTGAAAATTCTGGAAGCAGCTCATACTCATTGAATCTTGGTGGTGCATGTCTTTCTCTTTGTGACCTTCTGATCTGAGTTTCTACAGCAACTTCCACATCTTCTTGATCATCTTCACACTGCATCAGAATGCTGTTAGCATTACTATCAACCTTCCCTGCCTCCCAATTCCAGTTTTTCTTTTCATCAATCACAACATCACTACTGATCACAATTTTCTTCTTCTTAGGGTCAAACAACTTATAAGATCCAGTTGAATGATAACCTAGAAGGATCATCTGCTCAGCTCTATCATCAAGTTTCTTTCTAAGTTGTTCAGGTACATGCCTATAGCATAATGAGCCAAAAATTCGAAAGTGACTTACATTACGCATGTTACCTGACCATGCTTCCTCAGGTGTCATGCCTTGCAGCCTCTTGGTTGGACTTCTATCCAAGATATAGGCTGCAGTTGCCACTGCTTCACCCCAAAAATAGGCAGGCATTTTCTTTGCCTTCAACATGCTTCTTGTCATATCAAGAAGAGTTCTGTTTCTCCTTTCTGCAGTTCCATTATGTTGAGGTGTATATGGAGCTATCACCTCATGTATGATTCCCTCTTGGTCACAAAATTTCTGAAATTCATGTGAGACATACTCACCTCCTCCATCAGTCCTCAACACCTTGATTGCCTTCCCACTTTGCTTTTCAACCATTAATTTGAACTTTTGAAACACACTTAACACATCATTCTTCCTTTTAATGAGATACAACCACATTTTCTTTGTAAACTCATCAATAAAGGAAACAAAATAGCTGTTGCCACCAAGAGAGGTTACCTCAAAGGGACCACACACATCTGAGGAAATGACAGCAAGTTTCTCATTTGCCCTGATTGGAATTTCAGATTTGTAAGATTTCCTTGTCTGCTTGGATTCACAACATTCAGCACATGTAACACCCTGTTTTCCGTGTGCTTAATTATTAGTAAATGCATGCTTTAATGTATTTAATTGTGATAAAATCCAGAGGATGATTTTATTTTAAATAAAATCATTTTCTTGTGTTATTTTACTGTATGAAGTCACAATAAAATTTTCGGTATAAAATTCAGACAAAAGCCGGTCTGGGTTTTCAAAGCCCGATCTGAGTTTCTTGAGCTAGAGACCTAATATTGACTCGTGAACGAGACGATTAGTGTTTTTTTTATGTTTTGTGTGGGTTTGGAGTGTTTTGAGAAATCTTGTTCGGGGCCGAATTTCCGAGTATTACCCGGGCGAATCGTCGGGAAATACGATCGGGAAATTCATCTGATGCATGTTGGAGCAGAGCAAAAATGGAGTAGATTGACTGATGTGAAGACTATGACATAGGCATGTCCATGGCCATACCTTCCTTACACCAATCAAGTCAAATCACCATACTTTCTTACACACACCTTACCTACACCATACCTCCTTTCTTCTCAACCAAGTCAAGCTCTTCTCTCCCCTCCAATCTGCCCCAAAACTGACGCCCTCCCCCTCTCTTTTCCTTCTTCTATTCAAGTTTCAAAGTGTAACCATTTCACACTTTTGCTTTCTTTCACAAAAACACTTTTTTACAACTATTCATCTTCTTCTTCACACAACTAAAGGTACCATTTTTACTAAGTTTTTCAAGTTGTGTTCTTCATCAAAGTTGTTCATATTGGTAAGGGTAATGTCCCTATACCATTTGTTTTTCAAGTTTTGGCTTTATTTTCATAGTTGATATTTTGAGTTCATAATATACTTTTAAACTTCAAAAAAATTCTCAAAAATTGTAGAAAACTCCGATTGAGGTGAAACCAATTTCTATATTCTTATTTTTACTTCCTCTACAACATACTAAAATCTTGTGGAAAACAAAAATCTCGAACACCATTTTCTGTACTGGACGGAATCTATGTCTTTTGTGCCATATGAGTTTTGTTTCATCTTTGCTTGGTTAAGCTTGTGTTTGAGTGTTATTCCAACATGATCATGACCAAGAGCTCCTATGTACATAAGGATTCTAGGTTTAAGTGATTGGAAAAGTTTAGAAACTTTTATGTATTTTCATGAAAAAGTGAAAACTCTAAGTGTTTTGTTATATGTACTTTGAGGTTTTTTCAAAGTGATCATGGATTTGGGCTCCTTGATGTATAAGGATGCTAGATCCAAGAGATTGGAAAGTTTGAAAACCTCTAACCCTCATTTTTACTCAAGGCCGAATGGTAGTGTTTGTGGCCTAGGGTATTTGATTTTTTCATTTTTCCAAAATGATCAAGGTTTTAGGCTCCTTACTAGGTATGGATGCTAACCTAAAGAGATTGGAAAATTTAGAACATCCTAACCTATTTTAGAGGATGAAAACCGAAACCCTAAGTTGATGACTTAGTGGGATTCTTGATTCAAACTTGTTAAACTTTTGGTGTTTTAAGAACTCCTAGCACTTAAGGATCATAAATCCATAAGTTGCATGATTTTTGGAAAACCTTAATCCAAAACCATTGTTGAAAACCGAACCTATGCCTTGTGGCTAGTGTTCTTTGATTAAAAATCTAACCTATGGTTTCATGTGTGTAACCTTAGATTCGTTACGCGCGGACGTTCGTGATCCTTAGTTTTCGTAGTCGGAACCCTTATCGTCTTTTGAGGTAAGAGGGGATTTCCGAAAGATATTCAATAACTGTATGCATGTGTGTATTTGATTAATTGTTTACTTGACTGTTATTGAGTTACTGGATTATCTGAAATGTTATGCTATTATATGAAGTTGATATGTATCGTTATATATGTTGAGATGTATAACTGTGATGAACTGTGATATTGGCATTGAACTGTGAATATATATATATATGTACATACTGCTGTTGTTGTTTGAAGTTTGCTAAGCCGGACGTGTGTCTGTGCTCAATCATTAATAAGGATTAAAAACCTTAATAAGCTTTGAAGATGAAAGGATGGGTGTTCTTTTCCAAAAAGCTTGAATGTTTAAAAGTACTTGTTTTATGTGACAATATAGTTTTAGTGATTTCTAGAATGCAAGAGAAAAACCCTTTTCGAACTATGTGTTTTAAGTGAAAACTTTCGAAAATATTTTACAATATCCTATTGGATATTTTCAAAGTTAAAAGTGTTTCAAAAACGTTTTATAAAGGATTTTCAAAAGAAAAGGTTTTCTCCCAAACGATTTAGAAACTTTCCGATAGCCAGCACAGGGCTTTCGATTTCGAAAATTGTTTTCGTCAAATGAAAGATAAGTACTAAAAGAATAGGAATCTAGACGTGAGACGTCGCCTCTAGTTTTCCATACTTAGCACGTGATCTTGGATCAGTGTTAATTCGGGACCGTAAAGTCCTATTCGTAATGTTATGGACTTCAAGTCCAATTCGCGGAATCGAGGACAGTTCGTTCTGATTTCCGTTGTTGTGGGCTATTGTCCTTAGCATGATAAGTAAAACATGACTAAAAGTATATTGATTTCCATTACCACAAACCTTGACTGCGACCACGGTCTAGGTGTTGGGATTGAGCATTCGGACTGTGTGTCCTATGTTTCTAAGTTTTCAAGTGATGGGGAAATAATGTTAAGTCATTAGCTTTGAGCTTTGACAGTGAAATATTTACACAAAGAAAAACCTTAAAAGGAAAGTTTTTATTCATATGCATTTCCCGCAGCAGACGTGCCTTTGCTTATTGAGGATACCCATGGGGTATCCGAGAGTCGATCACATTGCTAGTTGTTTCGTTAAGGGCATGTGGCGTTGTCGACCAAGAGGCCTGGTGCATCGGGATGCGGTGGCAACAAAGCCCGGTGGGCGAGCTTGACCAACTCTATCTTCTCCAGGTGATAACATGGTGTTGTGATCTCATGAGATTAGGATAGAGCCCGATATTGAAGTGTCATGCACATTTTGAAACTGATTGTACGGGCTTGAGGACCCCTTGATATAACACTGTTATATTATGATGATTATGCATGCTTTAACTGTTGACCTGATTTCGTGTTGCATGTATCATGTATATGGTTGTTGTGGGATATATCTTATGACGGTATCTCACTCTTGCATGTCTGTATGTTCTTTTATTTTCCTCATACCGGGTATGCGTATGCTTTAGATGGACCCTCTTGTCCCTCTTGTACCTGAGGTCACACGGACAGAGACTTTTGACGAGGCCGACAGGATTGGGAATTGGAGGATGGACGCGAATGCGACTACGGCGACGTACCGAGGGCCAATCACTACTACTGAAGCTAATATACATGGAGAGCCTATTAGGAGGATCCACTCGGTGGAATCCAGGAACGTGATTCTTCCACCGCCATGGTTGTACCTGAACACGCTACAGGAAGCCAGTCTACTTCATCCTCACGTTGGAGCTGCCGCCGAGCCGAAGAGGAGGAACCGATGGAGGAAGATCCTCAAGAAGATCCCGAAGAGGATCCCGAGGAGGAGCCTCATGAGAGCTGGTAGACGACTGGTGGGATGAGGAGCTCGAGGCGGGTTATCACCCTTTGGATATTGAGGAGGAGGATGTCCCGTTGGATGACGGAGGAGAGGTGATTGACCGGGCCAGGAGACTTCTTCTTATGGGAGCGTTTGTGGCCACTCCGAGTGTCGTAGGCATTGGTAGTGGTTGGAGGCTTTGTTTTGAGTGGTCCGTTAGTCTTGGCTTTTGAGCTTTTCTTTTGAGTTTAGATTCCCAGATTCCCATTCCCAGTTGGTGTTTTATTTACCTTATCTTCTCAGTTATGTTCCAGTTATGTTTTCGTTTCTGTTGGCCATATTGATTAAGGTCGTGGTGTAATGTTAAAACCTAAGACCTTTCGAGGCAATATTATATGTATGTATCTGTTGTCGTTTTCAAGTTGTGAGTTTCTTTACCTTTTACTTCTTTTCTTTAAAGAAAAAAAAATTAAGTACCTTTTTGGTAACCTTGTGTATGTTGAATAATCTTTTTCCGAAAGCGACCAGCATTTAAACGAGCATTTTTCCGCAAAAAGGGTAACCATGTGATGACCAAGTTAGGGTGTCACATTAGTGGTATCAGAGCTAGTCGAGTCTTTCGGGAATGTCTGGGTTAGAGTCCATTTGTGTTGCTGTGGTGTTTTCTCTGATTGTGTGTTGATTGAATTACTTTTTTTGAGTTAATGTGTGGTGACCGGCGGGTTCTATCTTTCGGATTGTCATCTGACTGCTTGTGTGATCCAGGTGAGTATGAATCAGAGAGGTGCTCGTGGGACGTGGGACGAGGCAATGGAGGAATGGACTTATTTGCTCAAGCATTGGGCTGATGTGGTCTGCTGCTATAGCTCATCAAACGGCCAATGCCGCTGCACAAAATCAGCAAGAACAGCTGCGAGCGGAACAAGGCTGCAGAGGGAAGGCATCTTGATGCGGTCAGGCGTCGAGAATCCATCTCGATTCGATGGAGACATGGATCCGATTAAAGGCAGATCTCTGGATTCAAGAGTTAGAAAAAGATTTTCGAGTTGGTACACACTCTCGAAGAATCCAAGGTACCTTATTCGACGTTTCAGCTCGTGGGAGACGCCGAGTATTGGTGGAAGGGTACTAAGCAATCGCTAGAGAGGCTGAACATCAAGTGATCACACGGGGAGTATTTCGCGGCAAGTTTCTGGACAAGTACTTTCCCCAGAGTGCCCGAAAGGAGAAAGAACAAGAGTTCTTGAGGCTAAGTCAGAGAGATCTGACGGTGGGGGAGTATGCGGCAAAGTTCGAATCACTTGCCAAATACTTCTGCTTCTTTCAGAACAACCCCAGTGAAGAGTGGAAGTGCGAACAGTTCGAAGCCGGTTTACGCTTTGAAATCAAGGAATCAGTGCTGCCCTTGGAAATTCGGAGTTTCCAAGCATTAGTGGAGAAGTGCCGGAAGATTGAGTTGATGCGCAAAGGAAGGGATAGCAGAGAAAGCGCAAGTGGACCAATTTGTCATAAGGGTCAGAATCAAGGACATAATTTCAAATGGAAGCAGAACCAGAGGAAGCCATACCATCAAGCACCTAGCTACCATAACAATCATAAGCAACAAGCTCGTTCCAGTGTGTCAGGAATTGGAAGTGGAGGCCAGAGAAACAACGATCAAGGCCAAGGAAGGAGATGTTTCCGATGTGGGGATCCGAATCACTTCGCGAATGATTGCCCAAAGAAGGACTACAAGTGCAACAACTGTGACCGTATTGGGCATTTGGCAAAGGAGTGCCAAGCACCGAAGAGGGAGCAGTCATTCAACCTCACTAGAGCAAGCAAGCCAACCGCCAAGGGAAGAGTTTACACGATGAGTGGTGCGGAGGCATCGAACTCCGGTGATCTCGTGCAGGGTGAGTGTGACATTGATGGTAATCTCTTAATTGTACTGTTTGATTCTGGTGCAACCCATTCATTTATTTCGATGGATCGTGTGAAAACGTTGAACTTGCCTGTTTCTTCCTTATCTTATAATCTGATTGTTTCTACCCCTAATCGCTAAACCTGTGATCGTTAATTCTGTTTTGCTTAAACTGTCCTATCATTGTTCGGAATAGACATTTCCTTGTGGATTTGATCTGTTTGCCCCTAGTACAACTAGATGTGATCTTAGGCATGGATTGGTTATCTTCCAACCATATCCTAATAGATCGTGCTCTTAAAACCTTAGTCTTTAGGGATGAGATTTCCGGATTATTATCTCGCTAGTCGGGTAAGAGTTTCTTTGAAAGAAGGGGCTCAAGTTTACATCTTCTTTGTGTTCCTCGGAGGTCAAGAGCGAGTTTGACTTAGAGTCGGTACCTGTCGTCCGAGAGTTTCCGGAAGTTTTTCCAGAGGATGTACCTGGATTGCCACCTGTTCGGGAGATTGAGTTCACGATTGATCTAGTCCCAGGTGATGGACCAATATCCATGGCACCGTATCGCATGTCACCATCGGAGTTAGAAACCTTGAAGGAGCAACTTGAGGAATTGATGAGGAAGGAGTTCATACGGCCTAGTGTGTCACCGTGGGGAGCTCCAGTCCTGTTAGTGAAAAAGAAAGATGGATCGGCCAGGCTATGTGTGGATTATCGCCAGTTGAATAAAGTCACGATCAAGAATCGATATCCTCTTCCAAGGATAGATGATCTCATGGATCAGTTGCGTGGCGCTGCAGTGTTTTCGAAGATAGATCTACGGTCAGGATACCACCAGATACGAGTGAAGGCAGAGGATGTTCCTAAGACAGCGTTTCGAACACGCTATGGGCATTATGAGTTTTTGGTGATGCCATTCGGAGTGACTGTTGCGTGATTTTTTGAATATAAAGGCAAGTGCACCTTGTCGCAATCAAGTAATACGGTGGTGAGACCGGTTATCGTATCCACGGGGATTGGTTGTCAATTACCAATTCACAAACTGAACAGCTATCTAGACTAAACTAAAGTATGAGAGATTAAAACAGAAAATAAAATGTTTTTGGTCTTTTGGGATTTTTAACAAACACTTGGTATGCAAACAGAGATGTGGCTAAGATTGTTAGGGTTAGACTACACTAATCCTCCCTTAATTGCAATGAAATGGTTATCAACACAAGCACTACTTCAATTATGACAATCAAGCCTTTTCTAAAATACTCAAGCCTAATTCCTTAGGTGCATTGAGCCTAAAACCCCAAATTAAACCCTAATTCCTTAGGTGGATTAACCTGTGATTTTGCATTAAGTCAAGACTTATAAGATTGCAAGCATTCAACACCTATGCCTAGATTCTTGAACTACTTGGCATATGATTCATGAGCATGCCTTAACACCAACCTTCCAGTCATCTATCAAAGCAACATATCATTCCTATGGGTAGCTAATCCAAGGAAAGCATTAAGCACAGAATCACATACTCATAAAGAAATAGAAACTTGCATTAAAACACCAAATCAAATACAACAAGTTCAGAAAAGTAATCATCTAATCCCAACAATGGGGATTTAACTACTCATATACAAGGAAAACCAAACCAGAGAAATAGGAGAAGAGGAGAGAAGAGACTCCATGGGAGCTTTCCTTCTTCTTCAAAGCAACCTCTCTTGGCTCCCTTCTAGGGTTGAAACCCTAGCCCAGCCATAGCCTCCAAGTGCCTCCAAATGCCTCCCTCTGGACCCTTTTTTAGGTTAGAAGTCAGTCCCCTTTTCTGTTCATCGCAGCCCTATTTATAGATCAGTATCGCGTCACGACCGTGATGGCCATCACGGCCAGGCCGTGACGGCTTCTGGAGTGGGCGAATTTGCACAAAATAGAGTCTCGCGAGGCGAGCCCTGGATTCGCGACGTGAAACTTGAATTTCTGGTAGGTCACGGCCGTGATGTCTGTCACGGGCAGGCCGTGACAGTCTCTGACTTTTGCCTTCTGCTCTGCTTGATCACGGCCGTGATGGGCTCTGTTTGGCTCATATTCTTCACTTTTCAAGCTCTTTTTCATCCAAGCTCCACCAAGGCTTATTTTGATCATTTTTACACTGAATTCCTGCAAAATAACACCAAGAAACCGCTTCACCCGTTCCAAGGAAAATCTAACTAAAATCAAATAAAGAATGCCTAATCTATATGCAAAATGCATGCAAAAGTATATAGAAAACATGATGTAAAATCACACTATCAAATCACCCCAAGCTTAATCAATTGCTTGTCCTCAAGCAATCACTAAGGCCAGAAGATTAAAATAATCAAAGCATGGATAGTGAACTAAGAACCCGAGCAAATGATCCAAGTAATAGGCAATTCAAACAATTCATCAAGAGACAATCAATTCAAGTCCAATTAGAGGCTTAGGTTCCTTAGACTCGTATTCTCACTGATTTGGGCACTCTTTCTCACATGAAGCTCACCCCAAGCTTGTTCATTTGCTTGGCTCTCTTCTCTCCCTCACTCAAGTGTTTAAGGGAATAAGGCAATTCGCTCAATTTTCCTCAAGGAATGAATCCTACCATAGGCTTGACTATTAACCAAATCTCTACTTTATTAATGAAAACAATTTAGAATCAAGAGGTCTTTTATTTGGTTGTAACATGGCCATGGGATTAATCTTCAGGTGGGGATAACAAGAAAAGGACATTTCAAAAGGTTACATAAACATCAAGCTTTGCAAACATGACCTTCTAAAATACCTTCTTGGGTTTTCAATTCATTTTTCCACCTTTCTTTTCTTTCTTTTCATTTTTATTTTTCACTTCTTTTTGTCATCCCCTTCTCTATATATTTTTCTTTTTTTTTCTTTTCTTTTTCTTTTTCTTGGAGAAGGGGAGATTTTTTCAAATCAAGAGAATTATTTTTTTCTGATTCTTTTCCCAAACTTTTTTCAACTACCTTTTTACCCTTTTGTAATACTTTAGAAGGTCCCTTATCAAGCATCTTTATCAAAACATTTCAGGGTACCAAGAAAAGCGTTTTTTTTTTCATGTAGGCTCAAAATTGGGCAACTAAGGGGTAGCATTTCATCATTCAAAGCTCATAAGGCCAGAAAAATACCTATTGCCTCCATCATTTTCAAAAATGTTCTAAAAAATTTTCAAGCTTCAAAATGGTTTCAAGTCAAGTTCTAGAGAAAACAAACCAAGAGGAACAACACTCTATACAAAGAACGGGGTAGATTTTAGTGAGTACCCCTTTGGCTCATAATCTCACATTTTAGTTCAGAATCAATGAAAAACACAAATCCTCAGAACCATATGCTAATTATCAACTATCACAGATCATCTCAAACATTTTCATTTGAAGCCATATCACAAGAATAAAAAAATTGGGTTCAAAAATTCACTATCACAAATTATTGGGCACTTAGTTCTCACAATTGGATGCAAAATTCATGCAAGGGGCAATCTAATAATGTGAACATGCAAAGCTATCATGCAAAACTATATGGATGCAACATGAAAAAAAATGCAAATGCAAAATACCCCCACCCCAAGCTTAAGAATTTACATTGTCCCCAATGTAAACAATCAAGTTGGAGAGAGGAGAAGAAAAATAAAATAAAGCAAAAAAAAAAAATGGAACGGCTTACCGAGGCGGTAGCGAGTGTTGGCTTACATTCCAGTCAGAAACTGCCTGAGAATTGGGTGCTTTTTCTTGTCATCTTGCTCTTCCCTTCCTTCTTTCCCTGAAATTACTTGGCAATTTTATTAGTAAAAGAAAACTCTTGAGCTTCTCAAATTATTCAAGAGTTTAAAAATAAAAAACAAAATCTAACTAAACAAAAAGGAAAAAGGAAAAGGAAAAGAAAAATTGGGTTGCCTCCCAATAAGCGTTTTTTTAATGTCACTAGCTTGACTTATTGAAAATCATCACCTGGATCCTCCTCCCGGATCAAATGGAAATTGGGATGGTGATTGTAGCAGTAAAATAACTTTATTCTCAATTCCACCCAGCCATTGGGTGGAAATTCCATTGACCTTTACAATTATAAACTCACTTCCTCTCGGGTCAAATGGAATTGTCAAGAGGAAGTGTGACAGACAAGTGGGAGGGGCTAACTTACCAATGTCCACACATGCATGCAAGCCAACATATTTATCTAGTGCAGTAAAATCAGATTGCTCAGCATGCATGGTGGAAGGAGTGCTATCTAGATGCCTTGCCTCCTCACTTGTTGTTTCCCAAGGATTTGTGGAAGGTAATTCCTCTTCTTGTGGTTCACTCACCACCACCACTTCGTTTTCAATTTGGTCCATTCCCATAACCAGATTTTTCTCAACTTCCACTTCATGTGGCTCTATGGGAATCATACATGGTGGTGGACGTGGTAAATAAGAACAAAAGGTTTCCCAATCCTCCTCGATATATATGTATATAAGCTCACCAGTCATAGGATCGACTCGTGATGGGATGTTATGAGATAGAGAAAACTCCTCGAAGAATTCTCCCAAATTTATATCGTCATCCCACCACAAGTTGTCCTCCAAAACATGACTGGAAGCTTCCTTATCAGGTGGATAATAAAAATTTTTCATGACTTTTGTCCACCTTACAAAACAGAACTCAAAACAAAAAGATCAAATATATACAGAAAAATATCAAATATACACAGGAAATAAAAATAATAAAAATGTCTAAATTAGTTGCCTCATTTGTTACTAATGATATTGACAAAGCCAATCCCCGACAACGGCGCCAAAAACTTGTTGCGTGATTTTTTGAATATAAAGGCAAGTGCACCTCGTCGCAATCAAGTAATACGGTGGTGAGACCGGTTATCGTATCCACAGGGATTGGTTGTCAATTACCAATTCACAAACTGAACAGCTATCTAGACTAAACTAAAGTATGAGAGATTAAAACAGAAAATAAAATGTTTTTGGTCTTTTGGGATTTTTAACAAACACTTGGTATGCAAACAGAGATGTGGCTAAGATTGTTAGGGTTAGACTACACTAATCCTCCCTTAATTGCAATGAAATGGTTATCAACACAAGCACTACTTCAATTATGACAATCAAGCCTTTTCTAAAATACTCAAGCCTAATTCCTTAGGTGCATTGAGCCTAAAACCCCAAATTAAACACTAATTCCTTAGGTGGATTAACCTGTGATTTTGCATTAAGTCAAGACTTATAAGATTGCAAGCATTCAACACCTATGCCTAGATTCTTGAACTACTTGGCATATGATTCATGAGCATGCCTTAACACCAACCTTCCAGTCATCTATCAAAGCAACATATCATTCCTATGGGTAGCTAATCCAAGGAAAGCATTAAGCACAGAATCACATACTCATAAAGAAATAGAAACTTGCATTAAAACACCAAATCAAATACAACAAGTTCAGAAAAGTAATCATCTAATCCCAACAATGGGGATTTAACTACTCATATACAAGGAAAACCAAACCAGAGAAATAGGAGAAGAGGAGAGAAGAGACTCCATGGGAGCTTTCCTTCTTCTTCAAAGCAACCTCTCTTGGCTCCCTTCTAGGGTTGAAACCCTAGCCCAGCCATAGCCTCCAAGTGCCTCCAAATGCCTCCCTCTGGACCCTTTTTTAGGTTAGAAGTCAGTCCCCTTTTCTGTTCATCGCAACCCTATTTATAGATCAGTATCGCGTCACGACCGTGATGGCCATCACGGCCAGGCCGTGACGGCTTCTGGAGTGGGCGAATTTGCACAAAATAGAGTCTCGCGAGGCGAGCCCTGGATTCGCGACGTGAAACTTGAATTTCTGGTAGGTCACGGCCGTGATGTCTGTCACGGGCAGGCCGTGACAGTCTCTGACTTTTGCCTTCTACTCTGCTTGATCACGACCGTGATGGTCATCACGGCCAGGCCGTGATGGGCTCTGTTTGGCTCATATTCTTCACTTTTCAAGCTCTTTTTCATCCAAGCTCCACCAAGGCTGATTTTGATCATTTTTACACTGAATTCCTGCAAAATAACACCAAGAAACCGCTTCACCCATTCCAAGGAAAATCTAACTAAAATCAAATAAAGAATGCCTAATCTATATGCAAAATGCATGCAAAAGTATATAGAAAACATGATGTAAAATCACACTATCAGTGACCAATGCGCCAGCTATATTCATGGACTATATGAATAGGATCTTTTGTTCCTTTTTGGATCAGTTCGTAGTCGTCTTTATAGATGACATTCTGATCTATTCCCCGGATGAGGAGTCACATGCTAAACACCTTAGCATTGTTCTACAGATCCTAAAAGAGAAGCAGCTGTATGCGAAGCCGGAGAAGTGTGAGTTTTGGTTGGATCAAGTTCAATTCTTAGGTCATGTGATATCTCGCGAAGGAATCGCTGTAGATCCGAAGAAGGTTGAGGCTGTTTTGGAATGGGAAAGGCCAACAACGGCGACGGAGATTCGTAGCTTTGTGGGTTTGGCTGGATACTATCGAAGGTTTATCAAAGGGTTTTCCAAGATAGTGGGACCTCTCACTCAGTTGACTCGTAAGGACCAAGCATTCATTTGGACAGAAGCTTGTGAAAGGAATTTCCAAGAGTTGAAGCGTAGATTGACGACTTCACCTGTGTTGATTCTACCTAATCCCAAGGAACCTTTTGAGCTTTACTGTGACGCTTCACATCAAGGGTTGGGCTGTGTGCTGATGCAAAATCGGAAAGTTGTAGCTTATGCTTCGAGGCAGTTGAAGATTCACGAGAGAAACTATCCGACGCATGATTTGGAGTTAGCGGCTGTGGTCTTTGATTTGAAGATATGGAGACATTACTTGTACGGGGCTACTTTTAATGTTTTCAGTGATCACAAGAGCCTGAAGTATCTGTTCGATCAGAAGGAATTGAATATGCGGCAGAGACGTTGGTTAGAGTTTACGAAGGATTACGACTTTCAACTACTGATATCACCCCGGGAAGGCGAATGTAGTGGCCGATGCGCTAAGCAGAAAGGCGATTCACGCGTCGGTGATGATGGTTAGGGAGCAGGAATTGTTGGAACAATTCCGAGATCTCGAGTTTGTCTGTTGAGGTTATGCCAGGAAGGGCGTGGTTCGAACAAGATCACTGTGTCAAATGGATTGATGGAGCGAGATAAAGGAGAAGCAAGAGCCGATCGATATCTGCAGATGAAAGGGATTTAGTGCGACAAGGAGCATTGTCAGATTTTAGAGAAGGCACGAGACGGGATCTTAAGGTTCGGTGAAAGAATCTGTGTGCTCGAGGATGTCGAGTTGAGAAAGCCGATCTTAGAAGAAGCTCATAAGAGTAAGTTGAGTATGCATCCAGGATCTACCAAGATGTACCAAGATCTAAAGAAGTTATATTGGTGGTACGGGATGAAGAGAGATGTGATGGAATATGTTGCATCATGTTTGGTATGCGAGAAAGACAAAGTAGAACATCGAGAGACTGCGGGAATGTTACAATCTTTTGATATTCCCGAATGGAAGTGGGACGGGATATCAATGGATTTCGTAACCAGTTTACCAAGAACTAGAAAAGGGTATGAGGCTATATGGGTAATTGTAGATCGACCGACCAAGTCAGCTCACTTTCTACCGATCAACATGAAGTACCCGATAAAAAGGTTGACCCGATTGTACATCGACGAGATTGTTAGGTTACACGGTATACCCTCGAGTATTATTTCGGATCGTGATCCGAGATTTACGTCGAGTTCCGGAAGGGACTACAAAACTCTTTGGGAACAAAACTCAAATTGAGTTTCGCATATCACCCACGAGACGGATGGACAATCGGAAAGGACGATCCAGTCGCTTGAAGACTTGCTTAGAGCCTGTGTTTTGGAGGATGCAGGGAGTTGGGATGAGTCATTACCGTTGATAGAGTTTACCTATAACAACAGTTTCCACTCAAGCATAGGAATGGCACCCTATGAAGCTCTATATGGTAGACGATGCAGAACACCTTTGTGTTGGTATCAGGATGGAGAAAGCCTATTGTTGGGACCAGAGCTGGTACAGATGAGGCACCGAGAAAGTGAAGATGATCCAAGAGAAAATGCGAACTGCCCAAAGTTGACAGAAAAGTTATGCTGATAAGAGACAACGACCTCTAGAGTTTGAAGAAGGAGAACATGTGTTCTTGAGAGTCACGCCAACAATGGGGATTGGCAGGGTAATAAAATCCATGAAGCTCACTCCCAAATTCATTGGACCCTACCAAATTCTTCGTCGCGTAGGTCCAGTAGCCTATAAAATATCTTTACCACCTTTTCTTTCCAACATCCATGATGTCTTTCATGTTTCTCAGTTGAGAAAATATATTCCTGATCCATCACACGTCATAAAACCTGATAATGTACAATTGAAAGAGAATCTGTCTTTCGTAACGTCACAGATTTAATTGCGGATAAGATGACGAAGCGGCTCGAGGTAAACAAATTCCTCTAGTCAAAGTTATCCTGGAATGAAACAACCTGGAGAAGCTACGTGGGAAGGCGAGGACAAGATGAAGATGCAATACCCTGAGTTATTTCAAGGTACGTAATCTCGAGGACGAGATTCTTTTTAGAGGGGTGGAGTTGTAACACCCTGTTTTTCGTGTGCTTAATTATTAGTAAATGCATGCTTTAATGTATTTAATTGTGATAAAATCCAGAGGATGATTTTATTTTAAATAAAATCATTTTCTTGTGTTATTTTACTGTATGAAGTCACAGTAAAATTTTCGGTATAAAATTCAGACGAAAGCCGGTCTGGGTTTTCAAAGCCAGTACGAGTTTACTGAGCTAGAGACCTAATATTGACTCATGAACGAGACGATTAGTGTTTTTTTTATGTTTTGTGTGGGTTTGGAGTGTTTTGAGAAATCTTGTTCAGGGCCAAATTTCCGAGTATTACCCGGGCGAATCGTCGGGAAATACGATCGGGAAATTCATCTGATGCATGTTGGAGCAGAGCAAAAATGGAGTAGATTGACTGATGTGAAGACTATGACATAGGCATGTCCATGGCCATACCTTCCTTACACCAATCAAGTCAAATCACCATACTTTCTTACACACACCTTACCTACACCATACCTCCTTTCTTCTCAACCAAGTCAAGCTCTTCTCTCCCCTCCAATCTGCCCCAAAACTGACGCCCCCCCCCCCCTCTCTTTTCCTTCTTCTATTTAAGTTTCAAAGTGTAACCATTTCACACTTTTGCTTCCTTTCACAAAAACACTTTTTTACAACTATTCATCTTCTTCTTCACACAACTAAAGGTACCATTTTTACTAAGTTTTTCAAGTTGTGTTCTTCATCAAAGTTGTTCATATTGGTAAGGGCAATGTCCCTATACCATTTGTTTTTCACGTTTTGGCTTTATTTTCATAGTTGATGTTTTGAGTTCATAATATGCTTTTAAACTTCAAAAAAATTCTCAAAAATTGTAGAAAACTCCGATTGAGGTGAAACCAATTTCTATATTCTTATTTTTACTTCCTCTACAACATACTAAAATCTTGTGGAAAACAAAAATCTCGAACACCATTTTCTGTACTGGACGGAATCTATGTCTTTTGTGCCATATGAGTTTTGTTTCATCTTTGCTTGGTTAAGCTTGTGTTTGAGTGTTATTCCAACATGATCATGACCAAGAGCTCCTATGTACATAAGGATTCTAGGTTTAAGTGATTGGAAAAGTTTAGAAACTTTTATGTATTTTCATGAAAAAGTAAAACTCTAAGTGTTTTGTTATATGTACTTTGAGGTTTTTCCAAAGTGATCATGGATTTGGGCTCCTTGATGTATAAGGATGCTAGATCCAAGAGATTGGAAAGTTTGAAAACCTCTAACCCTCATTTTTACTCAAGGCCGAATGGTAGTGTTTGTGGCCTAGGGTATTTGATTTTTTCATTTTTCCAAAATGATCAAGGTTTTAGGCTCCTTACTAGGTATGGATGCTAACCTAAAGAGATTGGAAAATTTAGAACATCCTAACCTATTTTAGAGGATGAAAACCGAAACCCTAAGTTGATGACTTAGTGGGATTCTTGATTCAAACTTGTTAAACTTTTGGTGTTTTAAGAACTCCTAGCACTTAAGGATCATAAATCCATAAGTTGCATGATTTTTGGAAAACCTTAATCCAAAACCATTGTTGAAAACCGAACCTATGCCTTGTGGCTAGTGTTCTTTGATTAAAAATCTAACCTATGGTTTCATGTGTGGAACCTTAGATTCGTTACGTGCGGACGTTCATGATCCTTAGTTTTCGTAGTCGGAACCCTTATCGTCTTTTGAGGTAAGAGGGGATTTCCGAAAGATATTCAATAACTGTATGCATGTGTGTATTTGATTAATTGTTTACTTGATCATTATTGAGTTCTTGGATTATCTGAAATGTTATGCTATTATATGAAGTTGAACTGTATCGTTATAGATGTTGAGATGTATAATCGTGATGAACCGTGATATTGGCATTGAACTGTGAATATATATATATATATATATATATATATATATATATATATATATATATATATATATATATATATATGTACATACTGTTGTTGTTGTTTGAAGTTTGCTAAGCCGGACGTGTGTCTGTGCTCAATCATTAATAAGGATTAAAAACCTTAATAAGCTTTGAAGATGAAAGGATGGGTGTTCTTTTCCAAAAAGCTTGAATGTTTAAAAGTACTTGTTTTATGTGACAATATAGTTTTAGTGATTTCTAGAATGCAAGAGAAAAACCCTTTTCGAACTATGTGTTTTAAGTGAAAACTTTCGAAAATATTTTACAATATTCTATTGGGTATTTTCAAAGTTAAAAGTGTTTCAAAAACGTTTTATAAAGGATTTTCAAAAGAAAAGGTTTTCTCCCAAACGATTTAGAAACTTTCCGATAGCCAGCACAGGGCTTTCGATTTCGAAAATTGTTTTCGTCAAATGAAAGATAAGTACTAAAAGAATAGGAATCTAGACGTGAGACGTCGCCTCTAGTTTTCCATGCTTAGCACGTGATCTTGGATCAGTGTTAATTCGGGACCGTAAAGTCCTATTCGTAATGTTATGGACTTCAAGTCCATCCGCGGAATCGAGGACAGTTCGTTCGATTTCCGTTGTTGTGGGCTATTGTCCTTAGCATGATAAGTAAAACATGACTAAAAGTATATTGATTTCCATTACCACAAACCTTTTGCGCGCCCACGGTCTAGGTGTTGGGATTGAGCATTCTGATTTGTGTGTCCTATGTTTCTAAGTTTTCAAGTGATGGGGAAATAATGTTAAGTCATTAGCTTTGAGCTTTGACAAGTGAAATATTTACACAAAGAAAAACCTTAAAAGGAAAGTTTTTATTCATATGCATTTCCCCGGCAGACGTGCCTTTGCTTATTGAGGATACCCATGGGGTATTCGAGAGTCGATCCACATTGCTAGCTGTTTCGTTAAGGGCATGTGGCGTTGTCGACCAAGAGGCCTGGTGCATCGGGATGCGGTGGCAACAGCCCGGTGGGCGGAGCTTGACCAACTCTATCTTCTCCAGTGATAACATGGTGTTGTGATCTCATGAGATTAGGATAGAGCCTGATATTGAAGTGTCATGCACATTTTCGAAAACTGATTGTACGGGCTTGAGGACCCCTTGATATAACACTGTTATATTATGATGATTATGCATGCTTTAACTGTTGACCTGATTTCGTGTTGCATGTATCATGTATATGGTTGTTGTGGGATATATCTTATGACGGTATCTCACTCTTGCATGTCTGTATGTTCTTTTATTTTCCTCGTACCGGGTATGCGTATGCTTTAGATGGACCCTCTTGTCCCTCTTGTACCTGAGGTCACACGGACAGAGACTTTTGACGAGGCCGACAGGATTGGGAATTGGAGGATGGACGCGAATGCGACTACGGCGACGTACCTAGGGCCAATCACTACTATTGAAGCTAATATACATGGAGAGCCAATTAGGAGGATCCACTCGGTGGAATCCAGGAACGTGATTCTTCCACCGCCATGGTTGTACCTGAACACGCTACAGGAAGTCAGTCTACTTCACCCTCACGTTGAGCCTGCCGAGCCCGAAGAGGAGGAACCGATGGAGGAAGATCCTGAAGAAGATCCCGAAGAGGATCCTGAGGAGGAGCCTCATGAGCTGGTAGACGACTGGTGGGATGAGGAGCTCGAGGCGGGTTATCACCCTTTGGATATTGAGGAGGAGGATGTCCCGTTGGATGACGGAGGAGAGGTGATTGACCCGGAGCCGGAGACTTCTTCTTGTGGGAGCGTTTGTGGCCACTCCGAGTGTCGTAGGCATTGGTATTGGTTGGAGGCTTTGTTTTGAGTGGTCCGTTAGTCTTGGCTTTTGAGCTTTTCTTTTGAGTTTAGATTCCCAGATTCCCATTCCCAGTTGGTGTTTTATTTACCTTATCTTCTCAGTTATGTTCCAGTTATGTTTTCGTTTCTGTTTGCCATATTGATTAAGGTCGTGGTGTAATGTTAAAACCTAAGACCTTTCGAGGCAATATTATATGTATGTATCTGTTGTCGTTTTCAAGTTGTGAGTTTCTTTACCTTTTACTTCTTTTCTTTAAAGAAAAAAAAATTAAATACCTTTTTGGTAACCTTGTGTATGTTGAATAATCTTTTTCCGAAAGCGACCAGCATTTAAACGAGCATTTTTCCGCAAAAAGGGTAACCATGTGATGACCAAGTTAGGGTGTCACAGCACACACTTCCTGTGGCTGCACAATGGTGGGAAGGCCTTTAACCATGTTCTTGCTCTTTAACAGGCCAAGACTTCTGAAATTCAGATGTCCAAACTTGTGATGCCACAGCCAAGTTTCACTGCTGCATTCACTGGCTAGACACTGATGCTGCAACACTTGAACACTAATTTTGAAAGTCCTATTTTTTGACAAAGGAGCTTTCAGGATTAGTCTTGCTTTATTATTAAACACTTTCAGTTGACTATGCTCCATTTTCATTGAGTAGCCTCTTTCCAGTAACTGACCAAGGCTTAGTAGATTGTTCTTCATGTTGGGAACATACAGAACATCAGCAATGGCAGCATGCTGACCATTCTTCTGCTGGATCATTACTCTCCCCATTCCTTCAGCAGTTACAATGCTATTGTCTGCAAATCTAACCTTGCTCTTCACATTCTCATCAAGGTTTGTGAACCATTCCTTATGGCCAGACATATGATTAGAGCATCCTGTATCAAGATACCATAACTCAGATTTTGCATTTTCTGAGCTAGTGGTAGCCATCAAGAGGACTTCATCCGAGTCAGAATCTTCCTCATGAGCCATTTGTGCCTCTTCACGCTTTCTTGGCACCTTCTTGCCTCTGCACTCACTTGCATAATGACCAAATTTCTGACAGTTGTAGCATTGCACATCCTTTCTTGGAACTCTTCTTTTATCATTGTTTCTCCTCCCCTCATATTTCTTGGAGCCTTCATCATTGTGATTCTGCTCAGTGCTACTACCTTGAACCTTTTCTTGACTCTTCTATTTATTGTTTTTCCACTTTCCTTTGCCCTTGTAATTCTTTCCACCATCTCCTCCTTTCTGTTTGGACTGAGCTTGAAGAGCTTTCTCAGTCTTCACAGGATTTCTTTCATTAAGCCTCAGCTCTCGAGCTTCAAGAGATGACTGAAGCTCTTCAATTCTCATAGTAGCCAGATCCTTGGATTCTTCCAATACAATAACCACTTGATCAAATCTAGTGGTTAGTGTTCTCAACACCTTTTCAATTATCATTACAGTTGATAGAGTCTCACCACAAGATTTCATTTGGTTTGTAAGTGTTATCAATCTAGTAAAGTACTCACCTACACTTTCTTGATCAGTCATCTGCAGCAGCTCATACTGCCTTCTTAGGGCCTGCAATTTAACTTTCTTTAACTTGTCAGCACCCTCATAGAACCGAGTCAAGTTGTCCCATGCTTGCTTTGCAGTTTCTGCTGATGAAATCTTCTCCCAGTTATCAGAATCCATGCATTGCTGAATCAAGAAGAGGGCTTTAGCATCCTTTTTCAGACTTACTTGATGGGCAGTTCTTTGTTCATCAGTGGGATTTCTGGGCAGTTCCCTGTATCCATCATTCACAATTTCAAGAACTTCTTGAAATCGAAAAAGAACTTTCATTTGTGCCTTCCATCTGTCATAGTTCTTCGAGGTCAGGGTTGGGAGATTCAATGGAAGATTTCCATTAGATGGCATGCTGTTCTTTGTTGGAACCAGGATCAAGAAACACAACTCTAGATACCACTGTTGATGCAAAGCTCTTCCTCACACACACTATGTATCAATCTTTGATACTTTCTGCTTAGACTCGAGGGAAAGATCAAGGAAGAAATAAAACAGAATTGTAGGCAAAAATGCTATACTTATGTGTGAGTATGCATCATACTGAAATTTCATTCATTTGTTGTATTTATATACAAGCCATAAGTCCCACCTTGGCTGGGATAATTTCTAACTACTTTCTCCATTTTTTCCTCTAACAAACTAACTGACTTAACAACAATAATTACCATTCTAACTAACTGAATTACACCAATAAAACCAACATACCACGATGTTCAGGTGGCCCTGATTTGTAAGAATATTCGATCCTAAGTGTTTAGATGAATGACAAAACTTATATTAATGGATGTATACAAATCAAAGCTGCAAGATAGTTTGATTTGTGTATACAGGAAAGCAAGAAATCAAGTGAAGTACTGAATCATACAAGAGTATCAAGTTGAAAAGCATCAAGACCAAAAAAATGATTGATAATTAGGTTATAATGCTTGTTTAAGAGAAAATAATTTTCTTCACATGATAGTTTTTTTTATTTCGTGAACTTGGTGTGCATTAACATGATTTGAAAAACAATTTATACATTTTGACAAGTTTATACATCCATGCCTAATTTTTATACATCCATGCATATTTCTTTTTTGGTACAGCATTCATGTATATTTCAAGTCAAAAGTCATTTATACGTCCATGTATATTTGAAAATTGAAGGTTAATTTCTCATGTTCTAAGGAATACATTGATGTGTTTTTAAATGTATCCATGTATAATCATTTTGGTTTCGCTATTCCCGACAACAAATAATCTAGTTTATAAGTTGAAAGTGAGTTCTCAATTATTTGGTAATCTCGTTTTGAAAAGCTTCAATAACACAATATGATAAGTCTTAGAGTTGAAACAATGAAACTTTTAGAAAGGAAAGGACTTGAAAATAAAAGTACATGAATGTAAAGCAATGTAGTAAAGGTGCGCAAAAGATTAAAATTGTGACACTCGGGGCTGATAAGGGCATGGAGTAGTCACCGGTGCAAGAAGGCACATATAAAGAGTGGCTCCTGGCAGACTTCTAGGCGAAGGGACATACGAATTAACCGATTACACACCGGAAGGAGAGGGATCCCGATACTATGTAGTCATGAGACTGTACGGTTGATGATGACTTATATGAACTGATTTGTACTACCTATACCAACAAGATGCATCTTCTTTTCGGAAGCCCATCACTTAAGAACTCCACAGTTAAGCTTGCTTGACTTGGAACAAATCCAATGATGAAAACAATGTGCGGTTTGGATTGGATCAGTTTGCTTCCTTAAAAAAATCAAATCAAATCCAATCCAATCAAATGCGGTTTGGATTAGATTGGATAATTCGATTTTTGTCATACTTTTTTTTCTTATGTCAAGTGTCCTTTCCACTTATTTAATAGTGGACAAAAGATAATTTTTATTTAAGGAAGCTAGTTTAGGGTGCTCAATACCTATTTTAACATCTCTCTATACTAGAACAGTAGAACATTTATGAAAGTCTGCAACTATTTGTTCCTTAATAACTGTTATTTGATTTGATGAAGAGTGAGGAAAATTTTAGAGAATTCTTGATAAAATATTGGGAGTTTGAGAAAAAATAATTATTGATATTTTTTAAGACGCTCTTTTATGTTAATTCTCTATATCTACCTTCACTTATGTTATTTTTTCCTTGAATCAACTACAAATAAATTGTAGGTAATTATTTTTCAAATTACTTAATTGATTTCCTATTTTTCATGTTTACTCAATCAAGTATATATATGTTATACATCAAAACTTTTAGCAAAATATAACTTCAAGACATTAACATTTATTCTAAATAATCTCATATATGTCATTCCAACAAAAATATTAAAGAGAATGAGGGTTATAAAAGTATGGAAAACAATGTTTAAATATGAGTAATACTATAATTTCAATAATAATAATAATATATGTCTATAGTAGATCAGTTTGGATTGGATTGGATTGGATTGCATTGGATGTCACTGGGAGATCCAAAGTCCGATCCAAACCAATGAAAAAAATTGTTTTTTCGGTTTTCGGTTTTTTCGATTTTCGATTTGTTCGGTTTTCGGTGTTGCGGTTCAGTTTTGCGGTTTGAATTGGTTTGGATCGGTTGATGAATAACCCTAAGTCGTCAATCCATAGAGCAGCCACGGATGTTACAAAAATGCATGAATTTAAAGAGCAAGGGAGTAAAGGTGTGAGAAAGTAAAAAACTGGAAATTAAAAGTAATTGAAAGACATTTGCATTAACTTAAATTGATTGAAACATAAGGGGAAGGCATACTTTGCTTCCAACCTGTTAATTTGCTTCAGATGAGATGTTTAGATTTTTTAGTAAGGACTGGCAACCCTGATTACATCGGAAAAGTTGGTCAAGTATATGTTGAAGACAACCAAGTACAAGACAAAGTCATCCTATCTCTACGATATGCTGATGATCAAGCTGATTCTGTTCATAAGGCAGATTATAGCCATCGGTGATGTGCACTTAGCCACCGAGATCAATCTGAAGAGGAAACGTCTGTTTAGGAGTCTGCTCCACTCAGAAGGTCTAGATGGATCGATATAGGGCTGTAAGGCCAGAAAGAGCGAAGAAGATAAGAACTATTGCAAATGCCCCAGAATCACATCTATAGGTGTCAAAATGGTTCTTAGTAAACGGGGGTGAATTGACTATTAAAATATTTTCGAAAAATAGTTTCTTTCAATGGCGAGTGAAGGTAGAAGATTATTTTCTTTGAAACAATCAAATAAATATTAGCAAACTTCAACTAAGATACAAATCATACAAAGGCATAATCAAATAAGAATCAATAATAGTTCATGCAAGACAATAGCATAATCATCATTCATAAGAAATATCCACAAAACAATATAACTTGCAACATTATAAATGTATAAGGAAGGAGAGATCAACACACTGAAATCTATACTGGTTCGATCATAAACCTGAGTGACCTATATCCAGTCCCCAAGCTATGCTTGAGTATTTCCCCTATATCCAATAGTTTGTACAGGGAAGAGATCCCACACTCTCATACCTCTCCCTTGTAGGGTACCTCACCCACAAACCTTACAACCTCAAAGGATACCTCACCCTTGATCAACCTTGGGATACCACACCGGCCCAAAAACCTCAATGGATACCTCACCCTTGATCATTTTGGGATACCACACCCAAACACCTGACTCTCTCTATTAGTGTTAGTATAGGAAGTTAGTTGTGGCAGTTATTTCTGTTAGTTGTGACAATTATTTTTTGTTAATGCTACAGCTGTAGTATAACTAACTCAGTCATGTGACTAACATCTATCATCAGCGTGTATATATATATATAGAGCTAAACACATAAGCTCAGTGTAATAAAGATTTACATCAATTCAATACAAAATAATTCTCTCCTATTCTCTCAGATTCTCTAGTTTTATCATGGTATCACAGAGCTAATTTTCCCGGGCCTGGTTCTTTGTCTTCTTCGAAGTTCTTCGAAGCTTTCTCTCAGCTCAGCTATAGCGTCCAATTCCAGTTTCACCACTACATCTTTCACACCTACATTGTCAATCAAACTTGATGACAAGAATTTTCTACTATGGAGTCAACAAGTTGAAGGAGTTATTGCATGTCACAAGATAAATCGGTTTGTCAATAATCCTCCTATTCCATTGAAGTATGATTCGGAACTTGATCGCATCAATGATAGAGTTTCAGATGCTTATGATCGTTGTTTAGTCCAAGATCAATTACTCTTTACATGGCTGCTATCTACTATTTCTGATTCTATTTTACCTAGAGTTCTTGGTTGTAAACATTCTTTTCAAGTTTGGGACAAAATCCATAAACATTTTCATTCACATCTCAAAGCCAAAGTGAGGCAATTTAGGTCAGAGTTGAAAAGTATGAAGAAAGGAAACATATCAATTTCAGAATATGTTCTTAGAATCAAAGCAATAGCAGATTCTCTACTTGCAATTGGTGATCCGACTTCTGATCAGGATCAAATTGATGTCATTATTGATGGATTACATGAAGAGTATAATACTTATGTGATGATGATATATGGTAGAGCTGATTCACTCTTACTATATGATATTGAGGCATTGCTTCTTATTCAAGAAGCTCAATTAGACAAATTCCGCCAAGAGCTTGCAGTACCAACAATGATACCTTTCAGCACAATCAGAACTTTAACAGTGATGCTTTTCAGTACAACTCAAGAGGTAGAGGTCGCGGAGGCCGTGGCCGGGGTCGTGGTGGTGGTCGTGGCGATGGTCGTGGCGGCAGCCGTCCAACCTGCCAATTGTGTCACAAATATGGGCATGATGAATTTAACTACTGGTACAGGTTTGATCAAGGGTTTGAGCCTCCTCCTCCACCACCTCCTCAACAAGGAAATTTGCCACTCACAACTCTCAGTTTCAGTCATATGGAAGTCAGTCTCAGTATGCTCAGATTCCTAATAGTGTTAATCAGTTCGCCAATTAGTTCAGTAACAATGCCATTCAGGCTCAATATAGATCACAGTATAGCAACACCAATCAACCAAGTGCATACATGGCCACTCAGCATAATCAAGCCACCAATCCCTTTAACTCAGCAACACAAGAACTTGCTCTTCCAAGAAGCATGGACAATCAGTCCTGGTACCCTGATTCGGGTGCTTCTCATCACCTAACACCAGATGCACAAAATCTGGTTCAAAGCATGGCCTGCATAGGTTCTGACCAAGTGCATATGGGAAATGGTCAAGGTCTCAAAATTCAATCCATTGGTTCCACTTATCTTTCCTCACTATCTAATTCTAATGTCACTTTATCCTTACAAAATCTTTTGCATGTGCCTTCTATCACTAAGAATCTTATGTATGTTGCTAAATTTGCTAAAGATAATAACTGTTACTTTGAGTTTCATCCCTCTTGTTGCTTTGTCAAAACACAGGGATCTAATCAAGTTCTCCTTGAGGGTGTCCTTGGAGCTGATGGCCTCTACTGCTTCAAGCACCTCCATCTTCTCAAGCCTTCATGTTCCAGTTCAAGTTTTATAGCTTCAATAAATTCTCACACATCCGATGTAAACTCAAATTCCTTTCCTGTTTATTCTGTTGATAGGCTTAGTCTTGATAATGTTACCACTTTGTCTACATGGCACTATAGGCTAGGTCATGCTCATACTCAAGCAATCAAAATTGTGTTATCATTGTGTAATATACCATGTTCCAATAAAGGATTGCATGACTTTTGTTCTGCTTGTTGCCTTGGAAAGTCTCATAGACTACATGCTCCCTCTTCATACACTAATCACTCAACACCATTTGATCTTATACACACTGACTTATGGGGACCAGTTCCCTTCATTTCTCATAATGGATACCAATATTACATAACATTTGTTGATGGTTGCACCAAATTCACTGGATATACTTTCTAACCAATAAGTCAGGAGCCTTAACTGCCTTCAAGCAATTTCATAAAATGGTTGAAACTCAATTTTCAACTAAAATCAAAGTAGTTCAATCAGACTTAGGGGGATAATTCAGACCATTTACAAGATTCCTCACTGACTTAGGTATTATACATAGGCTTACTTGACCTCATACCTCACATCAAAATGGTATAGTAGAAAGAAAACATAGGCAAATTGTGGAAATGGGGTTAACCTTACTTGCTGATGCTTCAATTCCTCCACTTCTGGGACCACAGCTTCACCAATGTTGTCTACTTGATCAATAGACTTCCCTCTACTGCACTGCCTAACAATTCCTCTCCATTCTTTCAACTTTACAATCAAATTCCAGATTACAAATCCATTAAAATATTTGGATGTGCCTGCTTTCCCTTCATAAGACCCTACAACCACCATAAAATGGAATGCAGATCCACCGAATGTGTGTACTTAGGTCCATCACCACAACACAATGTAGACGGTGATGAGATTCAAGTCTCAAGTATGCTTCCGTGAAGAACATCTCCACCCATGTTCAAGGATGAAGATATGAAATGTGTTTTTATGATGATCATGTTAATTGAAAATTTTGTAATCGTTTTGATGTTATGTTTGCTTTTCTAGGGTTTTGATGTAAGTCATAAGTAACTTAGTTTTGTTAGATGGCTTAACAAAATTAAGAAGATAATAATGCTAAACCTAAAAATAGAAATCAATTAGAGCTATTATCAAATGCCAAATGTTGGAAAATGTTTTTAAGGTATAAGTAATCACTTACATTGTTGTATATTGGTATACTTTAAAGAAAACTCGAAATTCCTTCTAGAGTATTCAAATACCAACTCATGTATGCCATTACAAATGCAATTTGGTAATTTTTGAAGGGAGTATTCGAATATTACCCATTCTGTTAAGTTTGTTGGGTTATGTTATAGGGAGTATTCGAATACCCTGTAAGAGTATTCGAATACTCACCCTAAAATTCAGCAAAACTTTAGTTTTTCATCTCCAATTGAAGTCTGTATAAAGGGTATGTGTTTAAGAGTTTTAAAAACCAAATCATATGCTAAAATATACTGTTATAATGCCAAAATAGGAACCCATCTACTCAACCCTTGTTACAAGTGATCTAGAAGCTTACAAGTTTTGATGCACAATGGTTTGTGCTAGGATTTTCTCTTCTACTCAATTTGTTTTCTGAGTTTTGTATTGGGAGTGTGGATCCCAAGGTTCTCAAGGGCGAGGTATCTCTTGAGGGGCATAAACCTTTGTTGGTGAGGTATCCTTCAAAGTGGCCATTGGAGAAAACTCTTTGTTGGTGAGGTATCCTTCAAAGTAAGGGTGAGGCATCCCTTTTTGGCAAGAGTGTGGTATCTCTTGTGGTGATTGTTGGTGAGGTATCCAACAAGGTGTAAGGGTGAGGTATCTCTTGAAAGTGTGATTCTTGTGGGTGAGGTATCCTACAAGGGAGAGTGACTTTTGTAAGGAGTGTGGTATCTCTTGTACAAACTTTGTCATAGTGAATTTCTCCAAGAGGATTCTTGGGGACTGGACATAGGCCACTCAGGTTGTGGACCGAACCAGTAAAATACTTGTGTCACTTTCGCTATCCCTACTCTCTTTACTTTCTTGCAATTTTTATTATCGTATGCATGATTCTTTATGTTCTATGCTTATGATACTATAATGCATGATTGTTGTATGATACTATCTCTTAGCTTATACAATTGAATATCTTTCTTTAAGTGCATTCATGAATTGGTATTGCAATTGTTTCTTGCTTAAGCTTCAAGGAAAGTTTACTATCTTGCTAGTCCATTTGAAAAAGGGAACTTAAACATTTGTTTTTCAAAAAAAATTTAAAAAGGTCAATTCACCCCCCCCCCCCCCCCCCCTAATTGACTAAGAACCGTTTCCACATCTTACAATTGGTATCTAGAGCGGGTTCTTGAATAAGGTTAATCACCTTTCAAGTCTCCTGGAAATGGCTTCTCTATCAAATGGGACAAGTGATTATGTTTCTATTTCTAAACCCCCTATTTTCAATGGCGAAGGTTATCCTTATTGGAAAGCAAGGATGAAAATTTTCATTGAGGCAATAGATGTTGATATATGGGATACGGTTTTGAATGGTCCTTTTATGCCTAAACATGTTGTTAATGAAGAGGAAAAATATAAACCTAGATCTTTATGGACTGATGATGATAAGAAGAAGGTCCAATTAGATAAGAAGGCTAAGAACATCATTACTACGTGAGTTAGTATTGATGAGTTTTTTAGAATCTCTACTTGCAATTCCAGAAAGGAAATGTGGGATACACTTGAGGTAGCCCATGAGGGCACAAGTGAAGTAAGGAGATCTAGGATGAACACTTTGACTCATGAGTATGAATTGTTTAGAATGATGCATGGTGAATCTATATGTGATATGCAAAAATGTTTTACATATTAACCAACTTAGTGCTCTTGGTAAAGTGTTTGATAATGAAGATCTTATTAACAAACTTCTAAGATTTTTGAATAGGTCTTGGCAACCCAAGGTGACGACTATTGTGGAATCAAGGAATCTTTCTACAATATCACTTGCTACACTCTTTGGCAAGCTTCAAGAGCATGAACTTGAGCTATCAATATTAAATGAGAGTGAAGATCAAGACAAGAGGAAGAAATGCATATCCTTGGTTGCATCTTCAAGAAAGGAAGACCTAAGTGATAGTGATGATTCAAGAGAGGAATCTCAAGACGAGCATATCAACTTGTTAGTGAGGAAGTTTGGAAAGTTTCTCAAGAGAAGAGGCAACTTCAAGAGAGGCAACTTCAACAACAAGAAGTTCACAAAGAAGGAGAGTACTTCCAATCCAACTTGCTATGAATGTGGAAAGCCTGGTCACATGAAATATGATTGCCCCAACTACAAGAAGAACAATTGTAACATCCTAATTTTTCACATATATGTTTAATTATTTTCTTGAAAAAATTAATTATCTGGATGTTTATTTTTGTTTATTTTTATGTTGTTTAGTTTGAATAATTATATTTACTCATTTAAAATTATTTTATTGATTACGTTAGCAATGTGCTACTGCAGTGTATACATGCTTGCAGAGCAATAATATTATGCTATTGTTACTATTATTATCTGTTTAGAAAAATGTTTTAAATAATGTGATTGAAAGGAATTTATTTTCAGATTTTATTCTATTTAATTTTAAATTTGAAAATAAATTAGTTTAGTGTTAACTGGAGATTAATTTTGGATCACTGATTTTCTTGGTTGACCAGTTCAATCATCAATTTTTACTCTAATTTGAATTTTGAAAGTATATATTTGTGACTCATTGTTTTTAGATCTAATGGTTAATATTATTTCCTTTTTCTAAAATCATTTTCAATCACTCATTTTACTTACTACTACCTAAAAGAAAAAGATTTTTTTTTTTGGAAATCCCGCCTTCCACATCAGAAAACGCCCCCCCCCCCTAATTTCATTCTATTTTTGCTTCCTTCTCCTTCTTCATTTGAGCCTCTCTTCCTCTCTCCTTCTCTCCATAACCTAGCCGACCCAACCACCCTCCACCATCACAGCGCCGCGCACCACCATCATGGAGCACCATCGGACCGCACCTGGAGCGAGAAGACCACCAAACGCGACCCAAATCTTCACCTCGCGTGTCTGTTTGTTGCGCCACTCTTGGGTCGTCGTCCAGCCGCGAGCTCCACCGCCAAACGCTCACACGGGGTCTCCGTTCCGTCCACCATGTAGTAGGTTCGGTCACCGCACGTCACTGCTTGGAGTGAAGGTGATGACCGCACTTGTTGATCCTATTTTCACGCCATTCGCTGGAGCTCCGCCGTCGCCACCACCTTCAGCCACCATGTCCTCTCTTATTCTTCCTTGGGTGAGTGAAAACCCTCTATTTTGCTTAGATTCAAGAAAATCCCCAAATTGATTTTGAAACCCTAACCCTAGCCTTTTGAATTCAGATTGTAATCTTGAAATTGAACATTTTTTATGCTATTGGGACTATGAATTAGAGTTATCCTAAACTAATTTCATCATTCTTTAAGTAGATTGATTTCCCCAAATTGCTCTATGAACCCTAAATCCCCAATATGATTTTATTGGAAATTGATTATGTTTTTGTGAAATTAACTATATTTCTATGTAATTGGGACTGTTGATTGATGTTCTGACAAGCTGATTTCGCATTTGTAATGTCAAATCCATTTCCCCCAATTTTGATGATGGTCGTCTTATTTTTCCCAAATATGAATTTTATTGAAATTGATTCTATTTTGTGAAATTAAGAATTTAAATCAACTGAGCATTTGATGACGAGTAGCAAATTGTTTGATTTGTCTGGTTGTTGAAAAATGCTTGGAATCCCTCTTCGGGATGTTTTCGTAATTGTGTTTGCTTGGGGAAGCATGTTTTACATTTTTCGGGAGCTGACAGGAGTTGTCTGCACCTGTCGTAAGGTGTCAAAGGAAACCGGAACGTCACAGCTTCGCTCTGAGGGAAGCGGACTATTGAAAAACCAAGGAAATGATCATCTACAAGAGGTAAGGGGGAGAGAACCACATCACACCATATTGGTGGATGTGAAGATGGTTTTAAATTGTTTGGTGTCGGAAAATCCTAAATCAAGGATTATCCACTTTGTTTATTTAGTCCCTTATGAGGACATTATTGTGGTTATTAATTGTTGTTAGATTTATGTTCATTGGTGTGATTGATTGGTTGGAAAATTATTTCTAGCATGTTGAAAACCATCACTTTGATCATTGGATCAAAGTGAGGATTTAATACTTGGTTATTGTAAATAACTTGATTATTATGATTATTCGACATAACTTCATATACTGATGCGTATGTATAATTGTGAGATTATTTGGTGAAGCGTAACCTTCACTTTGGTTGTGGTTAGCTTTTTGGCCAAATGGGAATGCAAATCGGAGTTTAACTCCAATCCTTGAAACGTAAGTGACATTAATATCCCTAAGTGAGAAAATGAATGTTAAATCCATAAAAGGAAAAGGAATTTGTTTTGAACAATTATTTCGGAAGTTTGATTTTTATTAAGGTTTTGGAAATAAATTGAGAATTATTTTGATCGTACGTTATATTTTGAATTACCAAAATGATGCTTTAGTAACTAAAGAAATAAATGTTTTAAGGATAAATGAAAAATAGAAGGAGGTGTTGTTTTCCAAAACTGTTTTTACAGTGTTTAAAACCATCTTAAATTCAAATAATGACTTTGATAGTTGTTTAGGTTAAGTTTTCGGGCTTCTAAGTGAAATAATATTCAAGACCTTACTTTGGTATTTTAATACCTAAAAATGAGTATTAGAACCTAGATAATTGATGATTTTGAGTAAAGGAAGCTTAATTTGAAAGTTTAGGGGTTTCGGCCCTAAATCAAGTAAAAAGGGGAAAATTGTCTTTCAATAATTTTACGGGATTTGAAATAATGTTTTGAGGGATTTGGTATCAATATACCTATGAGTCCATCTTACTTCCAAAATGATTTGGTTTTAGACAAAGGGTTTTGATTTTGGATAAAAGTTGTTTTGGTCTTTAAGACTACTATTTCAAGTTAAATAGAAAACCTAAGTCGAGGATGCCTTAGTGAAAACATACACTTAATGATTATGACTCATGATGGAGCAAGATCATATGTCATAAAGTAAGGATAATTTCCTTATCCTTACCTCCATTATACTTAATAACAAAGAGTAATTTAAGGTTACTTGCTTGACAAGTAATCCTGTTTGGGAATGGACTTAAAGAGCAATAATTGAGTTGGTGGCGAATGACCAACCTTCATAATGTACTAAAGCGTTGAAACATGAATAGTCCAACGAAGGGTGATTCCCAAGAGGTTGGTATTGTCTGCTTTGCCTCTGAGTAGCTAATGGTTTCCGTAAGGAACCCCGAAATTTATCCGGTGGATAAATATGAACGCACAAGCCATTAACAACATTATTGCCTAAACACATAGTTGATACTATGTTCCGTAAGACCTCTGTGCTTAGGAAGTTGAGCCGACATGCATGTGCGCATGAGGACGTGCTAGTGACGATCTTAAATGGTCTTGGGGATGGTCAGGGTAGGAGGGTCACAAATGGCCAGTTGGTGATTCTTCTTGGTTGTGGCGTTCCATGCAATACACTGTCATCAACGACTATATGCTAGTTTGTCCAGGTTATCGAGAGTGTTTCACAATCAATTATAGTACCACTACATGGCTGTTACTATTGAACGCACAAAAATGCTCAATATTGGCAGTTGTGAAACATATGCTCTAATCACTCCTTCCGAATGTTCTCTTAGCTCCGAAGTCAGGGTCAAACCTTCATTGAGGCTGTGTAGGTATGGGACTATGCAGTTTCAATTAGTTACCTCTGTTCTCGTGTCTCTATGAACTAACAATGTCTGGTCATGCTTGATGAGATTGTGGTTACACTGATTTGTGTACTGTTGACTATATGTGCACGTGTTATCTATTAATTGTATATACTAGACTGTTTGACTCAAATATATGTTTACGTGGATATGAATATATGTTATGCGGTGTCGTGCTATTTTCATATCTGTCATATGTTGTGATGTTTGGGAATCTCACATCCATATTTTATATTGCCTATGTCATCTGGTTATGTGCCTTCTGTGTTCTTTTAAGAAGACTGAGATGTCAAGATGTCGTTTGGCTGATTCATCATAGAGGTTGAGGTTCGAGCTTGCAGACGGTATGTTGGAGTTCTAGTGGACATCTTCTAGCTTTCCGATGGTCCAGGATGATGGTCTTTGTGTTTGTTGTCATGCCTAATCCTTCTTTTCTTGAGACAGACATGATTGTTGTTGGACTGTAGGCTATGACTTTCACATGGGTAAGGGAAAGGCTTAGTTAGAGAGCTACTTATGTAATGGCTCTAGGGATATCTTTTGTGACGACATTAGCAGTGGACTCAAATAGAGTTTCCACTAGATCTCGTCAGTTGGGTTTGTCCTTCCCACGACGTACGAGAGAGGATGGTCTTTTATATTTTGATTTGGCCAGCTTGGGATATCTGGGAGTTAATATTATCGTTTAAGGATCTGTGACTCCAAGTATATTATATATTAGGAGCTGCGCCTCGATAGCTTCATTATAAAATGTTTTATTAGGTGTTTCGAATTCATCCAAACTCCGTTTTTCAAAGGGGGGCATTTCGGAATGTTTTCTTTCAAACTTTGAGAATTCTTACCTTGATCCATTCTATTGATCTTAAAATTAAAAAAAAAAAATTACCCCATTTTATTGCAGGGATTTTAATTAAACAAATTTTCGACCTTAAAATGTCACAAAATGTAGCGTCCGAGAAGGGTGTTACAAGAATGATAAAGATGAGAAGAAGGGCAAGAAAGACAAGAAGGGTAAGAAAGCATACATAGCATGGGATGAGAATGAAATGTCATCCTCAAGTGATGAAGATAGTCAAAGTGAAGAGGCCAATCTATGTTTAATGACTTATCATCAAAGTGTGAGGTATCAGATGATGAACCCTCTCTCTCTTTTACTTATGATGAGTTGCATGATGATTTTGAAGAATTGCATAAGAGTCTCTTGATTTAGCCAAACTAGTTGTGAAACAAAAGAATTTGATGGATCAACTTGAAAAAGAAAAATTTGTTTTGAAAAAGTAAGTTGAGGATCAAAAGCTAGAGATTGAGACTATGCAAAAGATTTGTAAAAATTCTTCAAAAGGAAAAGAAAAAGAATGGTGCACCACCACTTGTGAAAATTGCAAGAATTTTGAAAGTGAAAACATTGATTTGAAAAAGTCACTTGCAAGGTTCACAAATGGGAGTAACAATCTTAATGTTTTACTTGGTAAACAAACTATGAGTTTTGTTAAGGCCGGATTGGGATACAATCCATTTGATGCTAAAGTCTCCAACAAGACTCAATTTGTTCCATCAAGCAAACAAAAGAAGTCAACCATAAAATGCTATTTTTGTTGCAAGCATGGACACCATATTTCAAAATGTTATATCATAATAAAAGGTGTTGAGAATTGTAACTTGATGTGGGTCCCTAAAGAGAGTAAACCCAAGACTAACATACAAGGACCCAACTCAAATTGGGTACCTAAGATTTAATCTTTTTGTATAGGTATGCTTGAAGACACTATGAAAGGAGTGGTACTTGGATAGTGGATGTTCTAATCATATAACAGGAGACATATCCAAGTTTTCCCATCTATCTCCAAGGAAAAGTGGTCATGTCACATATGGAGATAACAACAAGGGTAAAATTCTTGGAGTGGGTAAGGTTGGTAAGAATTCTAATACCACAATTGATAATGTGCTATTGGTTGAAGGTCTAAAGCATAACTTGTTAAGCATTAGTCAACTATGTGATAAGGGCTTTAAAGTTGTTTTTGATGAAAAATGTTGCTTAGTTGAAAGTATGCATGATAAACAAGTTAGGTTTATAGGCAAGAGAATCAATAACATATATATGCTTGATTTGAATGAAATATCATCTTCCATACAATGCTTGATTAGTAAATATGATGATGCATGCCTATGGCATAGAAGAATTGCATATATTCACATGGATCACCTTAACAAACTTATCTCTAAGGATTTAGTGATTGGTTTGCCAAAGATAAAATTTAACAAAGAAGGTTTATGTGATGCATGCCAAAGGGGTAAACAAACTAGAGTTAGTTTTAAACCCAAGAACGTCGTTTCTACTTCTAGACCTTTGCAATTGCTTCATATGGATTTATTTGGTCCTTTAAGGACAATGAGTTTTGGTGGAAACTATTATGCTTTAGTGATTGTTGATGATTTCTCAAGATCTACTTGGACATTGTTTTTAGTTCATAAAAGTGATGCATTCCATGCTTTCAAGAAACTTTCTAAAGTGATTCAAAATGAAAAAGATTTGAAAATAACATGCATTAGAAGTTATCATGGTGGGGAATTTGAAAACCATGAATTTGAATGTTTTTGTGATATACATGGAATTGAACATAACTTTTCGGCTCCAAGGAGCCCTCAACAAAATGGAGTTGTTGAGAGGAAGAATAGGTCCTTAGAGGAGTTGGCAAGAACCATGTTAAATGAATCTAGTCTACCTAAGTATTTTTGGACGGATGCGGTTAACACCACTTGCTATGTGTCTAATAGAGTAATTATTAGACCTATCTTGTTGAAAACTCCTTATGAGTTGTATAAAGGTAGAAAACCAAATATATCACATTTACATGTCTTTGGATGCAAATGCTATTTTTTGAATAATGGAAAAGACAATCTTGGTAAGTTTGATGCCAAGCGGATCAAGCAATCTTTCTTGGTTACTCATCATCAAGTAAAGCATATAGAGTTTTTAATAAAAGAACCAATACTATAGAAGAATCTATTCATGTATCATTTGATGAGACTAACCCCCAAGAAATTGGGAAAGTGCATAATGATGATATTGTAGATACAAGAATGGAATCTCAAGAAGATCAAGCAAAGGACAATGAACAAGAATCAAGATTGGAGCCTCAAGATCAACAACAAAGAGATGAGGAACTTCCTAAGGAGTGGATAATGACTAAATACCAACCAATTGATAAGGTGATAGGTGACATCACCAATGGGGTAACTACTCGTTCTTCTCTTAGGAATGTATGTCATTTTATGTCTTTTGTGCCTCAAGTTGAACCTAAGACAGCTGATGAGGCTATCATAGATGAACATTGGGTAATTGCTATGAAAGATGAGTATATCAATTTACAAGAAATGATGTATGGGAACTTGTACCTAAACCTAGTAATAAACAAGTAATTGGAACTAAATGGGTTGAGAATGGTATAATTGTTAGAAACAAAGCGAGATTACTAGCCAAAGGTTATAATCAAGAAGAAGGCATAGATTATGAGGAAACTTATGCACCCGTTGCTAGGTTAGAAGCTATTAGATTGCTTCTTGCTTTTTCACGTCTTATGGATTTTAAGCTCTATCAAATGGATGTCAAAAGTGATTTTCTTAATGGTTTAATTCAAGAAGAAGTTTATGTAGATCAACCACCCGGTTTTGAAAACTTTGAAAAACCAAATTTTGTTTTTAAACTTAAAAAGGCTCTCTATGGTTTGAAACAAGCTTTAAGAGCTTGGTATGAGAGACTTAGAAAATTTCTTTTGCAAAAAGATTTTCAAAGAGGAAAGGTTGACACTACTCTTTTCATTAAAAAGAAAAAGCATGATATTTTGATTGTTCAAGTATATGTTGATGATATTATTTTTGGAGCTACCAATGAATCTATGTACAAGGAATTCTCTAAGCAAATGCAAGGTGAATTTGAAATGTCTATGATGGGTGAACTCACTTTCTTCATGGGGCTACAAATCAAACAAATGCCTAGTGGAACTTTCATTAACCAAACCAAGTATTTCAAAGAACTACTCTAAAGTTTTGGCATGGACAAGGCAAAAGAGGCTTCCACACCTATGGGCACATCCTCATATCTTGACAAAGATGAACATGGTAATCCGGTAGATGTAACTAAGTATAGAGGTATAATTGGCTCTCTACTTTATCTTACCGCTACTAGACTGGATATTATGTGTAGTGTATGCATGTGTGCCATTTATCAATCAAGTCCTAAAGAATCTCACCTAACCGCCACAAAGCGAATAATGAAATATTTGTTAGGTACAACTAATGTAGGACTTTGGTATCCTAAAGGATCAAGTTGTAGTCTAGTTGGATATTCGGATTCGGATTTTGCCAGATGCAAAGTTGATAGGAAGAGTACTAGTGCACATGTCATATCTTTGGTAATTGCTTAATTTCATGGTTTAGTAAAAGGCAAGTTAGTGTTGCTTTATTAACCGCCGAAACAGAATACGTTGCGGCCGGTAGTTGTTGTGCCCAAATTCTTTGGATGAAACAACAATTGTTAGACTATGGAATAGAATTGGACCAAGTTCCAATTAGATGTGATAATACAAGTGTCATCGATCTATCCAATAATCCTATCCAACACTCTAGGACTAAACATATTGAGATAAGGCACCATTTCTTAAAAGATGATCATGTTCAAAAAGGAGATATTATTCTAGATTTTGTAGAATCAAATAAACAATTAGCCGATATCTTTACCAAACCTTTGCCTAGAGAAAACTTCTTTTATATAAGAATAGAACTAGGGATCATAGATGAAACATGTATTGATTGATCTTATATGCTATGGTTGTTTGGATGCATGTCTGTTTGATTCATATCTTGTATATATTGATCTTTTAATCTTATATGACTGTGATTTGATCTCTGGATAAGCAATGTGTATGAATATATGTGAAATCTATGTGTTTTTTGTTCTCTGTCCAGCAAGTATTTGAATACACTGTATGAGTATTCCAATACTCTGTTTTTTTTTTCTGGTAGTATTCGAATACCCAACTAAGTATTTAAATACCAGCAAAAACTGGTACATATTTTTGGGAGTATTCGAATACTCCTCCTGGTACTTGAATACCCTGCAAGTCTGAATTTTTTTCATGGTTTATAAGTTCTTGGCTCGACCTATGTTGCATAAATACCTCTCTTCTTCAACATTCTTCTCATATATAGCAAGAACATCATGTTAAGACCATAGTTTCTTCATAAAACATCATTCTTGGTCTTTGTTCTTCATATACTTCTCTCTTGACATCATCAAACTCTGATCCATCTCTCCTAAACCTCCTTCATCACCATGGTTGGAAAGAAACCTCACATAAAAGGAGGAGCTTCATCCTCTACTTAACCATCTCCTTCACCCTAACCAAGAAGGAAGAGTGATAGGTTGGCTAGTGGATCTGGAAAAGGAAAGAAGAGGGTTGCTTTGTAAGAAGAAGTTATCTTTATGAAACTGAAAAGTTGGAAGATAGCTCTACAGAAGAAGAGGAAGAGCAAGAAGAAGAGGAATAAATAGAAGAAGAAGAAAATGCTTCTAGAGTGGATGATCAGCCTCTGTCTCGTCTAGTTTTATAACTAGAAAGACCATGGTTTTGTGCTAATTATATCTCGTTTTCGCCCAAATTAGACTTGATTGTCTTCAAGCAACATTTTGAGTCTGTAAAGTATTTTTAGGTTAATTTAGTTGATTTGGAGTCGAATAAAGCACTTACTGCTATTTGTCATTTTCAGGTTAATAAAGAGAAGCAGTTCTGGATTCTTCACCCCGCGAGAGGTTACTCGCCACGCGAGCCTGAAGCCTGACTGTGCCAGAAATGACATCCTCTCTGTCTCGCCCCGCGAGAAATCCAACCCTGAAGGACAGAGACAATCACGGTCTACCCGTGATGAAGGCCACGGGCGTGGCAGATTGGAATTTGAAGTCTCGCGTCGCGAATAATTAGCTCGCCTCGCGAGAAAGCCAAACACTAAAGATTTGTTCATAAGATTCGCCTCGCGAGTAGTGTCTAGCCTCGCCAGCGCGCGCAGTCCAGAATCTGTATTTATAGTCTGTTTTAGGTCAGAACCAGGGATCTTCTCAAAATCTTCTTTTCTTTTCATAGGACGACTGCGAATTAGGTTTAGGTTTATGTTTGTAATGGAGAACTAGTCTCCTTGATCAATCTACTGTAACCGGTTTGCACTGCCGCTTGAGGTTCTGTAATTCCTGAACTCATTGCTATTCTCTTTCAATATTTGTTCTGCATGTTCTGTTTGCTTAATTCAGGGTTATATAGAATATATATTGATTTCTTTCGATGATTGTGTGTTCCTAAACTTAATCGCGTTTTCTTAATTCGCGTGTGTTCAATTCGTGTTTGCTTAATTCACGAAGGGCTTAATCCGTTTGCTTAATTCGGAATTAGGAACATATGTCTCGTAGCGTCGGTTTCGCTTGTTAATTGATGTTACAATCGAAAAGAGATTAGAATCCGCTTAGGTCTTGGAATTATGTGAATCGATGATAGTGGGAAACCGAAAGCAGTAGGTTGATCGTTTAGGCTATTTGATAATTATTTAGTTTGCATTGTTTTCTGCTTTGTTTTCTTTATTTAATTTCAAATCCAAAAACCCCCAAAATCTGACTTTGTCTGTTAACAACAACCCAAGAGTCCTTGTGAGACGATACTCGAGTTGTCGCACTTTCCCTAGCTACATATTTTTACAAACCGCTCGCTTTTTGACGCGTGCGCGACAGCGCGTCAAAATTGGCGCCGTTGCCGGGGACTCTTGTTGTTATTAACAGGAAAAAATAAAATAAAAAAATTGCTGAGTTGGTCTGGTTGTGAATCTACCCATGGATAATTATATGCAAAGTTACATGCCTAATGTTAATTATGAACCGTCATGCATATATTATCCTGATTTTTCTGGTTTAATGCACTGGTTGCCAAGGTTTAGTGGTCTTGAAGGTGAGAATCCGTAGGAGCATCTGAAGGAATTCCGGGTTGTTTGTTCTACAATGCTGAGACCTGAAGGAATAACAGAAGACCACATCAAGATGAGGGCTTTCCATCTCTCACTTGAAGGCGCTGCAAAGGATTGGTTGTATTGTCTTGAGCCGAATTCCGTCTCAAGATGGATTGATTTGAAGAAAGTCTTCCTAGTGAGATACTTTCCTGCCTTCAGAGCTGCATCAATCAGGCGAGAGATATTTGGTATTAGACAAGTTAATGAATCACCTCAAGCATATACAGCTAATATTTACAATCAAGGCAATAATCAGAACAGGCACAACATTCTTGACCCTTCCACTGATGAGTACCACCCCAGCTAGGGAAACCATCCAAACCCTTGGTATGGGGACTCACCCATGCAACAACAACTGATGTTGCCGCTGACACCACCGCAGAATTCTCCCCAAGTGACCACCTCTGCACCTTCCGGACCTTCACTAGAGGACATGTTCAAGCAATTGACTGCACAAATGACTACACTTTTTGTTAGCAAGTTGAAGCAGTTTCCAGGCCTCCGCAGAACACCGTTTCGCAGCGACGGATGCTAGCATTCACAATTTGCAGACACAGATTGGGCAGCTTGCCACTTCAATGAATGCCATGCAACAAGTTCAAGGATCAGAACCCTTGACTAAGGAAATTGAGAGGAAGAGGCATATGGAAGACATCCATTCCGCCATGCTAGAGGATGATGAAGAAATTCTGGAATTAGATGATTCCATTGGATCCTACGCATGTGCCAATTGTGATGGGAGAAATACTTGTGTGGTGCATGCTGAGGTTACTGCATATACAGAAGGTGATGAATCTGGTAATTCAGTGGATGAAAAATGTGCAGAAAATGAAGTATCACCAGAGACCCTCTCTACCTGTTTGCCACCTCCCACTGTGGAGCTACCAGCGATGGAGTTCAAGCCTCTGGATTTTGCACCCTTGGATATGAAGACACTATGGCCAGTCCAAGAGGTTGAACCCCATTTTTATTGGGAGGGCTTTGTTGAGAAAGAGGTCATCTTTGACCCGAGGGGAGTGAGAAGTCCGCCGACCGGGCGAGGTCACCATAATTGTCAAGTGCTCACTCCCATATCAAGGCTGCAAGTTATGGAAGCATGGAATGAGCTTCCGTCCATTGGCTATCACTTGGGCCTTATGTTACAAGCAATGGGATCCTGGTGGAACCACCCCCAATGAGTTTCTCTAAACCCTCTCCTTTTTAATTTTCTTTTCCTTGCTTTGTTTTTGTTTTGTTTTCTTTTAGCTCCTGAATAATTTGAGAAGATCAGGAGTATGTGTGTTGAGTCTTGTGTCGGCAAGCTTGATTGGGTTTTGTTGAATTTGCATAGATGATTGCATGATATTTGTTGACCATTGATAATTTTCCCCCTAGGTCTTAAAAAAATTGAAAATTTGATCCCCATTTGAAAAATTGAAAAATTGAACTTGAGATATTTTGTTATGATTGAATGATTTATGATAAGTTTGGGGTGAAGGGATGCACACACTAGGGATAGAATCTCGGTCAAACAATTTGCGAAAATGTCCGGGTGAGGATTTGAGCCTCCAACATGCTTTTAGCCTCCAACACGTTTTTAACTGTGTGAATCACTTTCAAGTTGCACTTTCCCGAATTTGCTTGAGTCTCTTCATGGTTTGCATGTTTATGTGTTGCATCAGATGATTTAGGCAATTTTCTTTGTAAATAACCACTTGGCCTAAATTGAACCCTTCCTAATGCATGTTCCCTAGTTAGCCCCATTGAGCCTAATAAGCCTATTGTTTCTTGATAACCCTATGTTATGAGCCAAAATCTGGAAAAACCATGTTAACCCGATCTTAGGATTAGGAGAGCATGGAAGCTTAGCAAGACAAGGTTAGCAAGAAACTAAGTTTGGGGTGGCTACAAGGAAATGATGTGTCATTCTAGGGTGAGAAAAAGAAAAAATAATAATAAAAAGGTTGGAGCCAAAGGCAAGGAAGAAAAAAAAAGAAAAAAAAGGGGAAATAAAAGAACAAAAATGTCAATAAAAGATATTAAAAGAAAAAGGCTGTAGTAATCCAAAGCAAAAAGAAAAATGGAAAAAGGAACTTGAGTGGAAATTCGGTATGTATCAAAATGTTCATGCTCTCTTAGTTCCTAGGGACTTAAGCCTAGTACCTTCGAATATCCTACCCTTAGCCAGGCCCCATTACAACCTTAAAAGACCTTTTGATGTTGCATGCATGTTTCCGTGGGAACCTTGTTTGAGATAAAACTCAAATTTATGGGAAGTGCTCTTAAAAGTGAAATTGTGTGAAATGTTGATAGCCTAGAAAAACTGAGCGAATGAGTGAAACACTAAATGCCCTTGTGAGGAAGGCGATTGTTTGAATTTGGTGATCTCCCTTTTGTGTGTAACTGGGATCCTCAACTTAGATTAATGAGTGCTTGAATGGTGGAATTCTCAATTTTTAAAGTAAATGAATGTGGGGATTGCATTGTTGAAAATGGGGGAAACATTAAAATTGTTTTGTTAGAATTGCATGAAATTTGTGCGAACTTGATGGAACCTTTGAGCTTGCCAAGTCTGAGTCCTTTTTAAGTTTTAGTTTGCTTGGGGACAAGCAAAGTTTAAGTTTGGGGTATTTTGATCAGCCTCTGGCTCGTCTAGTTTTATAACTAGAAAGACCATGGTTTTGTGCTAATTATATCTCGTTTTCGCCCAAATTAGACTTGATTGTCTTCAAGAAACATTTTGAGTCTGTAAAGTATTTTTAGGTTAATTTAGTTGATTTGGAGTCGAATAAAGCACTTACTGCTATTTGTCATTTTCAGGTTAATAAAGAGAAGCAGTTATGGATTCTTCGCCCCGCGAGAGGTTACTCGCCACGCAAGCCTGAAGCCTGACTGTGCCAGAAATGCCATCCTCTCTGTCTCGCCCCGCGAACCATCCAACCCTGAAGGATAGAGACAATCACGGCCTACCCGTGATGAAGGCCACGGGCGTGGCAGATTGGAATTTGAAGTCTCGCGTTGCGAATAATTAGCTCGCCTCGTGAGAAAGCCAAACACTGAAGATTTGTTCATAAGATTCGGCTCGCGAGTAGTGTCTCGCCTCGCGAGCGTGCGTAGTCCAGAATCTGTATTTATAGTCTGTTTTAGGTCAGAACCAGGGATCTGCTCATCATCTTCTTTTCTTTTCATAGGACGACTGCGAATTAGGTTTAGGTTTATGCTTGTAATGGAGAACTAGTCTCCTTGATCAATCTACTGTAACCGGTTTGCACTGCCGCTTGAGTTTCTGTAATTCCTGAACTCATTGCTATTCTCTTTCAATATTTGTTCTGCATGTTCTGTTTGCTTAATTCAGGATTATATAGAATATATATTGATTTGTGTCGATGATTGTGTGTTCCTAAACTTAATCGCGTGTTCAATTCGTGTTTGCTTAATTCACGAAGGGCTTAATCCGTTTGCTTAATTCGGAATTAGGAACATATGTCTCGTAGCGTCGGTTTCGCTTGTTAATTGATGTTACAATCGAAAAGAGATTAGAATCCGCTTAGGGCTTGGAATTATGTGAATCGATGATAGTGGGAAACCGAAAGCAGTAAGTTGATCGTTTAGGCTATTTGATAATTATTTAGTTTGCATTGTTTTCTGCTTTGTTTTCTTTATTTAATTTCAAATCCAAAAACCCCCAAAATCTGACTTTGTCTGTTAACAACAACCCAAGAGTCCTTGTGAGACGATACTCGAGTTGTCGCACTTTCCCTAGCTACATATTTTTACAAACCGCTCGCTTTTTGACGCGTGCGCGACAGCGCGTCAGTGGACATGTCTTCTTGGTTTTTAAACAAATCAAAATTCATGGAATACAAAGAAGATTTTATGAAAAAGAAAGTGTTATGTCCAATCTACATGAAATGTAGCTGGTATGAGAAAAACAATTTCTCTTTTCATAAGTTGTTCATCAGGAAGAAGCTGAAATCCTTTGTTGAGCTGAGGGAGATATATTCTCATGATATGGCTAAAGTCTTCATTGATGGGCTTAAGCAAGGCGAAAATGGTACGTTACTCTGTTCAGTAGCTAGGAGGAATTTTATTATTCGTCCTCAGGATTGGAATAGTGTAATAAGAATACCTTATGTATGACTTGAGATCTCCGATCCCTCATATATTACAAACTTTTCTAGGAGAGGAATTATAGAAAGTTTTGCTAATGGTCCTATCCCTAATCGCCTAGAGAGAAAGCCTAAGGTTGGCTTACTTAACATGGAGGGTAGATGGCTTCACTATGCTGTAGCTACTATTTTGAACCCTAGGCAATCTAACACCTCTGTAGTGCAAATGAATTGGGCATGGTACATTTCTCAAAGATGGTTATCTTGTAAGAATAGTCGTCATGGCCCGATTCAATATGCAAATCTGATCCGAGCATTTCTGGAATATTTTGAAATTCATCTAAATACAACCTTTCTGCCCATGACAAGAAGATTCAGAACTACTACCTTAGCCAAAATGAGTATTAAGAAAGTGAATGGAATTTGGTTCCATGATGGATCCCTGGTGAACCAGGCTCGGTATGAACCAAATGAGCTAGATGCGGCTTTGAATATGGATGATCAAATACATGCTTCACACAGTTCTCAGCCTAGCCACTCTGCTCACACCTCTGCGACGAACTTATCTGATCCTTTTCAGTCCTATGTATCTTCAAGCTTGAACCGAATGGAAAAAGGATTGGAAACTTTTAAAACACAGATGGACACAAGGTTTACAAACATAGAGGGTTATTTGAAAACTGAGTTCACAAGAATAGATGTTCGCAATCAAGGTCTGTCTACTGATATGGCAGCATTAATGCAGAGACGAGTGAGGAGGATGCGATTCTGATTCAATGATGAAGAGGATGGAGATGATGATGAGATTTGATATCTCTTATTCCTCTTTCTATGCTTTATATGATTATATTTTGTTGGATGACTGTATGATCTTTCTATTGCTTTGATACCACTATGGATTTGTGTGATGATACTATTTGTTTTATTCCTAGATGACTGTATTAGTATACCTCTGTTGGTATACATACTTTTCTCTGATATCCCGGACCTGGTGTGATCTTTTATGACCTATGTATGACTATTGGATGACTGTACTATATTTACCTTTGTTGGTATCTTTGCTCTGATACAGTTGATTATGATATCCATCACACATATGCTATTATGGATGCTAGTATGCATGCTTTGAACTTACTTGATTTATTTTTTGGTTGTGCATGTATGACATCTATCACATATATATTTGTGAATATTGTGTCTTTTCTCTCCATATATACTATGCTTTTTGATAATGCCAAAGGGGGAGAAAAGATGTGCTTTTGTGTTTATTTTGCAGGACTCTCTAAATCTACTCAAAAGGAGTGTTCACATATTCAGGGGGAGTTTAGAAAAATAATGATACACCTTATTCACAAGTCATCAAAAGCTTATGATACAAAAGCAAAGCAAGATTCAAGTTTCTTCAAACAATCAAAGAGTTGTCTTCATATCAAAAGAATTGTCATCATAAAAAAGGGGGAGATTGTAGATGATAATGAGATTCAAGTCTCAAGTATGCTTCCATGAAGAACATCTCCACCCATGTTCAAGGATGAAGATATGAAATGTGTTTCAATGATGATCGTGTTGATTGAAAATGTTGTAATCGTTTTGATGTTATGTTTGATTTTCCAGGGTTTTGATGTAAGTCATAAGTAACTTAGTTTGGTTAGATGGCTTAACAAAATTAAGAAGATAATAATGCTAAACCTAAAAGTAGAAATCAATTAGAGCTATTATCAAATGCCAAATGTTGGAAAATGTTTTTAAGGTATAAGTAATCACTTACATAGTTGTATATTGGTCTACTTTGAGTAAAACTCGAAATTCCTTCTAGAGTATTCAAATACCAACTCATGTATGCCATTACAAATGCAATTTGGCAATTTTTGAAGGGAGTATTCGAATACCCCTGTGAGTATTCAAATACTACCCATTCTGTTAAGTTTGTTGGGTTCTGTTATAGGGAGTATTCGAATACCCTATAAGAGTATTCAAATACTCACCCTAAAATTCAGCAAAGCTTTAGTTTTTCAGCTCCAATTGAAGTCTATATAAAGGGTATGTGTTTAAGAGTTTTAAAAATGGAATCATATGCAAAAATATACTGTTATAATGCCAAAATAGCAAGCCATCTACTCAACCTTTGTTACAAGTGATCTAGAAGCTTACAAGCTTTGATGCACAAGTGTTTGTGCTAGGATTTTCTCTTCTACTTAATTTTTTTTTGAGTTGTGTATTGGGAGTGTGGATCCCAAGGTTCTCAAGGGTGAGGTATCTCTTGAGGGGCATAAACCTTTGTTGGTGAGGTATCCTTCAAAGTGGCCATTGGAGAAAAATCTTTGTTGGCAAGGTATCCATCAAAGTAAGGGTGAGGCATCCCTTTTTGGCAAGAGTGTGGTATCTCTTGTGGTGATTGTTGGTGAGGTATCCAACAAGGTGTAAGGGTGAGGTATCTCTTAAGAGTGTGGTTCTTGTGGGTGAGGTATCCTACAAGGGAGAGTGACTTTTGTGAGGAGTGTGGTATCTATTGTACAAAATTTGTCATAGTGAATTTCTCCAATAGGATATTGGGGACTGGACGTAGGCCACTCAGGCATCTACTATGCAGGGCCAATATAACTGATTCCAAAGGGTTTTCATCACCTATGGTAACTAATTGTAAGCTCAGTAGATATGGCACAGACTCTGATGAGTGTGATTACACCTCATATTTGCTTATCATTTTGCATGCATTTTCATTTAGTTTAGGCTTATTTAATTTGATTTTTGGTTAATTTTTACCTTGGAACGGGTAAGGCGGTTTTGTGGTGTTGTTTTGCAGAAATTAAGGATTAAATGCTCAGGATTAGCCATGATGGAGCCTGCATGAAGATGGGGCTTGAAAAGTGAAGAAAATGAGCCAAGCAGAGCCCATCACGGCCAAGCCGTGAAGACCATCACGGCCATGATCGAGCAAAACTGAATAGAAAGAAGGTAAAAGTCAGAACAGGTCACGGTCTAGCTGTGATGTCCATCACGGTCGTGACCTGTCAGCTGAACCAAACCCTCAACAGGTAGAACTGATCACGGCCTAGTCGTGATGAGCATCACGGCAGTGATAGACCAATCACTGAAGAAGCGCCCAAGGCAGGAGCCGTCACAGCCTGGTCGTGATGGCCATCACGGCCGTGACGTGCATTACTTGGATCATAAGCAACTGATTTAGATCTAATTTGAGTTAGATTGGGATTTAAACTTCCCAAATCTATAAATAAGGCATCTGAGCAGAGACTAAAAAAGACTTTTTGGGCTGCTACTCTTAGTCTATAATTTAGGATCTCTCTCCTTCTTCTTCTTCTTCTCTTAGTTTTTATTTCATGTTGTTGTTAACCAAGCTTGTCAGCACCATGACAAGACTTGAGTAGTAGTTTAATTTCTAGGGATTGGGGCTATGCCCAAGGTTGATTTATGTTGTTAATTTGATGTTATATCTTTGTTAATTGCGATTTTGCTTTAGTTCTGATTTCTAGTGTTTTAATTACTTGTAAATTCAGTGGCCACTTATTTGCGTGTCGTAGATATTCTAAGGAGTAACTTAGCGGTGAACTTAGGTATCGGATTTATAGAATCAGACTTAGGATTGAAATCACGAGAGTTAGAAGCCGTCCTTCGAGGGTCAACGAAATGTCACAAAACGTAAAGGGTTCAATCTAAATTCGACTACCACGAGAATAGGGGTTGGTTTAATTGGGCACGGTTTTTGTAACCCGAGAGGGAGCATTAACTATTTGAGGATAAATTCGCCTTCAAGGCAATTTCAATAATTAACAAGGGTTAGTCAATTTAGTAACATAAACGATCTTGTTGGTAACCCAAATTCCTAGGAATCCATTTAGATCTGAAAAACCATAAACTGATTTACTTTCTGTTTCACTTGATTCTGATTTTGAGTTATCTCTTATTTCAAAAATCCAAATCCTTTTTTATACAGTCCAGTTTAGTCAATTTGATAATTAGTTGTTATTTGAGATCACGGTCTCTGTGAGATCGATATCTTTTTATTACATGGCGACAATCCGGTACACTTGCTGGATTGCACGACGTGCATCGCACGACATCAAGTTTTTGGCGCCGTTGCCGGGGACTGTGCTTTCTTGAATCTCAATTTAATTTTTAAATTGATTTTTTTGGACCTTTTATTTTTATATAAATTTTATATTTGAATATATATATATATATATATATATATATATATATATATTTCCTTTTTTTTTGAGTATCTATCTCTCTGTGTTTTTTATGCAAACATCCCTAAGTCTTGGAAACCTTATTGAGGTCGATCCCGAAATCGAAAGGACCTTTCATAGACGTAGGAGACTACAAAGAGAGAGAGAGAGAGGTTGATTCCCATTCCACTAATGGCGAATCTCCCAGATACGAAACCATTAAAGGACTACGCAGCCCCAAATGCTAGGGGTTTGCGAACTGGGATTACTAGGCCAGAGATTGAGGCGGAGAACTACACTATACCACCTATGCTAATCAACATGATTAGGCAACAACAATTCGGAGGACTGACCTCGGAGGACCCGACTGATCACGTGGAGACATTATTGGAGTTCACCGATGCAATTAGAATTCAAGGCGCCCCGGTTGATGCTATTCGTTTGAGGTTGTTCCCCTCATCTCTTACTGGAAAAGCAAAAGCTTGGCTAAAGCAAGTGCCCGCTAACACCTTGTCGACTTGGGACCAACTGGAGCAGGCGTTCTTTGAGAAATTCTTCCCTCCATCCAAGATGGCCTACATACGAACCCAGATCACCGGCTTCTTCCAAAAATATGGAGAATGCTTGTCAGAAGCTTGGGATCGCTACAAGGGATTGCTGGAGTCTTGCCCACATCATGGACTCGAGAGGTGGTTATTAGTGCACACCTTCTACAACGGATTGGATTACTCTTCGAAGGTGTCACTTGATTCCGCAGCTGGTGGAGCCTTTATGAATAGGCCTCTGACTGAGGCATTCAACATCATTGAAAACGTGGCCACCAACTACCACCAATGGGATTCAGAAAGAGGTAATAACCTGAAAAAGATTTCGGGGGTAAGTTTGAAATGAATAGCACTGATCTTATCATGTCTAAAATAGACTCACTGAATAAATGCTTTGATCAGCTCGAAAGGGCTAATGTGAGTTCAATAGGTGCTACTAACATTGTTTGTGAGATTTGTGGAATGCAGGGACATGACATAATGGAGTGCCCACGTGGTATTGCTTATGGATCCGGCGCTTCGGGGGAACAAGTGAACTCTTGTCACAACTTCTACGGCACGAACCCAAAGTTGCCCAATTATGCTCCCCCAAATCCTTAAAACCAAGGAAGGAAGAACAACCCTTACCTCTCCTACGGGAACTACAACAACACACTGAACCACGAGTTCCAAGAAGGCCAAGGTAATAGGAAACCCGCACCGGGATATCCTCCGGTACAGAAGTCTAAACTCGAGTCTTTATTGGAAAGTTTTGTAGAAACTCAAACAAAACAAAATGAAGAGTTTAGACAACAAGGTAGGGCAGTAAACGAGGCAATAAAAGAGCTAGCATCTAAGGTAGATAACTTAGCCATTCATAACAAGATGCTAGAAACTCAGATTGCCCAACAAGCCAGCACATACTCTAGACCAAAGGGTACGTTCCCGGGCCAACCCGAAGCTAATCCCAATGAACATTGTAATGCCATATACTTGAGGGATGATAAGCTTGGGGTGGTTGAAAAGGATGTGGAATGTGAGGAGGACATGAGCGAGGATGAAGAGCCAGAACCAAAGTATGTCCCTCCACCACCGTACCAACCCCCAATACCTTTCCCTCAAAGGTTGGTCAAGAAAAAGCTAGTAGATATAGAAACTAATATACCTCCTAAGCTGAAAGACCCAGGTAGTTTCTCTATCGCTTGCTCAATTGAAGAAGTACAAATGGACTAAGCCTTATGTGACTAAGGGGCTAGTGCGAGCTTGATGCCGCTTACTATCTTGGAGAGGTTGGGAACCAAGGAGTTTAGTCCATTCAAATTCTCCTTACAAATTGCGGATGGCTCAACTAAAACTCCTCCAGGCATACTAGAGAATGTTCCCGTAAAGGTAGGGAAATTTCTTATCCCTACCGATTTCCTGGTATTGGATATGAAAGGGAATTCTAAATTCCCCATCATTCTAGGAAGACCATTCTTGGCCACCGCTGGAGCAATAATAGACGTAAGGAATGGCAAACTCTCTCTGAATGTAGAGGAAGGTAGGGTAGATTTTAAATTGACTAACTCATATAACAACCCTCCTTTTGTGAGTCATATGTGCAGGATCGATATAACGTCTCCAGTGGTAAAGGAAGAGCTCAACATGGAAGCAACTCCGAAGGTTTACATGGGAAATGATGCACCCAGTAGTGATGAAGTTGGAGTTGTTGATCATGTGGAAACAAAACTTCCGCCGGGAGGGAGTAAGGCCATGAAGCTCAGAGTGAAAAGAGCGAAGCGGAAGCGCAATTGGCCATAAGAGAAGAATAGGCTCTTTGAAGGACTCCCATGGAAGAGAAGTGTTCCTGTACTTTTACGCCCAGTAGCCCGGTTGATTGAAGGAAGTATGGTCAAGCTTAAGACCGTAAATAAGCGCTTCTTGGGAGGCAACCCAAGTTTTCTTTCCCTTTTCCCTTTGTTTTTGAATTTAGCTCTTGAATAATTTGAGAAGATCAAGAGAAAAAAAATCATAAATTAATAGATTTGTTAACTGTTTTCAGGCAAAGAAGGAAGGAAGAGCAAAAAGGGCAGGGACAAACAAAGTCAGAAGTCATCACGCCCAGGCCGTGACAGTGGTCACGACTGTGATTTGCTAACCAAGAAGACCAGAAAGGATCACGGCCCAGCCGTGACAACCATCACGGGCGTGATGGGAAGGACCCTAAAGATCAGAGAGTATCACGGCCTAGCCGTGATGGAAGTCACAGCCGTGACAGGCTAGCTCCTGAAGACCAGAATTGATCATGGCCTGCCCGTGATACCCATCACGGCCGTGATACAATTTCCAACAATCTTTGACTAGGCATGTGAGCCAACAGCCGCTACCACCTCGGTGAGTTGTTCCATTTTTCTCCTCTCTCCGACTTGATTATTTACATTGGGGACAATGTAAGTTTTTAAGCTTGGGGTAGGGGTATTTGTCCATTTTTGCATTTTTCATGTTGCACTCATATAGGCATAGTTTTGCATGATCACATGATTAGATTGCCCCTTTGCTTAGAGTATGCATCCAAATGTGAGAACTTAGTGCCAAATAAATTGAGATGGTGAATTTTTGAACCCATTTTTTTTATTCTTGTGATAAGGCTAAAAATAAAATTTTTTGAGATGATCTTTTGATAATTGATAATTAGCATGTGGTTCTCTAGATTTATGTTTCTCATTGATGTTAAACTACTAAATGTGAGATTTTTGAGCCAAAAGGGGTACTCACTAAATCTACCCCATTCCTTGTGATTGAGTGTTTTATTCTTCTTGGATTGTAGTCTCTAGAACTTGACTTGAAACCGTTTTGAAACTTAAAAATTTTTGAAAACATTTTTTAAAATGATTGAGGCACTAGGTATTTTTTTTCTCGGCCTTTAGAGCTTTTATTGATTAAATGCTACCCCTTAGTTGCCCAATTTTGAGCCTAAAAAAATAAAATACTTTTCTTGGTACCTTGAATTACTTTGATGAATAATGCTTGGTATGACACCTTTTAAAGTATTACAAAAAAAGGGGTAAAAAGGTAGTTTTATAAAGTTTGGGATGAGAAAGATAGAAAAATATTTCTCTTGAGTTGAAAATCTCCCTTCTCCAAATAAATAAAATAAAATAAACAAAAAAAATATATGGAGAAGGGGATGACAAAAAGAAAGTGATAAATAAAATAAAAAGAAGGAAAAAAGTTGGAAAGATAAATGAAAGCCCAAAAAGGGTATTTTAGAAGGTGTCATGCTTTGCAATGTTTGATATTTTGTTTAACCCTCTTGAATTTCCTTTTCTTGATTTCCCCACCTAACGATTAATCCCATGGCCTCGTTACAACCAGAATAAAAGACCTCCTGATTCCTATGTGTTTTCATTAACAAAGTGGAGATTTGGTTAATAGTCAAGCTTATGGTAGAATACCTTCCTTGAGGAAATTGAGCGAATTGTCATATTCCCTTAAACACTTGAGTGAGGTGAGAAGAGTGTCCGAATCAGTGAGAATATGGATTTAGGAAACCTAAGCTTCTAATTAGACTTAAAATTGATTGTCTCTAGGTTTCTTATTTGAATAAGCCTGTTACTTGGATTAGTTACTCGGGTTCTTGATTCACTATCCATGCTCTGATTATTTATATTTTCTGGCCTTGGTAATTGCTTAAGGACAAGAAAAATCTTAAGCTTGGGATGATTTGATGAGTGTGATTACTCATATTTGCTTATTATTTTGCATGCATTTTCATATAGTTTAGGCTTATTTAATTTGATTTTTGGTTAATTTTTACCTTGGAACGGGTAAGGCGGTTTTGTGGTGTTGTTTTGAAGAAATTAAGGATTAAATGCTCAGGATTAGCCATGATGGAGTTTGCATGAAGATGGGACTTGAAAAGTGAAGAAAATGAGCCAAGCAGAGCCCATCACGTCCTAGCCGTGATGACCATCACGACCATGATCGAGCAAAATTGAATAGAAAGAAGGCAAAAGTCAGAACTGGTCACGGCCTAGCCATGATGTCCATCACGACCGTGACCTGTCAGCTGAACCAGACCCTCAACAGGCAGAACTGATCACGGTCTAGCCGTGATGAGCATCACGGCCGTGACAGACCAATCACTGAAGAAGCGCCCAAGGCAGAAGCCGTCACGGCCTGGCCGTGATGGCCATCACGACCGTGACGCGCATTACTTGGATTAAAAGTAACTGATTTGGATCTAATTTGAGTTAGATTGGGATTCAAACTTCCCAAATATATAAATAAGGCATCTGAGCAGAGACTAAAAAAGACTTTTTGGGCTGCTACTCTTAGGCTATAATTTAGGATCTCTCTCCTTCTTCTTCTTCATCTCTCAGTTTTTATTTCATGTTGTTGTTAACCAAGCTTGTCATCACCATGACAAGACTTGAGTAGTAGTTTAATTTCTAGGGATTGGGGCTATGCCCAAGGTTGATTTATGTTGTTAATTTGATGTTATATCTTTGTTAATTGTGATGTTGCTTTAGATCTGATTTCTAGTGTTTCAATTACTCGTAAATTCGGTGGCCACTTATTTGCGTGTCGTAGATATTCTAAGGAGTAACCTAGCGGTGAACTTAGGTATCGGATCTGAAGAATCAGACTTAGGACTGAAATCACGAGAGTTAGAAGCCGTCCTTCGAGGGTCAACGAATTGTCACAAAACATAAAGGGTCCAATCTAAATTCGACTACCACGAGAGTAGGGGTTGGTTTAATTGGGCACGGTTTTTGTAACCCGAGAGGGAGCATTAACTATTTGAGGATAAATTCGCCTTCAAGGCAATTTCGATAATTAACAAGGGTTAGTCAATTTAGTAACATAAACGATCTTGTTGGTAACCCAAATTCCTAGGAATCCATTGAGATATGAAAAACCATAAACTGATTTACTTTCTGTTTCACTTGATTCTGATTTTGAGTTATCTGGTGGATGGGTTTTTTTAGAAATAAAATTTTTATTTTTTTAAAAAAGTCAAATAAATTTTTTTGGTTAAGTATGTGTAAATATCTGGTGAATCGGGTACAAATATCTGGTGAATTCAGTTCATTATCTGGTGGATGAGTGTTTTTAGAAATAAAATTTTTATTTTTTTAAAAAAGTCAAAAAAAAAAATTGGTTAAGTATGTGTAAATATCTGGTGAATCGGGTACAAATATCTGGTGAATTCAGTTCATTATCTGGTGAATGGGTTTTTTTGAGAAATAAATTTTTTTGGTTAAGTATGTGTAAATATCTGGTGAATCGGGTACAAATATCTGGTGAATTCAATTCATTATCTGGTGAATGTATTTTTTTAAAAATAAAACTTTTATTTAAAAAAAAATTCTTTTTTTTTTTTTTTAAAAAGAGTTGCTGCTACAGTAGCGCACTGTAGCGCTGCTGTAGCTAGCAGGGGAGGACGCCACTGCCAAATGCGCCTCCCCTTTTCATTTTTTTTTTGTTTTTTTATAAAACAGTAGGCGCCAACTGCAGTGGCGCCTTCAAAGGCGCCATCTGCAGTGGCGCCTTTGACCCGTCAGACTCAAAAATAATAAAATATTTAAAACGACCCCCCATTGGTAAATAGTTTCAGAACAACCCTAAACTGGTAATTAGTTTCTAAAAGGAACCCAGTTTGGTCAAAAAGCCGAGAGAACTATATAGTTTTGAGGGGAGAAAAGGGAGCAATCAAGAAAGTTGAAGCTGACGAGTAGAGACTCATGATGACTACCTTGCCTTCATCTTCTTCATATGGTTCTTTCTTTTTAATTATGTTTAGCTAATTTTCTTTTGTTAAAAGTAGATGGAACTGCCTAGATAACTTGTTTTGATTCTGGATAATTACTTGTTCTGGTTTGTTTAATTTCAAGAGTTTATTCCCTGTTTGAATGTTTATCTACTATATGAATTTGCAATTGGGAAATTCGAGTTCATAATCTGTTGTTTGTGAATAAACGATTTGCGCGTGTTACTTAGGAATAAGAACACAACGAAATTAATTTTTTGAGTGTAAATCTTTCTTAATGCTTCTTCTATTTATCTAATACTCAAGAAATTGAATTAGTAACTTAGACAGTAAAGGTTTATTCACCTAAGTAATTAGGGGATAAATTACAAAACTCAGCTTCTTGAAATAGGATAAACTGTTCAAGTTAATTTCCAGGATCGAACAAGTAGGAAAGGTAGAGAAATCGATCCTTTAACAATTTTTTCTTGATTATTAAAAACCAATTTTCTGTTGCTTAATATTTCTCATTTGAAAAATACCAAAAATATTTTCTTTTCTTTGTTAAGTTGTTGTTCTTATTGGCGAAAGCCACTTTCAAACCATTCGGTTGCTCAAACGAAGTTGAGTTGGTACATTAGTAGTTAACAGTTCAATCCCTGAGGACGATATTTTTATTACTACAAAGCAATTTGGTGCACTTACCAATTTTGCTCAACAAGAACTGCACGTGCCCCCATTTGCTCAGCTAGCAGACTCCTTCACTAAGCCTTTTCCCTCTACCAGGTTTGAAGACCTTAGACGCAAACTCAAGGTGCTTGCCTCTCCTCAACCACCATGACTTTGCGGAGGGCTATTAGAGTGTTAGTATAGGAAGTTAGTTGTGGCAGTTATTTCTGTTAGTTGTGACAATTATTTTTTATTAATGTTACAGCTGTAGGATACCTCACTCTTGAATCATTTGTAGGATACCTCACCAACAAAACTCAAAAATACAAAAAGGGTATACGAGAAATTCCATGCACACTTTTGTGCAAGAGATACAGAAAGCACTATAATCTTCTTTGGCAAATGGAGAGAGTAGTTGGCTCAATATTTCAGCAAAGTAACAATATATTTGAAAGTGTATTTTTGTGTCTAAAACTCATAGACTTAACCCCCTATATATAGAATTCAATTAGAGCAACAAATTTTGAAAGTTTGTTGAGTTTTCGAGCAGTGTATTCAAATACTTTTTGCTGATAATCGAATACTCTGCTCTGGTATTTGAATACTCTGATCTGGTATTCAAATACTTTTATGGTATTCGAATACTCTACTCCAACAACCTCTAACAATCTCCACAGTCAAGTGTATCCGAATACTAACCTTGGTATTCAAATACTCTGACTCAAAAATGTAAAAATTCTTAAATAATTGAATACATGAGTTGGTATTTGAATACTTTTGATGGAACTTGAAAATTCCTCTAAGTAATCCAATAATCAACTAAGTAATTAATTAATTGCTACATATTTAAAAACATATTTTCTAAAACATGACATTTTATTTAAGACCTTAATTGATTTCTAAATTAGGTTAGTCGTGATTAAGTTTTGTAAAATCATTTTTAGTTAAGCCAACTAATCAACCTTTTCATAAAAGAGATATAATATCAAAACCTAAAAAGTAATATTAAAGGGTTGTATCATCAAAATCAAGTTTGAATCTTCATCTTGATTCTTCATATGGAGAGAAGCATAATAACTCGTAAGTGTATTTGAGAAGTCTTTCTCTTCATCATCTACATCATCATCATTACCTTTTCCCTCACCAACAAAGGTATTGACAATTCAATGAACCTTCGAAGGACCGTTTCTAACTCTCATGATTTAAGTCCTATTTTCAATTCCTATAGATCCGATACCTAAGTTCACCGCTAAGTTCGTCCTTAGAGTATCTACGACATGCAAACAAGTGGCCACCGAATTTACAAGTAATTCAAGCAATTGGAATTAAATCGATAGCTAATTGAAATTAAAAAGAAAGGAAAATCGTCAATTCATCACATAAAACGAGTCTTGGGCATAGCCCCAATTATTACAAATAAAACGATTACTCAAGCATTGCCATGTTCATAGAAATCTTGATTAACAAAAGCATAAAAATCCTAAGAGAATAGAAGAATTTGAGAAGAAGATAAATCCTAATTTTTTCCAATTGGTAGCAGCCCAAAAGATCCTATTTTCGAGCCTAATTGTCCTATTTATAGTGTAGGTTAACTTGGACCATTACCTAGCACGAAAAAGGTAGAGGTTCTTCCCCAGATCTTGCACTTCCACTGGATTTTTTAGCCTCCAAGCCTCGACAATAGTCTGCTTGAACTCCCTAACGTTGTAAGGGTTCGCAGTCCAGAGTTTTCCAGCTAGGGATCTTCGGAATACTTCTTCCTCGAAGTCCTCTGCGTCCTCAACTACAATCCCTGTTTCTTCCTCCTCTAATAAAGGAATGTGCTTCCATTTCTCCATACTCTTCCTCTAAAGCACTCTGATACAGAAACCAAGCAAGAAAAGACCAGGATAAGACCCGGGAAGAGATCCAATAGATGGATGAGCTGAACCAGGATACCCTGGGAGGGGCCGCCACTTAGTTCCTAAGTAACCCTAGGAGGACGGATTAATAGTTAGGTGAGGAAATCAAGAAAGGGAAAATTCAAGAAGCCTAAAATAATATAAAACAATGCAAAGTATGACAACTTTCTAAAATACCTCTTTTGGGCTTTATCGTACTTTTCCACATTTCTTTCTTTCTTTCCTTTTTCCTTTTATTTCTCACTTTCCTTCTCTTTTTTTCTCTTTTTCTCATCCCCTTCTCCATTTATTATTATTATTATTATTATTATTATTATTATTATTATTATTATTATTATTATTATTATTATTATTATTTGGAGAAAGGCAGATTTTCAACTTAAGAGAAATATTTTTTTTAACTTTTTCATCCCACAATTTATTTTTCAAACCACCTTTTTGCCCTTTTTGCAATACTTTAAAAGGTGTCACACCATGCATCATTTATCAAAATCAATCAAACTACCAAGAAACTCATTTTATTCTATTAGGCTCAAAATTGGGCAACTAAGGGTAGCATTTAATCAGTCAAAGCTCAGAATGCCAGAAAAATACCTAGTGCCTTAATCATTTTCAAATATGTTTTCAAGAATTTTAAAGATTCAAGACAGTTTCAAGTCAAGTTCTAGAGAATACAATCCAAGAGGAATAAAACACTCAATCACAAAGAATGGGGTAAATTTAGTGAGTACCCCTTTTTGGATCAAAGATCTCACATTTAATAGTTTAAAATCAATGAGAAACACAAATCCAAGGAACCACATGCTAATTATCAACTATCAAAAGATCATCTCACGCATTTTTATTTTTAGCCTATTAAAACAATACAAAAATTGGGTTCAAAAATTCACTGTCTCAATTTATTTGGCACAAAGTTTTCACAATTGGATGCATACTCTAAGCAAGGGGCAATCTAATCATATGATTATGAAAAACTACGCCTATATGAATGCAACATGCAAAAATGAAAAAAATAGAACAAAAATAATACCCCTACCCCAAGCTTAAAAACTTACATTGTCCCCAATGTAAATAATCAAGTCTGAGGGGGGATAACAAAAAAATGGAACAACTCACTGAGGTGGTGGTGGGTGCTGGCTCAGATGCCGCCATAAAGTCTTTGGATCATGGTTCTCTACTTGTGCTGTTCCTCCGTGATGCGCTCCTGGTTTGCTAGAATAGTATCAAAGGTGGATGAGAACCACACATAAGGATCTTCAGATGATATACCTACAGAGGAAGAAGAAGATGGGAGCCCAGATGGCCTAGCCGGCTGTTGTTACGCCGGCAAGTGTACCGGGTCGTCGCAAGTAATAAAAATAACACGGTAAGTAATTACCGAGGTCGAACTCAGGGATTGGGCTACCAATTCGACTAATCCGCGGGAAATCCGATACGTTCGGTCAAGTTACAGAAAGGTGGTTGAGAGAGAGAAGATTAATATCGAAATTCAATTAACAAGTCTAAATAAACTAATTAACTAAAAATCAGAAAACTAAAATGTCCAAGGTCACAAATCCACCTACCCAATATGTACACCCAAATGATGATGAATTCCTCCCTAAGTTCAATTACAATGTCAACCGGGACCCCTAAATTCTCCTAAATCCACTCTCGTGCTCATTAGGACGTATTCGACGATTGGATTAATTACTTACTAGGTCTCATAATCCTAATCTCGAATTCTGTTAATTCTTGTTCCCTATAAGGTCGCACCGATCTCCTACTCACTCTCGTGCAATATTCGATCGATGATCCTAATTCAAGTTCTAAACGTGAATCGCTGACTAAGCCTCATCAACGTTAACAAGTCAATCACGCAACACATATGATCAACACAATCAAATCAGAATTAGAAAACATTTATGATCCCGATTCAAGTTCTGAAACGCAAATCGCCGTTAGGCCTCAAACACGTTTAATGCATTAATCACGCAAAACATATGATCAAACATTCAAATCAGAATCGGAAAACAAGAATTGAATTAAAGGAGAAAGACATACATCATATCGGATTTACATCGCCATGGGTGGCTTCATCGTTCCCTCGGACGAGGGGATTAGTTCCTCATGCTCATAGACAAACAATCGGAATTCATCCTAAACCTAAGAATAAGAAAAGAGAAGAGGGAGACGCAGCCCCAGAATAAGGATTACAAAAGATCTCTGAAAATTCTGATCCAAAAAGTCCTCTTTTTCTGTTCTGATCTGCTCTATTTATAAGGAGGCCACGCGTCACGGCCGTGATGGCCATCATGGCCAGGCCGTGACGGCTTCTGTTTCTGGCGCACTTCTGGAATTCAAACTCTCGCGACGCGAAGGATGCCTTGCGACGCGAGTGTTCTTGTCACGGCCCGTGGTGTGAATCACGGCTAGGCCGTGATGTTCTCTGCCTTGTGTGGATTTTGGGTCACGACCGTGATACACATCACGACTAGGCCGTGATGGTCTCTGACTTGTGTGGCTTTTAGGTCACGGCCGTGATATACATCACGGCTAGGCCGTGATGGTCTCTGTCTTCCCGGGTCTTCAAACTCTCGCGGGGCGAGAATCTCCAGAATAGCAATCTCCACTATTTCTTGACTTTCCTTAATTCTTAGAGCTTCACTTATGGACCTGAAAACAACACAAGCAACCACAAGCGTAATTCTATCCAAAAGAAGCTAAAAACTACACAAAAGATGCAAAACGAGTCAAAGACCAACTTAGGAACAAAACAAGGCAAATTTGGGTGAAAACAAGAGTGAACTCGACTAATTGGCACATAAACCCTAGTTTATCTAGTCATAAAACTAGATAAGCCAGAGGCTTATCAAAACACCCCAAACTTAAACCTTGCTTGTCCCCAAGCAAGCTTAAAACTCAAAAACGACTCAAGACTTGGCAAGCCTAAAGGAATCAATCGATTTCGCACAAATTTAATGCAATCAAAACAGTTTTTCTCCAATGATCTCCCCCCTACATAAATGTAATCCCCACATTCGTTTACTTTAAACCATTGAGAACTCATCATTCATTCCATCATTACTCTAAGTTGAGGATCAGAGATACACACAAAGGAAGATCACCTATCTCAAACAATTGCCTTCCTCACAAGGGCATTTAAAATTTCACTCATTCTCTCAAGTTTGTCAAGGTTATCAACTTTTCACTCAATTTCACATATCAAGAGCACTTCCCATGAATTTGATTTTCATCTCAAAAGTAGTTCCCACGAAAACATGTATGCAACATCAGAAGGTCTTTTAAAGGTTGTAATGGGGCCTGGCTCAGGGTAGGATAATGAAGGATATTTAGGCTTAAGTCCCTAGGAACTAAGAGAGCATGAGCATTTTGGCACTTTTTCCACTCAAATTCCTTTTTCCATTTTTCATTTGGGCTCGGGTGACTACAGCCTTTTCCTTGCTAATCTTTTTGTTCTGCCCCTTTTCCTTTGGCAATTTTTTTGTTTTCTTCTTTTTTTTTTTCTTTCAAGCCTTCGGCCCTTACTTCCGTTTTTCTTTTTCTCAACTATGATTCATGAACTTGTAGCCACCCCAAACTTAGTTCCGCAACAACACTCACAAAGCTAAAATTCCATACTCTCCTAAATCCTAGGATAGGGGAAAATAATGGTTTTTCTGAGTTAATGGCTTGTAATGTAAGGTCATCAAGAACAATAGGCTTCAAGGCTCAATGTGGCTAACTAGGGATCATTCATCAAGGTTGGTTCAATTTATGGCCAAGTAGTTAATTCAAAGAAAATTGCCTAAATCATTTGATGCAACATATAAACATGCAAACCATATAGAGATTCAAGCAAATTCGGGAAAGTGCAACTTAACAGTGATTCACACATTCAAAAACAGAGTTGGAGGCTCAAATCCTCACCTGGACATTTTGAAAACTGTTTGACCGAGATACGATTCCTAGTGTGTGCACCCCCTCACCCCAAACTTATCATAAATCAAGCAATCATAATAAATCTCAAAGTTCAATTTTCAATTTTAAGTGGGGATCAACTTTTCTATTACTAGAACCTAGGGGGAAATCATCAATGGTCAAATAATTCATGCAATTAATCTATGCTAAATTCAATTAACATCCAACAAGCTTACCGACACGACAATTCATACAAAAACTCTTGATCTTCTCAAATTATTCAAGAGTGACAAACAAAACAAAAACAAAAATAAAAACAAAACAAAAGTTAGGAGAAGAGAGGAATACCTAACTTGGGTTGCCTCCCAAGAAGCGCTTGTTTAACGTCCCGAGCTTGACTTATTAAGAAGCATCCACCTGGATCCCAAAGCCTGTGAAACAAGGGCCAAGAGACGCTCATCATGTGAGATCCTCCACCCGGATCCCATGGTTTATGAAGTGGCCCTCGCAGGAGCAATACGACTCTATCCATGATTCCATCTGGCCCACGTGTGAAAACTCCATTGACCTTTGTAATTATGAATTCACTTCCTCTCGGGTCAAATGGTGTCTTCACGAGGAAGTGTGCCAGACAAATGGGAGGGACCAACTTACCAATGTCCACACATGCATGCAAGCCAACATAGTTATCCAATGCATTAATTTCAGGTTGCTTGGCAAGCATGGTGGAATCCTCTACCACTTTATCCGCATTTTGATCTCTACCCCCTTGCTCCATTGCCTTGTCCTTTGCCAACTCCTCTTCCTTAGGTTGCTCTTCCTCAACATGTGGCTGTTTCGGGGACTTGTCGCTTGTCAATTCCTTTTCCTCCTGTTGTTCTTCCTCAACATGTGGCAGTTCTTCCTCAACTCCCCGAGAACTAGTTACATCCCAGTCATATCCCAACACCCCACTGCTTCTAGTTGTTGTGGCATTGCATTGGTTCTTAGGGTCGTTCTCGGTATCAACTGGGAGAGTCTCTGGGGGACACTCATTTAGTTGCTTTGCGAGCTGACCCAACTTCTCTAATGCCGCATTTGCCTTCTCAAATGATGTCTCCATAGAACTCGCCAACTTATCCATTGCCGCATTTGCCCTCTCAAGAGCCAACTCCCAAGGTTGTGGCTGCCAATTCTGTTGAGGTTGTTGTTGCCAATTTTGTTGAGGTTGTGGCTGCCAGGCTAGACCACCGCCATCATTACTCCAAGTGAAATCCGGATGGTCTCTACTCATATAACCCCAATACTGATTCTGACTCTGATAGTTGTTCTGGGGCACGCTGTCATTATGCCATGGTTCCACATATACTTGAGGGAAGTAGAATGGACAACTCCAAGTGTCATGGTTCCCATCACAATATTCGCAACCCGGAAGCATTCCTTCGTGTACCTCGCATACAAAACAAGGCAAGATCAAGTGGAATCAAAGAAGTAGAGAGAGATAGTAGAAAATAAAAGAAAATAAAAAAATAAAAAAAAATAAAAATAAGAACAAAAATAACTTAACCAAATAATCAAACTCCCCTAGAATCAGAAAAATTGGTTGTGCCAATCCCCGGCAACGGCGCCAAAAACTTGTTGTGACTCCGGCAAGTGTACCGGGTCGTCGCAAGTAATAAAAATAACACGGTAAGTAATTACCGAGGTCGAACTCAGGGATTGGGCTACCAATTCGACTAATCCGCGGGAAATCTGATACGTTCGGTCAAGTTACAGAAAGGTGGTTGAGAGAGAGAAGATTAATATCGAAATTCAATTAACAAGTCTAAATAAACTAATTAACTAAAAAATCAGAAAACTAAAATGTCCAAGGTCACAAATCCACCTACCCAATATGTACACCCAAATGATGATGAATTCCTCCCTAAGTTCAATTACAATGTCAACCGGGACCCCTAAATTCTCCTAAATCCACTCTCGTGCTCATTAGGACGTATTCGACGATTGGATTAATTACTTACTAGGTCTCATAATCCTAATCTCGAATTCTGTTAATTCTTGTTCCCTATAAGGTCGCACCGATCTCCTACTCACTCTCGTGCAATATTCGATCGATGATCCTAATTCAAGTTCTAAACGTGAATCGCTGACTAAGCCTCATCAACGTTAACAAGTCAATCACGCAACACATATGATCAACACAATCAAATCAGAATTAGAAAACATTTATGATCCCGATTCAAGTTCTGAAACGCAAATCGCCGTTAGGCCTCAAACACGTTTAACAGATTAATCACGCAAAACATATGATCAAACATTCAAATCAGAATCGGAAAACAAGAATTGAATTAAAGTAGAAAGACATACATCATATCGGATTTACATCGCCATGGGTGGCTTCATCGTTCCCTCGGACGAGGGGATTAGTTCCTCATGCTCATAGACAAACAATCGGAATTCATCCTAAACCTAAGAATAAGAAAAGAGAAGAGGGAGACGCAGCCCCAGAATAAGGATTACAAAAGATCTCTGAAAATTCTGATCCAAAAAGTCCTCTTTTTCTGTTCTGATCTGCTCTATTTATAAGGAGGCCACGCGTCACGGCCGTGATGGCCATCACGGCCAGGCCGTGACGGCTTCTGTTTCTGGCGCACTTCTGGAATTCAAACTCTCGCGACGCGAAGGATACCTTGCGACGCGAGTCTTCTTGTCACGGCCCGTGGTGTGAATCACGGCTAGGCCGTGATGTTCTCTGCCTTGTGTGGATTTTGGGTCACGACCGTGATACACATCACGGCTAGGCCGTGATGGTCTCTGACTTGTGTGGCTTTTAGGTCACGGCCGTGATATACATCACGGCTAGGCCGTGATGGTCTCTGTCTTACCGGGTCTTCAAACTCTCGCGGGGCGAGAATCTCCAGAATAGCAATCTCCACTATTTCTTGACTTTCCTTAATTCTTAGAGCTTCACTTATGGACCTGAAAACAACACAAGCAACCACAAGCGTAATTCTATCCAAAAGAAGCTAAAAACTACACAAAAGATGCAAAACGAGTCAAAGACCAACTTAGGAACAAAACAAGGCAAATTTGGGTGAAAACGAGAGTGAACTCGACTAATTGGCACATAAACCCTAGTTTATCTAGTCATAAAACTAGATAAGCCAGAGGCTTATCACCGGCAGTGGCAGGCATAACGGCCTTTGTATCTCAATAGGCTCAGGATCCTCTCCCCCTGACACTTTCCAATTTGCCGGATTTTTTATATCCAAGAGTGCGGGGTTAGCTAGAGGAATTGGGCGTCTGCGCTCTGGGTGAGTCAGGTAGTAGATGTCATCCTCCTGAACGATCATCCCCATGGCCTCACAGGCCTGCAAGGTAATACGTGTATGCCCTTGGACTAGCTCAAAACCATCCAAATAAAACTGAAAATGATGGCATATGGTGGTGATTAAGCCACCAATGACAATAATACCACTTGTGCTCTTGGAAACCTTTAAAAGGTACCTTGCCAAATACGACCCCGTGTCCACATTGCTCTCAGGATGGAGCATGGCCCAAAGTATAACGACCTCGTCCTGGCGGACGGATCCATCACTCTCCCCACGGCCAAACAAGGTGTTGGCTATGACCCTATGCATATACCTTAAGCTCGGGTTAACAAGGCCTGTGGACTTGGACATCCTAGAATCAAATCTTTTTCCAAAAATAATTAGCATTAAACTCGGAGGGATATCTCCTGTCACCCCCTACAGGTAGACCAAAAATTTCATTGAACTCAGCGAGGTTCAGCACAAAATCCTGGTTAAAGAGCCGGAATGTAATCCGACCCTCAATGCAATGTGGCCCTTGCGGAGTTTCCGCATTTAGAGAGCTCAAGAACTCCAGAGTAGGGCCAGCAAATGCAGGGTATCGGGTACGAGCAAACTCGCTCCTCCCGATATTTTCCAACATCCAGTTAATGTCAACAGTCAGGCCTAGAGTGTCTATGCAGGCATCATCAATATACTTTGTTTTGACTATTTTCCTATTTTTCAAAATGGTAAACCTATCTTGTTGAGCAGTATTCTTGAAAACAATTCCATATCCAAGAAAATATTGAGGAATAGAGGGAGGTGGTTTACCATAAATGACTTCAAAGGGGGAAACTCCAGTGGCGAGTGAAGCGAGGTGTTATAGGACCACTCTACGAGGGCTAGAACTCTGTACTGTGAGAGGGGTACATATGCACGAAAGACCTTAAAATCTTGTTCCAACACCCTATTAAGAACCTCAGTTTGTCCGTCTGTCTCAGGGTGGTAAGCGGTGCTCATGCGGAGTTTAGTGCACAAAGGCGGAAAAGCTCACGACAAAATTTACTGATGAAAATTGGGTCTCTGTCCGATACCAAACTGCGGGGAAGACCATGATATTTACAATTGATATCCAAAAATATTGAAGCCATTTTGAATGCAGTGAAGTGAGAGGGAAGGGCTCCAAAGTGTACTCCCTTGAAGAAGCGGTCCACGCCCACTAAGATGATCTGTATTGCTTTGGGAGGGTGGCAATCCCTTGATGAAGTCCAAGGACAAGTATTCCCACACCATCAAGGAACCAGGGGTGGCTGTAAGAGGCCTGCTGATTTCTTGGTCTAGTACTTAGTTTGTTGGCAAGTTGAGCAATGTGACACATAAGTCTTGACATCATTTCTCATGACCTGCCAAAACAAATTCCCCTGAAGTCGATGGAAGGTCTTGGCGATACCCATGTGGCCGCATATGGGGGTTTTGTGGAACTCCTCTAGCAAAAGACGTTTGAATGGGTTGGAGTTGTCGAGCCAAAATTTCCCCTTGTAAAACAAAAGACCCTGGTGCAATTTGTAGTCAGGCTGAGAATTCGGGTCTTGTTGTAGTTGCTGGACAATTGTGTGAAATTATGTGTTATCAACCAAAGAGGTGCGCAACTGGTCTAAGAAAATAAAATTGGGTATGGACAAAACCAAACACTTGCCAGTGTACTCATCGGTACAACGGGATAATGCATCTGCGACCACATTAGTTTTCCCAGATTTATATTGAATGGAATAATTATAACCCAACAGCTTAGATAGGTATACCTGCTGCTCAGGGGTTTGAACCACCTGAGAAATTAATTCCTTTAGGCTCTTGTGGTCAGTGCAAATGATGAATTGATGACCTAGAAGATACTGACGCCACTTCCTCACAGCGGTAGTAATGGCATGAAGCTCTCTCACATAAATGGAAGCCTGATTGAAGTCGGGGGCAGAATTGTTTGCTAAAAAAAGCAATGGGGTCACCTTTTTGCATTAATACGGCTCCCATGGCAGACCCCGATGCATCAGTGTCAAGTGTGAAAGGAATGGAGAAGTCAGGGAGGGCGAGTATTGGGGCCTCCGTCATGGCCTTCTTAAGAGTGTCAAAGGCTGACTGAGCCAGAGGAGACCATTGAAAGCTATCCTTACGAAGCAGATCAGTCAGAGGGGATGCTATCGTGGCGTATCCTCGGATAAATTTTTGGTAAAATCATGTGAGGCTTAGGAATCCACGCAGAGCTTTCACTGTTGTCAGTATTGGCCAATCAATCATAGCTTGAATTTTGGAAGGTTCTGGTTCCACCCCCTTTTAAGGAACAATATGACCTAAGTACTCCAATTGCCTCTGACCCAAGAGGCATCTGGAGTGTTTGAGATAGAAATTCCCTGCGGACAGAGCATCAAAAATTGTCCCCAAGTACGCGATGTGATCCTCAAAAGACCTGCTATAGATGAGGATATCATCGAAGAATACCGCGACGAAGCTGCAAAGGAAAGGGCGAAGCAGCTCGTTCATGGTGGATTGGAATGTGGAAGGGGCATTGCAGAGGCCGAAAGGCATTACCTTGTATTCGTAATGACCCTGGTGTGTCTGGTGGAACCCCTAGCGAAGGTCGAGCTTAGAAAACTAGGAGGCGCCACCCAACTCGTCAAGGAGCTCGTCAATGGTGGGCATGGGAAACCGATCGCGCATAGTAATAGCAATTAGGGTGTGGTAATCAATGCAAAACCGCCATGTTCCGTCCTTTTTCTTTACCAGTAAAACAGGGGAGGAGAATGGTCTTATACTTGCTTTTCAATCTCATATTTTTGAAAGTAGGGGTAGCGGTAGGGGAGGACTTTTATGGGGGTGGTGTTGGGGAGGAGATGGATTTGGTGATCGGTGGTGCGGGCTGAGGGAAGTTGTGAAGGAAGGTCGAAGAGGGTATGGTGTTTGGTGAGGAGGGCATTGATGGCTGGAATGGGGTGGGGCAGGCCCATGGCGTCGTCCGTTCTCTTTGGCGTGTGCATCTTCGTTTTCGACCCCGATGGATTTCGTCCGAGAGCCCGAAACTCCACCGCGTGCAGCCGCCTACACGGTCGAAGGATTCCGCCAAGCCATCATACTTCCATCTCAACCTCGTTGTCTCTACTTCTGTCAAATGCGTCACCGCCAAAACCACCTAATCTCAGTTTTTGGTGGCCCAATTCCACCATGGCTCCACCGCCACCGAACTTGGATCCCCTCACGCCAATAGAGAAGCTCCCCTCGAAGCCACCAGAACCTCTCCCCTGTTCGACGGAAGAATTGGCTATGGCGGATGATGAGCCTCTGTTTGACTGGTTTTATAACTCGTCAAGACCTTGGCTTTGTGCTTATTTTATATCATTTTCACCCAAATTAGACTTGATTGTCCTTAAGTAAGATTTTGAGTCTGTAAAGTGTTTTTGGGTTAATTTAGTTGATTTAAAGTTAAATAAAATACTTACTGTTATTTCTTATTTTCAGGTAATAAAAATGAATAAAACTGGTTCGCCCCGCGAAGAAGCTCTCGCCCCGCGAGTATTGCAACTCTGAAAAGTCAGAGACGATCACGGCTTGCCCGTGTTGAAGATAACGGCTGTGGCAGTTTTGAAGTTGAAGCGTTCGCCTCACGAGCATCCATTCGCCTCGCGAGTCTGGAAGTCAGAATATAATTGTTGTCACTGGAACCTGAACTGGTCATGAAGATTGGGCCATAACTTGGGCTGTAGATGTCGGTTGGAACTGAAACCGGTGGCAAATGAAAGATCAAACAAAGAGCTTTAACTCTCATGAAGACCATTATTCCAAACAGAGCCGTTTTGAAGGGCTTTAATCCATGTGAAGTCAGAGGCGTTTTAGCTGCCCTATGAATTGAATGTGGACATAACTCTCTCATCTTAATTCATAATTAAGCAAATTAAGTGGCTTTGGAAAGCTAAGAGGCAGAGGTTTAAGTGAATTGAAGGATTATTCATATATGGAGAGGATATCTTGAGAGAATTTATATAAATAGTTAGTCATAGTTAGGCAGAGGGAGAGTTAGCCAGTTTTGGCTAGTCTTTGGTAGTCAGTAGTAGTAGTTTATTTTCCTTTCTTTTCTTTTGTGTTTAAGTCTGTAATGGAGAACTAGTCTCCTAGATTAATCTACTGGGATTGGTTTTAATTACACTTGAGGTTCTTGTATTTCCTGTTTTCAATTCCTTTTCTCTTTTCAATACTATGTTATGCATTTCTGTTTGTTTAATTCAGGAATGTGTAGTGTAGTGTTGATTCATTTCAGTGATGCTATGTTCCTATACTTAATCGCGTTTGTTTAATTCGCGTGTGTTCATTCATGTTCGTTTAGTTCATGAGGGCTTAACCCCGTTTGTTTAATTCGGGAATAGGAATATGTATCCGTAGTAGCGATTCCGTTTGTTAATTGTTGCTACAACTGAAAGGGGATTAGAATCTGCTTAGGGCTTGGATTTATTTGAACCAATGATAGTGGGAAACCAAGAACAGTAGGTTAATCGTCTTTAGTTTATTTGTTAATCTCTTTTCTTACTCTGTTTTTATTTTGTTTCCTTTATTTAATTTTAATCTCAAAACCCCCATTTCTAACTTTTACTAATTTTCTGTTAATAATAACAACAACTAAAGAGTCCTTGAGAGACGATACTCGAGTTGTCGTACTATACTGCATTTTTATAATCGCTCGTTCTTTTTGGCGCGTGGCGACAGCGCGACCAAAAATTGGCGCCGTTGCCGGGGACTCTTGTTTGTTGTTATTAGCAGAAAATATATAAAAAAAAATAATTTGTTGAATTTGTCTGGTTATGGATCTTACTGATAAGCTCACTTATTTGAAGCAATTGTTTCGGCAGACACAGTTTTGTGGCATGTGCGGCTCTCCTGAGCACCTGTATGAGGCATGCCCCATTCTGACAAATGCTACTTATTGGCCTCGAGCTTATACATTCCATCCTGACAATCAAGGCAAAAAGCTTGAGGATAATGAAGAACCTGTGGAATCAAATGCATGTGTTGAGAATGATGGGGTGGATGAACCGTGTACAGAAAGTCCAGACAATCAGACCTTTACTAACTCAGTTTCTTTTACTACATGTACTAACTGTCGACACTAACCCGTGTGCTGTTTGTGGCCAGTTTCTTGACTCTATTTTGCAGGATGATAGTGAGAGTGATACCGATTGTTCAGCCGAAGTTCCAAATACACTATCCATTGAGCAGCTACCTCCCACTGTGGAACAACCGGTGATGGAGTTCAAGCCTCTGGAATTTGCACCATGGCCAGTCCAAGAGGTTGAGCCCCACTTTTATTGGGAGGATTTTATTAAGAAAGAGGTCATTTGTGACCCCAGAGGAAGTGAAAAGTCCGCCGCACTGGGCGAGGTTACTATGATTGTCAAGCACCCACTTCCGTATAAAGGCTGCAAGTTAGGGAAGCATGGAATGAACTACCACCCTTTGGCTACCATGTGGGACTTATGTTACAAGCAATGGGATACCGGTGGAACCGCCCCTCAATGAGTTTTTCTTTACCTTGCTCTTTTAATTTTCTTTTTTTTTTCTTTGCTTTATTTCTATTTTGTTTCCAATAAAGCTCCTGAATAATTTGAGAAGCTCAGGAGTTGTGTTAAGTCTAGTATTGGCAAGTTTGATGGATTTGGTTGAATTTGCATAGATTGATTGCATGATAGTGTTGACTGTTTTCCCCCTAGGATATGAAATTTTTGAAAATATGATCCCCATGTGATTGAAAACTAAACTTTGGGATTTTGTTATGATGGCATGATTTATGATAAGTTTGGGGTGATAGGAAGCACACACTAGGGATAGAATCTCAGTTAAACAATTTGCATAAATGTCCAGGTGAGGTTTTGAGCCTCCAACATGTTTTTGACTGTGAGAATCTCTTTTAAGTTGCACTTTCCTGAATTTGATTGAATCTCTTTTTGGTTTGCATGATTATGTGTTTGCTTCAAATGATTTAGGCATTTTCTTTGTAATTAGCTACTTAGCCTAAAAATAACCAATTCCTAATGCATGTTCCCTAGTTAGCCCCTTTGAGCCTGATTAGCCTATTGCTTCTTGATAACCTAATGTTATAAGCCCAAAAATCTGGAAAACCATGTTAACCCAATCTTAGGATTAGGAGAGCATGGAATCTTAGAATGGGTACAAGAACTAAGTTTGGGGTGGCTGCAAGGTGTAATGTGTTGTTTGGGATTGAGAAAGAAAAAAAAATTGTGAAAAAAAAATAGAAAAAAAAAGAAAAAAAAAGAGAAAAAAAATTTAAAAGTGCAAAAATGCCAAAAAGAAATAAAAAGGTTGTAGTCACCCAAAGCAAAATGAAAAACGAAAAAGGAACTTGAGTTAAATTCAAAGTGTAAAAATGTTTCATGCTCTCTTAGTTCCTAGGGTCTTCAGCCTAGTTCCTTTGTATATCCTACCCTTAGCCAGGCCCCATTACAACCCATAAAAGACCTTTTGATGTTGCTTGCATGTTTTTACGTGGGAACCATTAGGAGATGAAAATCAAATTTATGGGAAGTGCTTCTGAAAAGTGAAATTGAGTGAATTGTTGATAACCTGACAAAAACTGAGCGATTGAGTGAACACAAATTTCCCTTGTGAGGAAGGCAGTTGTTTGGATTTGGTGATCTCCCTTTTGTGTGTAACTTAGATCTCCTGCTTAGATTGATGATTGTTTGAATGATGAATTTCTCAATTGTTTAGAATAAATGCATGTGGGGATTACTTTGCTTGAAGGGGGGAACATTGAAAGAAAAATTGTTTTGTTAAATTGCTTGAAATTTGTGTGAAAGTTAATTGAGTCCTTAAGCTTGCCATGTTTTGCCAGGTCTTGAGTCTTTTTAAGTTTTTAAGTTTTAGTTTGCTTGGGGACAAGCAAAGTTTAAGTTTGGGGTATTTTGATGAGCCTCTGTTTGACTGGTTTTATAACTCGTCAAGACCTTGGCTTTGTGCTTATTTTATATCATTTTCACCCAAATTAGACTTGATTGTCCTTAAGTAAGATTTTGAGTCTGTAAAGTGTTTTTGGGTTAATTTAGTTGATTTAAAGTTAAATAAAATACTTACTGTTATTTCTTATTTTCAGGTAATAAAAATGAATAAAACTGGTTCGCCCCGCGAGTATTGCAACTCTGAAAAGTCAGAGACGATCACGGCTTGCCCGTGTTGAAGATAACGGCTGTGGCAGTTTTGAAGTTGAAGTGTTCGCCTCCACGAGCATCCATTCGCCTCGCGAGTCTGGAAGTCATAATATAATTGCTGTCACTGGAACCTGAACTGGTCATGAAGATTGGGCCATAACTTGGGCTGTAGATGTCGGTTGGAACTGAAACCGGTGGCAAATGAAAGATCAAACAAAGAGCTTTAACTCTCATGAAGACCATTATTCCAAACAGAGCCGTTTTGAAGGGCTTTAATCCATGTGAAGTCAGAGGCGTTTTAGCTGCCCTATGAATTGAATGTGGACATAACTCTCTCATCTTAATTCATAATTAAGCAAATTAAGTGGCTTTGGAAAGCTAAGAGGCAGAGGTTTAAGTGAATTGAAGGATTATTCAGATATGGAGAGGATATCTTGAGAGAATTTATATAAATAGTTAGTCATAGTTAGGAAGAGGGAGAGTTAGCCAGTTTTGGCTAGTCTTTGGTAGTCAGTAGTAGTAGTTTATTTTCCTTTCTTTTCTTTTGTGTTTAAGTCTGTAATGGAGAACTAGTCTCCTAGATTAATCTACTGGGATTGGTTTTAATTACACTTGAGGTTCTTGTATTTCCTGTTTTCAATTCCTTTTCTCTTTTCAATACTATGTTATGCATTTCTGTTTGTTTAATTCAGGAATGTGTAGTGTAGTGTTGATTCATTTCAGTGATGCTATGTTCCTATACTTAATCGCGTTTGTTTAATTCGCGTGTGTTCATTCATGTTCGTTTAGTTCATGAGGGCTTAACCCCGTTTGTTTAATTCGGGAATAGGAATATGTATCCGTAGTAGCGATTCCGTTTGTTAATTGTTGCTACAACTGAAAGGGGATTAGAATCTGCTTAGGGCTTGGATTTATTTGAACCAATGATAGTGGGAAACCAAGAACAGTAGGTTAATCGTCTTTAGTTTATTTGTTAATCTCTTTTCTTACTCTGTTTTTATTTTGTTTCCTTTATTTAATTTTAATCTCAAAACCCCCATTTCTAACTTTTACTAATTTTCTGTTAATAATAACAACAACTAAAGAGTCCTTGAGAGACGATACTCGAGTTGTCGCACTATACTGCATTTTTATAATCGCTCGTTCTTTTTGGCGTGTGGCGACAGCGCGACCAAAAATTGGCGCCGTTGCCGGGGACTCTTGTTTGTTGTTATTAGCAGAAAATATAAAAAAAAAAAATAATTTGTTGAATTTGTCTGGTTATGGATCTTACTGATAAGCTCACTTATTTGAAGCAATTGTTTCAGCAGACACAGTTTTGTGGCATGTGCGGCTCTCCTGAGCACATGTATGAGGCATGCCCCATTCTGACAAATGCTACTTATTGGCCTCGAGCTTATACATTCCATCCTGACAATCAAGGCAAAAAGCTTGAGGATAATGAAGAACCGGTGGAATCAAATGCATGTGTTGAGAATGATGGGGTGGATGAACCGTGTGCAGAAAGTCCAGACAATCAGACCTTTACTAACTCAGTTTCTTTTACTACATGTACTAACTGTCATCGACACTAACCCGTGTGCTGTTTGTGGCCAGTTTCTTGACTCTATTTTGCGGGATGATAGTGAGAGTGATACCGATTGTTCAGCCGAAGTTCCAAATACACTATCCATTGAGCAGCTACCTCCCCTTTGTGGAACAACCGGTGATGGAGTTCAAGCCTCGGAATTTGCACCATGGCCAGTCCAAGAGGTTGAGCCCCACTTTTATTGGGAGGATTTTATTAAGAAAGAGGTCATTTGTGACCCCGGAGGAAGTGAAAAGTCCGCCATGACCGGGCGAGGTTACTATGATTGTCAAGCACCCACTTCCGTATAAAGGCTGCAAGTTAGGGAAGCATGGAATGAACTACCACCCTTTGGCTACCATGTGGGACTTATGTTACAAGCAATGGGATCCCGGTGGAACCGCCCCTCAATGAGTTTTTCTTTACCTTGCTCTTTTAATTTTCTTTTTTTTTTCTTTGCTTTATTTCTATTTTGTTTCCAATAAAGCTCCTGAATAATTTGAGAAGCTCAGGAGTTGTGTTAAGTCTAGTATTGGCAAGTTTGATGGATTTGGTTGAATTTGCATAGATTGATTGCATGATAGTGTTGACTGTTTTCCCCCTAGGATATGAAATTTTTGAAAATATGATCCCCATGTGATTGAAAACTAAACTTTGGGATTTTGTTATGATGGCATGATTTATGATAAGTTTGGGGTGATAGGAAGCACACACTAGGGATAGAATCTCAGTTAAACAATTTGCATAAATGTCCAGGTGAGGTTTTGAGCCTCCAACATGTTTTTGACTGTGAGAATCTCTTTTAAGTTGCACTTTCCTGAATTTGATTGAATCTCTTTTTGGTTTGCATGATTATGTGTTTGCTTCAAATGATTTAGGCATTTTCTTTGTAATTAGCTACTTAGCCTAAAAATAACCAATTCCTAATGCATGTTCCCTAGTTAGCCCCTTTGAGCCTGATTAGCCTATTGCTTCTTGATAACCTAATGTTATAAGCCCAAAAATCTGGAAAACCATGTTAACCCAATCTTAGGATTAGGAGAGCATGGAATCTTAGAATGGGTACAAGAACTAAGTTTGGGGTGGCTGCAAGGTGTAATGTGTTGTTTGGGATTGAGAAAGAAAAAAAAAATTGTGAAAAAAAAATAGAAAAAAAAAAAGAAAAAAAAAGAGAAAAAAAATTTAAAAGTGCAAAAATGCCAAAAAGAAATAAAAAGGTTGTAGTCACCCAAAGCAAAATGAAAAACGAAAAAGGAACTTGAGTTAAATTCAAAGTGTAAAAATGTTTCATGCTCTCTTAGTTCCTAGGGTCTTCAGCCTAGTTCCTTTGTATATCCTACCCTTAGCCAGGCCCCATTACAACCCATAAAAGACCTTTTGATGTTGCATCCATGTTTTGTGGGAACCATTAGGAGATGAAAATCAAATTTATGGGAAGTGCTTCTGAAAAGTGAAATTGAGTGAATTGTTGATAACCTGACAAAAACTGAGCGATTGAGTGAACACAAATTTCCCTTGTGAGGAAGGCAGTTGTTTGGATTTGGTGATCTCCCTTTTGTGTGTAACTTAGATCCCCTGCTTAGATTGATGATTGTTTGAATGATGAATTTCTCAATTGTTTAGAATAAATGCATGTGGGGATTACTTTGCTTGAAAGGGGGGAACATTGAAAGAAAAATTGTTTTGTTAAATTGCTTGAAATTTGTGTGAAAGTTAATTGAGTCCTTAAGCTTGCCATGTTTTGCCAGGTCTTGAGTCTTTTTAAGTTTTTAAGTTTTAGTTTGCTTGGGGACAAGCAAAGTTTAAGTTTGGGGTATTTTGATGAGCCTCTGTTTGACTGGTTTTATAACTCGTCAAGACCTTGGCTTTGTGCTTATTTTATATCATTTTCACCCAAATTAGACTTGATTGTCCTTAAGTAAGATTTTGAGTCTGTAAAGTGTTTTTGGGTTAATTTAGTTGATTTAAAGTTAAATAAAATACTTACTGTTATTTCTTATTTTCAGGTAATAAAAATGAATAAAACTGGTTCGCCCCGCGAGTATTGCAACTCTGAAAAGTCAGAGACGATCACGGCTTGCCCGTGTTGAAGATAACGGCTGTGGCAGTTTTGAAGTTGAAGTGTTCGCCTCACGAGCATCCATTCGCCTCGCGAGTCTGGAAGTCAGAATATAATTGCTGTCACTGGAACCTGAACTGGTCATGAAGATTGGGCCATAACTTGGGCTGTAGATGTCGGTTGGAACTGAAACCGGTGGCAAATGAAAGATCAAACAAAGAGCTTTAACTCTCATGAAGACCATTATTCCAAACAGAGCCGTTTTGAAGGGCTTTAATCCATGTGAAGTCAGAGGCGTTTTAGCTGCCCTATGAATTGAATGTGGACATAACTCTCTCATCTTAATTCATAATTAAGCAAATTAAGTGGCTTTGGAAAGCTAAGAGGCAGAGGTTTAAGTGAATTGAAGGATTATTCAGATATGGAGAGGATATCTTGAGAGAATTTATATAAATAGTTAGTCATAGTTAGGAAGAGGGAGAGTTAGCCAGTTTTGGCTAGTCTTTGGTAGTCAGTAGTAGTAGTTTATTTTCCTTTCTTTTCTTTTGTGTTTAAGTCTGTAATGGAGAACTAGTCTCCTAGATTAATCTACTGGGATTGGTTTTAATTACACTTGAGGTTCTTGTATTTCCTGTTTTCAATTCCTTTTCTCTTTTCAATACTATGTTATGCATTTCTGTTTGTTTAATTGGGAATGTGTAGTGTAGTGTTGATTCATTTCAGTGATGCTATGTTCCTATACTTAATCGCGTTTGTTTAATTCGCGTGTGTTCATTCATGTTCGTTTAGTTCATGAGGGCTTAACCCCGTTTGTTTAATTCGGGAATAGGAATATGTATCCGTAGTAGCGATTCCGTTTGTTAATTGTTGCTACAATCGAAAGGGGATTAGAATCTGCTTAGGGCTTGGATTTATTTGAACCAATGATAGTGGGAAACCAAGAACAGTAGGTTAATCGTCTTTAGTTTATTTGTTAATCTCTTTTCTTACTCTGTTTTTATTTTGTTTCCTTTATTTAATTTTAATCTCAAAACCCCCATTTCTAACTTTTACTAATTTTTCATTAATAATAACAACAACTAAAGAGTCCTTGAGAGACGATACTCGAGTTGTCGCACTATACTGCATTTTTATAATCGCTCGTTCTTTTTGGCGTGTGGCGACAGCGCGACCAAAAATTGGCGCCGTTGCCGGGGACTCTGGTTTGTTGTTATTAGCAGAAAATATAAAAAAAAAAATAATTTGTTGAATTTGTCTGGTTATGGATCTTACTGATAAGCTCACTTATTTGAAGCAATTGTTTCAATGAGACACGGTTTTGTGGCATGTGCGGCTAGCATGAGCAAATGTATGAGGCATGCCCCATTCTGACAAATGCTACTTATTGGCCTCGAGCTTATACATTCCATCCTGACAATCAAGGCAAAAAGCTTGAGGATAATGAAGAACCTGTGGAATCAAATGCATGTGTTGAGAATGATGGGGTGGATGAACCGTGTGCAGAAAGTCCAGACAATCAGACCTTTACTAACTCAGTTTCTTTTACTACATGTACTAACTGTCATCGACACTAACCCGTGTGCTTGTTTGTGGCCAGTTTCTTGACTCTATTTTGCGGGATGATAGTGAGAGTGATACCGATTGTTCAGTCGAAGTTCCAAATACACTATCCATTGAGCAGCTACCTCCCACTGTGGAACAACCGGTGATGGAGTTCAAGCCTCTGGAATTTGCACCATGGCCAGTCCAAGAGGTTGAGCCCCACTTTTATTGGGAGGATTTTATTAAGAAAGAGGTCATTTGTGACCCCAGAGGAAGTGAAAAGTCCGCCGCACTGGGCGAGGTTACTATGATTGTCAAGCACCCACTTCCGTATAAAGGCTGCAAGTTAGGGAAGCATGGAATGAACTACCACCCTTTGGCTACCATGTGGGACTTATGTTACAAGCAATGGGATCCCGGTGGAACCGCCCCTCAATGAGTTTTTCTTTACCTTGCTCTTTTAATTTTCCTTTTTTTTTCTTTGCTTTATTTCTATTTTGTTTCCAATAAAGCTCCTGAATAATTTGAGAAGCTCGGGGAGTTGTGTTAAGTCTAGTATTGGCAAGTTTGATGGATTTGGTTGAATTTGCATAGATTGATTGCATGATAGTGTTGATTGTTTTCCCCTAGGATATGAAATTTTTGAAAATATGATCCCCATGTGATTGAAAACTAAACTTTGGGATTTTGTTATGATGGCATGATTTATGATAAGTTTGGGGTGATAGGAAGCACACACTAGGGATAGAATCTCAGTTAAACAATTTGCATAAATGTCCAGGTGAGGTTTTGAGCCTCCAACATGTTTTTGACTGTGAGAATCTCTTTTAAGTTGCACTTTCCTGAATTTGATTGAATCTCTTTTTGGTTTGCATGATTATGTGTTTGCTTCAAATGATTTAGGCATTTTCTTTGTAATTAGCTACTTAGCCTAAAAATAACCAATTCCTAATGCATGTTCCCTAGTTAGCCCCTTTGAGCCTGATTAGCCTATTGCTTCTTGATAACCTAATGTTATAAGCCCAAAAATCTGGAAAACCATGTTAACCCAATCTTAGGATTAGGAGAGCATGGAATCTTAGAATGGGTACAAGAACTAAGTTTGGGGTGGCTGCACGGTGTAATGTGTTTTTTGGGATTGAAAAAGAAAAAAAAATTGTGAAAAAAATAGAAAAAAAAAAAAAAAAAAAAAGAGAAAAAAAATTTAAAAGTGCAAAAATGCCAAAAAGAAATAAAAAGGTTGTAGTCACCCAAAGCAAAATGAAAACGAAAAAGGAACTTGAGTTAAATTCAAAGTGTAAAAATGTTTCATGCTCTCTTAGTTCCTAGGGTCTTGACCTAGTTCCTTTGTATATCCTACCCTTAGCCAGGCCCCATTACAACCCATAAAAGACCTTTTGATGTTGCTTGCATGTTTTTCTGTGGGAACCATTAGGAGATGAAAATCAAATTTATGGGAAGTGCTTCTGAAAAGTGAAATTGAGTGAATTGTTGATAACCTGACAAAAACTGAGCGATTGAGTGAACACAAATTTCCCTTGTGAGGAAGGCAGTTGTTTGGATTTGGTGATCTCCCTTTTGTGTGTAACTTAGATCCCCTGCTTAGATTGATGATTGTTTGAATGATGAATTTCTCAATTGTTTAGAATAAATGCATGTGGGGATTACTTTGCTTGAAAGGGGGGAACATTGAAAGAAAAATTGTTTTGTTAAATTGCTTGAAATTTGTGTGAAAGTTAATTGAGTCCTTAAGCTTGCCATGTTTTGCCAGGTCTTGAGTCTTTTTAAGTTTTTAAGTTTTAGTTTGCTTGGGGACAAGCAAAGTTTAAGTTTGGGGTATTTTGATGAGCCTCTGTTTGACTGGTTTTATAACTCGTCAAGACCTTGGCTTTGTGCTTATTTTATATCATTTTCACCCAAATTAGACTTGATTGTCCTTAAGTAAGATTTTGAGTCTGTAAAGTGTTTTTGGGTTAATTTAGTTGATTTAAAGTTAAATAAAATACTTACTGTTATTTCTTATTTTCAGGTAATAAAAATGAATAAAACTGGTTCGCCCCGCGAAGAAGCTCTCGCCCCGCGAGTATTGCAACTCTGAAAAGTCAGAGACGATCACGGCTTGCCCGTGTTGAAGATAACGGCTGTGGCAGTTTTGAAGTTGAAGCGTTCGCCTCACGAGCATCCATTCGCCTCGCGAGTCTGGAAGTCAGAATATAATTGCTGTCACTGGAACCTGAACTGGTCATGAAGATTGGGCCATAACTTGGGCTGTAGATGTCGGTTGGAACTGAAACCGGTGGCAAATGAAAGATCAAACAAAGAGCTTTAACTCTCATGAAGACCATTATTCCAAACAGAGCCGTTTTGAAGGGCTTTAATCCATGTGAAGTCAGAGGCGTTTTAGCTGCCCTATGAATTGAATGTGGACATAACTCTCTCATCTTAATTCATAATTAAGCAAATTAAGTGGCTTTGGAAAGCTAAGAGGCAGAGGTTTAAGTGAATTGAAGGATTATTCAGATATGGAGAGGATATCTTGAGAGAATTTATATAAATAGTTAGTCATAGTTAGGCAGAGGGAGAGTTAGCCAGTTTTGGCTAGTCTTTGGTAGTCAGTAGTAGTAGTTTATTTTCCTTTCTTTTCTTTTGTGTTTAAGTCTGTAATGGAGAACTAGTCTCCTAGATTAATCTACTGGGATTGGTTTTAATTACACTTGAGGTTCTTGTATTTCCTGTTTTCAATTCCTTTTCTCTTTTCAATACTATGTTATGCATTTCTGTTTGTTTAATTCAGGAATGTGTAGTGTAGTGTTGATTCATTTCAGTGATGCTATGTTCCTATACTTAATCGCGTTTGTTTAATTCGCGTGTGTTCATTCATGTTCGTTTAGTTCATGAGGGCTTAACCCCGTTTGTTTAATTCGGGAATAGGAATATGTATCCGTAGTAGCGATTCCGTTTGTTAATTGTTGCTACAACTGAAAGGGGATTAGAATCTGCTTGGGCTTGGATTTATTTGAACCAATGATAGTGGGAAACCAAAGAACAGTAGGTTAATCGTCTTTAGTTTATTTGTTAATCTCTTTTCTTACTCTGTTTTTATTTTGTTTCCTTTATTTAATTTTAATCTCAAAACCCCCATTTCTAACTTTTACTAATTTTCTGTTAATAATAACAACAACTAAAGAGTCCTTGAGAGACGATACTCGAGTTGTCGCACTATACTGCATTTTTATAATCGCTCGTTCTTTTTGGCGCGTGGCGACAGCGCGGTCAGCGGATTCAACTGGACCGACCATGCTCTGATCAACCGAGTCGCCGGAATCGCGAGATTCTTGCCGCCCGTCGCAACTAATCTCGAGACACTGGGCGATTGGCTCTGTATATTACCTTGTTCGGATACTGCAACCATGGGAGCTAGGGGTGGCTGCTGGAATCAGTACCGTAAAGAAGAAACATCTTATCAAAAGGGCAGAAATTGTATTAATGCAAATAGCTCAATTTTTTACCCTTCAGAGTATTAGAACAACTTGTTTCCTTTTCTCTGGGACTACTTTGCATTACCCTTCGATAAACGACTTTCTTGGACTTGATTGTTTACCATCTGAGGAGTTTCAGCGGGATTGTTATCGATCACCACCTTAGTTGCATCTTTTTTAACTCCACCTGCAGGGATATCTGTAGCATCAATATCTATCACCTCAACAACCTTTCTGGGCTCAGTAACCTTTGCTTTGGGAATATAAACCTTTCTCGGTTTAGGCCCCTAGTATTGGTTGGATTTCTTCTCAGGATTTCCTGAAGATTTGATACAGCTTACCAGAGAATGTCCTATTGATTGGCATAATGAACAAAACTTGGGCAATTTCTCAAATTCTATATAAGTGAAGAAGGCAAAATCTTCCCTCTCAACTAGAATTTTATCTGAGTTTAGAGTTTAAATCAAGATCAATCAAGACCCTAACAAAGTGGCCAAAAGTCATCTTACTTGTAGCCTCATCCAAGCTGATTGGAACCCCCAAACCACCAGCAATAGCAAATAGAATTTTCGATCTCCAATATTCTTGTGGCACACCATAAAATCTTGCCCAAACCACCTATTATTATAAAGATCCTGATGTAAATGTTGATGAGGCATATATATATATATATATATATATATATATATATATATATATATATATATATATATATATATATATATATATATATATATATATGACATTTGTTTGTATGGAGAAAGAAAGAAAGAAAAAGAAAAAATAAATCCTAAACATTTTCGAGTAAGATTAAGTAAACTAGAAAAATTTATATTCCGAAAGCAACCAGCGTTCTTTTTTGTTTTATATTTTCGGTTATGAGTTAGTCATGTAATGCCCAAGGGGGTGTTACAAAGTTCCTCAAAAGAGGAAGATGGCGTACTTGAAAGTGAAATATGATGTACTGGATATGCTTGATGACATCACCATTCTTCGTGTGCTGCATTGGTTTTTTTAAAATTGAGTTTGATTTTGATATACTATTAGGGTAAAGATTTTTACACTGTCAACTCATCATATATAATCTCATTTTAAAGTAGTTACTGGTAAAATAGTCAAATATTTTCAATGATTTGATAATATATGATTAGTTGATAGTGTAAAAAAAAATGTACACTAATAATGCATTATGACTAAATCCATTAAAATTTAATATGTAGTATGACTTTTTTTATTTTATTATTTCTAATGTGTATTGCATGTCTTGAATTAATTGTTCTGTTTATAGAAAAAGATAATCATTTTTAAAAAAAAGTAAAAGTTGAAAGAAAATTTTAAAGTGCATTAAATTTGTGAAGTATGAAATAGAGATTTATATACTTGATTTGGTTCAATTTACTTTTATTGATTATTGATAATATCAAGTACATTTGGCATAAGTTATGTAGTTGGTACGATGGAAACGACTCCTTTATAGCGAGTACGTAAGAATGTATATATTCTTAGATTATTTAGTGAGTTGAAATATATATATATATATATATATATATATATATATATATATATATATATATATATATATATATATATATCATTAATTATTTAATTCATAGACAAACTCGTTTTACAAAATCTTCTTCTCTCTTAGGCTGATTGGAAAAAGGAAAAAAGGAAAAAATATTTGTAGAAAATATAAAAGTGTTGGTGGGGTTGAATGCTAGTAGTGAATTCTGGTATTGGTCAAGAAGTGGTGTAGTTGGAGCTTTTCGGTAAGGCACAGGACATGAGTTTTGAGAAATATGGTATTATATATAGTATGTTAGCATCTTAACTGGGTGGTGATTGATGATTAGTAGCAATTTTGACTGTGAATCGTTGCATATTTCAGCTGTAAGGAAAGGAAACGTTTTTAGCTGCGATGAGAACATGGAAATATTCAATCTAGCTACAACCTTCTCTCTAGCTATTTTTCTATGTACTCTTAAATTCGGGTTTCATCTAGGATCTTGGAGAATTTGTGTGGTCGGTTATCACGTTATTGGTGGATTATAGTATGGTCACTCCAAAAATTACTTGTGTTATCGACGGACTATTACCGACGGCCTTGAGCCCTACGGTAAAATCAACACTACCTTCTGCTTATGTCGTCGGAACTGTGGGAGTGATGAAGCGTCAAAGTTGTTGACAAATCTGGGCAAGTATACCCAGTCGTGCAAGTAATACGGTGGTGAGACCGATTATCGTATCCACGGGGATTGGATGTCAAGTACCAATTCACAAACTCATCAACTATCTAGACTAAACTAACAATCACGAGAAATTAAAACAGAAAAATAAAGCAACAAAAGCAATAAAATGTTTTTGATCTTTTTGGGGATTTTTGACAAACACTTGGAGTGCAGAAACGATATGTTGGGATCAGACTTCACCAAACCTCTAAAACATGTACTAGCAGGACTAGATACCTCCCATTCATGCTTCAGATATTAAAATCAATCCACTAAATTACTCAAACCCCGATTCCTCGGATGGCAAGAGCCTAAATCCACTAATAGACCCTAATTCCTTAGGTCGCCTAGATTAATGAATTTGCATTAAGATTAGGGATTACGCGATTACTAATAAACCTAGTTCCATTCCTAGATACAAGGCTTACTAGGTGATTAAATTCAATTCCGGTTCTGATATGAATTTCCCAATTGCATACCAAAACACAAATCAAGTCATGGGGGTGCTAGCCACAACAAGCATTAAGCACGGAAAATTAATCACTAATATGAAGACATGAACACAGAATAATCAGTCAAGATAAATACATAATTATCAATTTGGTTACATCTAATCCCAACAAATGGGATTTAGCTATTCATAATTACAGAGAAAGCCAAACCAGAAAAGAAGTAGAGAAAGGAAGAAAGGGCGAACTCCATTGAAGCTTCCCACTGTCGTCACAGCAACCCCCTAACTCAGCTCCCTTCTAGGGTTGGCACCCTACTCCAGCCGCAGCCTCCAAGTGCTTTCCCCTCCAAGAACTCCCAATTCTGCCCTAAAACAACAACTTATACCAATCAGTTCTGCGCTCGCTCACGAGGCGAATGTCCTCTCGCGAGGCGAATGTTAAAAATCTGCTGTTTCAGAGAATTGAACTCTCGCGAGGCGAGAGTTGCTCGCGACGCGAACCAGTAAAGTGCTTCTCCAATATGCCCGTGAGGAGCATCAGGGCCTGGGCGTGATGGCTTCTGGTTTCCATACTCGCGAGGCGAGACAAGGTTCACGAGGCGAACCAGAAAGGCTTGCATTTTCTGGCACAGTCAGCTTTCAGGGTCGCGAGGCGAATCCAGTCTCGCGGGGAGAATCTCCAGAATTCTGCTTGGCTCAATTTCTTCTCTTTTCAAGCTCTAAAATCATCCAAGCTTCATTATGGCCAAATATGCACATTTTTCCTTAAGCTCCTGCAAAATAACACCAAGAAACCGCTTCACCCGTTCCAAGGGAAAAACTAATAAAAATCAAATAAAGAATGCCTAATCTATATGAAAAATGCATGCAAAAGTGTGTATGAAACATCATGTAAAATCACACTATCAAATCACCCCAAGCTTATTCAATTGCTTGTCCTCAAGCAATCACTAAGGCCAGAAGAATAAACAGAACATGGACAGTGAACTAAGAACCCGAGTAAATGATCCAAGTAATAGGCAATTCAAACAATTCAGCAAGAGACAATCAATTCAAGTCCAATTTGAGGCTTAGGTTCCTTAGACTCATATTCTCACTGATTTGGGCACTCTTTCTCACTTGAAGCTCACCCCAAGCTTGTTCATTTGCTTGGCTGTTTTTCTAACCTCACTCAAGTGTTTAGGGATATATGACAATTCGCTCCATTTTCCTCAAGGAATGAATTCTACCATAGGCTTGACTATCAACCAAATCTTTACTTTATTAATGAAAACAATTAAGACTCAAGAGGTCTTTTCTTTGGTTGTAACGTGACCATGGGATTAATCGTTAGGTGAGGAAATCAAATAAAGGACATTTCAAAAGGCTACACAACATATCAACATTTGCAAAGCATAACCTTCTAAAATTCCTTTTGGGTTTCATTTCACTTTCCACCTTTCTTTTCTTTCCTTTTCTTTTCATTTTTCACTTTTCTTTTTGTCATCCCCTTCTCTATTTATTTATTTTTTTTTTCTTTTCTTTTTCTTTTATTTGGAGAAGGGTAGACTTTTTCAACTCAAGAGAATTTTTTTTTCTTTTTGATTCTTTTCCCAAACTTTTTCGACTACCTTTTTACCCTTTTTTAATACTTTAGAAGGTCCCTTATCAAACATATTTATCAAAACATTTCAGGGTACCAAGAAAAGCATTTTTTCCATGTAGGCTCAAAATTGGGCAACTAAGGGGTAGCATTTCATCATTCAAAGCTCAGAAGGCCAGAAAATACCTATTGCCTCAATAATTTTCAAAAAAAATTTCAAAAATTTTTAAGCTTCAAAATGGTTTCAAGTCAAGTTCTAGAGAAAGCAATCCAAGAGGAATAACACTCTAACACAAAGAATGGGGTAGATTTTAGTGAGTACCCCTTTGGCTCAAAATCTCACATTTTAGTAGTTCAACCATCAATGAACAACACAAATCTACAGAACCATATGCTAATTATCAACTATCACAGATCATCTCAAACATTTTTATTTGTAGCCATATCACAAGAATGAAAAGAATTGGGTTCAACAATTCACTATCTCAATTTATTTGGCACTTAGTTTTCACAATTGGATGCAAAATTCAGGCAAGGGGCAATCTAATCTTGTGAACATGCAAAGCTAGCATGCAAAACTATATGAATGCAATATGAACAAATGCAAAAATACCCCTACTTAATCACCCCAAGCTTAAGAATTTACATTGTCCCCAATGTAAACAATCAAGATGGAGAGAGGAGAAAAATTAAATAAAACACAAAAAAATTGGAACGGCTTACCGAGGCGGTAGCAGTGCTGGCTCACATTTCTAGTCAGAATAAACTGCATGAAAATTGGGTCCCGGCCTTGATGGGTGCTGACTTTTCTTCTTGTTCTCCTTGCTCTTCCCTCCTTCCTTCTTACCCTGAAAACACTTGGCAATTCTCAATTTATTATTTTTCCTCTTGATCTTCTCAAATTATTCAAGAGGTTGAAATCAAAAACAAAACAATTAAAGAGAAGGGTTAAGAAAAGTTGGGTTGCCTCCCAATAAGCGCTTCTTTAACGTCACTAGCTTGACGTTCTAGGATCCTCCTCCCGGATCAAATGGAAATTGGAGTGGAGATTGCAGCAGTAGTATGACTTTATCCTCAACTCCACCCAGCCAGTGTGTGAAAGCACCATTGACCTCTTCAACTATAATAATGCACTCACTTCCTAGTGGGTCAAATGGCATTCTCACCAGGAAGTTTGACAGACAAGTGGAAGGGACTAACTTACCAATGTCCACACATGCATGCAAGCCAACATATTTGTCCAATGCAGAAAATTCAGATTCCTTAGCAAGCATGGTGGAATCCACTACCACTTCGTCTTCATCTTGAACTATCCCCCAAACCAGATTTTCCTCAAATTGGGCTTCAGGTGACTTTTGTACTAACTGTTTGCAAATCTCCTCAACTTGCGTTTTGAAGTTCTGCTTCACAGCTTCGATACTCTCATAATTGGCTCTTGCCTTGGCCTCAGAGGTGGATAGCTCTTGGGAATATTGTTCTAGAGCAGCTTTCAACGGTGTTTGCTCCTTCCATTCCCATTCTTCAATTTCCCAAGGACTTGTGGAAAGTACTCCCTCTTCTTGTGACATATCCACCATCACCGCTTCATCTTCAAATTGATCCATTCCCACAATCATATTTTTTTCAAATTCTGCTTCATGTGGCTCTAGGGGAATCATACATGGTGGTGGAGGTGGTAAATATGAACAAAAGGTTTCCCAATCCTCCTCGGAGAAGTTATATATAAGCCTTCCCGTCATATAGTCAACTTGTGCAGGAGTAACATGATCCATCAAATCCATGCAATCTCCCAAACACCAGTTGTCCTTCAAAGCGTGACTTGAGGCTTCCTCATCAGGTGGATAATAGTGATTGTCCATGAATTTCGTCCACCTTGCACAAACACAACTCAAAACAAAAAGATCAAATATATACAGAAAAATAAAAATGTCTAAATTAGTTGCCTCCCTTGTTACTAATGATATTGGCAAAACCAATCCCCGGCAACGGCGCCAAAAAGTTGTTGACAAATCTGGGCAAGTATACCCAGTCGTGCAAGTAATACGGTGGTGAGACCGGTTATCGTATCCACGGGGATTGGATGTCAAGTACCAATTCACAAACTCAGTAACTATCTAGACTAAACTAACAATCACGAGAAATTAAAACAGAAAAATAAAGCAACAAAAGCAATAAAATGTTTTTGATCTTTTTGGGGATTTTTGACAAACACTTGGAGTGCAGAAAGGATATGTTGGGATCAGACTTCACCAAACCTCTAAAACATGTACTATCAGGACTAGATACCGCCCATTCATGCTTCATATATTAAAATCAATCCACTAAATTACTCAAACCCCGATTCCTCGGATGGCAAGAGCCTAAATCCACTAATAGACCCTAATTCCTTAGGTGGCCTATATTAATGAATTTGCACTAAGATTAGGGATTACGCGATTACTAATAAACCTAGTTCCATTCCTAGATACAAGGCTTACTAGGTGATTAAATTCAATTCCGGTTCTGATACGAATTTCCCAATTGCATACCAAAACACAAATCAAGTCATGGGGGTGCTAGCCACAACAAGCATTAAGCACGGAAAATTAATCACTAATATGAAGGCATGAACACAGAATAATCAGTCAAGATAAATACATAATTATCAATTTGGTTACATCTAATCCCAACAAACGGGATTTAGCTATTCATAATTACAGAGAAAGCCAAACCAGAAAAGCAGTAGAGAAAGGAAGAAAGGGCGAACTCCATTGAAGCTTCCCACTGTCGTCACAGCAACCCCCTAACTCAGCTCCCTTCTAGGGTTGGCACCCTACTCCAGCCGCAGCCTCCAAGTGCTTCCCCCTCCAAGAACTCCCAATTCTGCCCTAAAACAGCATCTTATACCAATCAGTTCTGCGCTCGCTCGCGAGGCGAATGTTAAAAATCTGCTGTTTCAGAGAATTGAACTCTCGCGAGGTGAGAGTTGCTCGCGACGCGAACCGGTAAAGTGCTTCTCCAATATGCACGTGAGGGGCATCAGGGCCTGGGCGTGATGGCTTCTGGTTTCCATACTCGCGAGGCGAGACAAGGTTCGCGAGGCGAACCAGAAAGGCTTGCATTTTCTGGCACAGTCAGCTTTCAGGGTCGCGAGGCGAATCCAGTCTCGCGGGGAGAATCTCCAGAATTCTGCTTGGCTCAATTTCTTCTCTTTTCAAGCTCTAAAATCATCCAAGCTTCATTATGGCCAAATATGCACAGTTTTCCTTAAGTTCCTGCAAAATAACACCAAGAAACCGCTTCACCCGTTCCAAGGGAAAAACTAATAAAAATCAAATAAAGAATGCCTAATCTATATGAAAAATGCATGCAAAAGTGTGTATGAAACATCATGTAAAATCACACTATCAAAAGTTACCGACAACATCAACTATCGGTATGGGTAGTGAGAAGTTACCGACAACCTATTCCGTCAGTAATGTTGAAATACTTTAGTGTCCTTTTCCACGAAATTATATGCTCGTAGTTACCGATGACTATTCCGTCAGTATGGTTAGTTTCACTTTACCGACAGCCAGCCCATCAGTATCTATACTTTTGGGTTTCGGAGATCATCAATGACTCTCGGTGTGGATAAATGACTCTAAGTGTTTTGATTAATGACCAAACTTAAATGATTTGATGTTTAAATGATTCAGTAACTACTTGCAAAACTTGAGTTATCAAGGAGTATTACAAAGCAAGTAAAGTGGATGCAATGGAACTTAAAGTGAAAATCATGAAGATAAAAGGAAAGGATCATGAAGATTGACTTGAAGAAGGAACATCATGAGCAAAGCAAATGGAAGAAGATCCTTATATGTTTATGTAATGAGACTTCTCAATTTAACTCTTATTTAAGCTCTCAAAAGAATTAGGAAAATCATTTTTAAAAGTAAACAATTTTCAAAATGAACTTAGAAATGAAAAGGTTAATTAAAGGATCAGTACATCTATGTATACATCTATGTACTTTCAGTTAATTAACTGACTTTTAATGAAAATCTATGTGTACATCTATGTATAAGGGTTATAAATCGAGTGAAACTTGAATTACTTGATCATAAAACACTTCTGAAAATGTTCATCGATTAGTACATCTATGTATAAGCAAGAAAAGAACCTGGAAGTTTCTGAGGCAAATACATAATTGATTAGATAATCGATGTATATGGTTCTGGGTTGCAAATACATGTGTTTTAAAGAAATACATCGATGTACTAATGTATGTAGTCTTTTAGATCAAGAACATTCAAGAACATAATTGATATACACAAGAGAATTTACTATGTACATAGGAACAACAACTGATGTACACATGTTCTGAAAGTGAAAATTTTGTTTAATAGATTGACTGGTTACAGATTTTTCAAATCAATTCTGTTTTGATCTCAACTGATTTGTTAAGCATGTTTAACGGATCTATTTTGAATTATAACTATATAAGGACATGATCAAACACTTTTTCAAAACTAGAACTCATAATTCGAGATCATTCATTGAAAAACTTGAGAGAGCTTAACATTGAGAAAAATTGAGATTTTTCAATATAACTTCAACTTGTAAATCTGATTTTTTTTAGAATATGTATTCAAATCTTTGAATGTAAATTTTTTGATTAGAGAGAAGGTTCTCTCGTGGGCTAATTCAAGAGTAGAAGGGACTCTTGGTGCTGTGCAAGAATAGAAGGAACTCTTGTGGTTTTCAAGATTGCTTGGAAAGCTGTCATATGGGTAGAAGGAACCTAGAAGTGAAGCTTTTGTAAATAATCTTGGAAAGTTGATTTGATTAGTGGATGAAACTCATAGAGATGTGGGGACCGGATGTAGGTTACCAGAGGAGGTAGCTGAACCAGGATAAACTTGGTTTACATTTTCTCTTTTCCCTAAAATCTTTTATGTGATTATTGATAAATGCATGAATTAGATATATGATAGGGAGATCTGCATGATTTGACTTGTTCTAATAATTGTTTACATCTGAAATCTAAGAGTTGTTAATCTTTGCTATCTGAATTCTAAATCTTGTTAACTCTTAATCCTGCAAGAACATATTTTGTTTTGTTGGTTGACAAATCTTTAGAAAGAAAATACTGCTTTCTGAAAAAAAAAAAATAGGGAAAAAGTTTTAAAAGTTCACACACTCAATTCAACCCCATTCTTGAGTGAGAAGCCACAACCAAGACTCGGGGTTTCACGATGGCATAAATCGTCGCTAAGTGATTTTTTTTATTACCAATAACTAAGGCACAATTGGATTTTCGAGGTTGCATATGTTACCGACGGCACAAACCGTCTATATGTAAATTTTTTAACTACCGACTAGGCCGTCGGTAAATTTGCCTCAAGGAAACTTGATTTTTAAAAATGGATGTTTAATTTAATAAATACTTAATAATATTATTAATTTCCTCTCACTGCAATTAATTAATATAATAAAGTTCCTAAATGATACTTAATGTAGCCTGCTTCTCAAATTAATAATACATTTAATTTATTAATTAATTAAAGATATTATTTCCATAAAAAATAATTATATTATAAATTTCTTCCTAATGCAATTAATGGATAGTATTCTTTATTGCATGTTAAGGTAATTACTTATGTATTTGGTATTATTGCTTTATATTTAAAATTAATATTAAATGAATTCCTTCTCAAAGAGGTGTATTAAAATTTTGTAATGCATTTCTGAGTGCATCGTAACTATGAATTTAATTTTTGTTCAAAGTACCATCGGTTATAATACTATTTTAAAATTTAACCTTTGCATGAATCCACATGAATTAGTGTGATCTATTTTCAAAATAATGGAACCCGCATGAATTTCAACCAACATGAGAGTGCGTGTTGAAAATTTGAGTATTAAAGAGTGTGTTGCTAAGATTCCTCTAAAATTTATCCGTTGCATGAATCCAACCAGAATTTTTATTATAAATTCACATGTTAGCTCTCACACACCAACTCGAGGCATCAAATTGCTCACTCATATTTGCCTATATGAAGAACATTAGGCTTGGAGACTTGGAGTAAGAAAACCACAAACAAAAAGTGATCCTTCAATTTTCACCATGAAGAGAAAGAAGCGAAAACTTGCATTCATGTATGAAGCTCCTCAAAAGAGGAAAATGACGTACTTGAAAGTGAAATATGAGGTAATGGAGATGCTTGATGACCTCACCATTCTATGTAACACGCTTTCGAGTGCCACATGATGTGAATGCATGTAAATATAATGAAACAATTAAAACATTTAGACCATTTAATTACATTAATAAAACAACAATATCAGAGTAATATGGAAGCTCTGGCATATACAATACTGACATTCCACTGGCCGTGGTATAGCTATTAAAGACTCAACATCATCTCTGAAAGACTAAGAAGTGTCCTCGTCACCTTCGTCTATGCACCATCTAAAACTTCCTCTCTGTCTTTGAGTCACGATCCGAAACAACACATAAAGAAACAAAGAAACATACATATACAGGAGGTAAGAAACTCTAATCATCATGAATGAGAAACATCATATAATACTATATATCAACATGTACATCAACAAACACAACCGTCTCCCAAGATCATCGTCATACCAATCAACCTTGATATCTCAGCAACTAGGATCATAACTTATTCTAATGCATAACTGGTCCTAAATGCATGATTGGCCATTTATACAACAACATAAGTCGGTAGTTGAGCTACTGGCTCCGGCGTTACCAATATGATTTCTGTCATCTTGGTCATCCCGGATAGTCAACCTCAACCTTCTGTGGCAATTACTCAACTGTTACAGCTGTTCACACGGCTCCACCGTAACGACCACTCAAACGACTGTTGCAGTCGATACGGTCACCTCCCTTATGTAATAACCACTCCAACGGCTGTTGTAGTTATATACACAAGTATGATCCGACCTCGTATGATAGCCACTCAGACAACTCTGAAGGACATTCATACGGCCCTCCTGTGACAACTTTCCAACTATCGTTGTAGTCAATCACAACCAGCAACCTTATATTAGTAACCGCTCAACAACTGTTGCGGCTACCCACGAGGTTGATCAGCAACATGATATGAGCATGCAATCATCACCACATAATTTCACACCATGCCTTTCCATCCAACACCTCACCATCACCACAATATAATATTCTCCTACTTAGCTATCAACTTGATTTATATATATATATATATATATATATATATATATATATATATATATATATATATATATATATATATCAAACATCTCCAAATCAACCATAATCAAATTCCTTCACATATCCACATGCCAACAACACATCTTACAATATTATCAACATAAAATCATACTAGGCATATTAACGAACAACTATACATCACTTACTCAAATAAGCATATTATCAACCAACATATCATCATATGATCATATTATTCAAACACATATACCAACAAAAAAAGGGTTTGAGAATCCCCACACATGCTAATGTTCATATTCTATGCCCATAATCTCGATAATTAAAATTTCTTCCCCCTCACCTTGTGCACAATTGTACTTACGTCTCGATCCCCATGAAACAAACTCCTATAGTTTGCTGCCTTGCGTCCCAAAGAGACTCCCCGGTGCTCCACAATTTGCCTTAACACAAGGACAGAGTCCCGACAATGTCATATGCGACACCCTACTCTAGGGTCATCTCATTAATACCCAATTATAAATTATAAGTATATTACGCTGGTTACTTTCGGAAAATATAATTTAAGGTAACTAACCTTATATAAAAATAGTGCTTAATTTTTTTTTCTTTACATACAACATATAACTATTATAAACATAAACCACGTATATGTACATCCATATATATACATATGCTTCATCGTTTACATATACAACTCCTATACTAGGAGATATCAAAAAGCCTTTAGAAGCATAGACTATTCTCCTTCAAACTAAACAAAGAAGATAAAGACATATATACATATCAACAACAACTGGTTTACAACCATTTCAAAACTAAGGCTCTAAGAAGCCAAAATAAAACTATCAAGACTCACTACCCCCAGAAACTATACCTAAGCTGGTCAAGCTAATGAAACCCATTGGGAAGACCATAAGGATCAATCCCACCTACAGCTGACGAGTCTGATGATGCCTCCGCTTCCATTGCTTCCTCTGAAGAATCACCATCATCTACTGCAGGAGGTTGAAACTCCGGATCGTCCTCTAGGTATTCCTCTAGATCTTCTTCACCTTCTACTAGCTCTCCTTCAACTGGAGGTTCTCCATTTCCTAATATCTGAAGAGGTTGAGGTTAAAGGATCCATCATTCCATGCTCCTCCATATATTGAAGATACAGCCAGACCGGTGGTAACGATATCTCGATTGTTTCTACTACATGCGTCCTCTGATTGGGTCCTTCTTCTAACGTTCCAATAACTTAATTACTAGGGCCATGGTAGGTGGCGCTAAGTGCCCCAATATTTATATCCCAGGCACCACCATACTATGCCCGATCAAAAGTGATTGTACGAATCCTCAACGGCACCAACGGTACGTCCGGATTCATCTGGATATGTTGTAAGAGTGAGAAACCAATACTTGGATCTTACTCAATAACTACGCTCTAGCCATCAAATACCACATCAACATTTATCACATACAATTAATTATAAACTAATAGTTTATCAATGGGTTCAACACCCCAAACATCATCCATAAAATTATGCATGACACTTCTATTCATCATCTAATTTTTCATCCTAATCTCATGAGATATCCCAACATCATATGAGTTGATCAGACTCCAAAGCCACACTGGCTAAATAGGCACACTGCCACTAGGCACACAAAGTGTGGCTAATCTTGGCATACTGCCACTAGGTTCGCAACCTCTTCCCATCCACATAGGCACACAAGGCCAGGCATACAAGGTGTGGCTCCTCGAGGCACACTGCCAAACACATTGCTAATGTCCACAATCAGGGCACCAATAGCAAGTAAGATGGGGTCTCCATGTCCTCACTAGGCACATGAGAAAATGCATCTCGGAATTACCTTTCGCCGCTGGTAATTAATGCATCAAAACCTCAAACCACAGGCACGTCTGCCAAATGCATGCAAAACACTTTTGTTTTGATCTTTTCTTTGTGTTCAATCTTTCTTTGTCGAAGCTCAAAATGACTTACGACTCACATAGTTTTAAAACACTATTAAAACTTTTATCACAACACAGGACCTCACTGTCCGAGTGCTCAATCACGACACCTCTCGACCTTGCAATCAGTCTTAGGTTCGTGGTACTAGAAAACATCTTCAATGTTTTATCACATTATACCTCATGTATACCTCATGTATACAACATAGGCACTCCAAGTCCAAATGACTGAGTCCATCACAATCACAGAACATTAGTACCCCGACGTCTCGGTTACTAAGTCCAACTGTATTTTCAACATTGTTAAAACAACTTTCGATTTTTAGAAATTCTTTTCTAATGGTAGAAATTCATTATAAAAATTTTTAACAAATAAAACTTAGTTTTCACAAACCAATGAGTCACTTGAGATTTAACTTTCTCAAAATAAGCACTGCCGTTTTAAAAATACTTGCCGTCTAGATTTTCTAGATTTGCCGTCAAATTTTGTTTTTAAGACTTTTAAGCCAAAAACTTAACTTTTTCCACTTAATTAATCTTCTAAAATCACCCTTAACTTGTTTTCATCAATTAATTTAATAAAAGAATATTCTGTAATATTCTGGTTTTCTTACGTAAAATTTAACAATCCTAAAATATTTTCACCGTGTTGAACTCATTGTGACTCATAATTCACTTTTCCAAAATAACTTATTAAAATAATAATATTTTTCAACTCTCTTTATTTTTCTCAAAAGAAATTCCCTTTGATATCATATACCAATAACTTGCCACTAAAACCTTGAATATAATTCAATACAGTTTCTTAAAGCTTTTATCCGACTTTCTTAATTGTGCACTGACCACTGTCAGGCTTCTCACACATCAAACAACAATTATATCGTAGATATTTCCCAGGCAGATCATGCATCACAGTTCATAATATAATTGCCAATAAACAATTAACGCAAAATAAACCACACAGATATCAATAAAGCAACAATAAACAACATCAATAAACACTAACAGACAATTAATTACAAACAACAATTGGATATCATATAGCCATTGAATAGAATCCTTCTCGGTACTCCCCCCTTACCTCTTGAAGACTCCTTGTTCAACTTACAAACTCCTTCCGAATTTCCCGTTACCTTGTAAACTTGTACTCAACTAACCTTCAATTATAACCAAAGTGTTACAATTCAAGAAACTAGAACATTCTAAACCCTAATACATAGTCACGGCTTCTAGGGTTTTTAAATAACTAAAACTCCTAATCATGATTAAGTTATGGATTAATGATCCTTCATTAACCTAAATCATAGATTATCAACTAAACAACTAAGTTTTAAACTCAAAACTTCCTAACTCTTTTATACTTAGGTTCGGCCTTACTAGGTTCATGAAGCTAGGGTTCTTAGATTAACAAATCATCTTGGATTTATAAAGCATACTTACTAAACACTTGATTTCTAAGATCATTTATGAAAATCATAAACAAAACTCAACAAAACTTACCCACTTAGGGTTCGGCCAACATGAACATTTTTGAGTAAAATAGTCATTTTAAGAAACTAACATGGATTGAGTGTGTAGTCATACATGCCATATAGAATACATGATCATACATGAAAACACATGAACAAAACTCTACCAACCCTAAGGTGATAGATTCGGCCAAGGCTAGTTTTTCAAGAAAGAAATTTTTGATTACTTCATGCTCTTGGATTTAGATAGTAGACATGATATCTAGAAGATAGAAAGTAGTTTCATCATCATTAGATTTTCCTAGGATTTATTATGATTTTTCAAAGATCTAGGGTTTGAAACTTGAAAATGATGAACTTCCATGATATAAGTCTTGAATCAAGAAACTATCTAAAGAACATAGACATTATTTAAGACAAAGATTAGGATTTACCTCTTGATAATCAATGATGAAGACAATCCAAGAACTTGCTTTGAGAAACTTAGAACTAAGAACTTAGAACTTTAGAGTTTTAGAAGACAAGTAACCAAAGAACTAAATGAAAAATGAGAGAAAGGTATTTATAGTGTAAGTGGCGACATTTCAAGAAGGATCTAGATTAGATTAGTTGTCATGTTAAAAGGATTAAAGTGCAATTAAGTTCCAAGGACCAAATTGCAAAGATTCCAATAGTTGAAGGACTAGTTTGCAAATAGACAATAGAATGTCATGATGATGGGTTTAATCACATTAAATGCCATCTTATCCTTGACTTACTTGGCTGAATTTTATGAGTGCAAAACAAGTTAAGAAAGTAGATAATTCAATGTATTAGAAGAATCAAGAAACTTGTAGACAAATCTAGGATAAGCAGAAACCTTTAGAAAATTCTAGAATCATCTTGACAATTCCAACTAAAATAGGCTGCCATAATTTACATGGGCTTTCGAATGGGCTTGAAACATTTGGGCTTGATTTCATTTTCTTTTTGGTTGTGGGACCCACTTTGAAGATTTTGGCCTTTTAACATAAGATAAGAAAACTTGAATAGCTTTATGGACTCAACTATGGACTAAAAATATTTGGGCTTATAGGCCACGACCATTTAGGATTAGAAACAAGGATTCTAGCCCAATCCACTTAAAAAAAACGAAAAAATCCTCTTAAATAAATCCTAAAATAAATCCTCTTACTACTCTTAGAAATTCTAATCTCCTTTCCGTCGTCTACCCGATTTCACTCTCCGCCCGTAATACTCAAATTATTTTATTTTTTTCTGAAAAAATTATAAACATACAAAGTTGTAGAAAATAAAATACTAAGTTTAAGTCTCTCGTTCAAGAATTAAAATTAGGTCTTTTGAACAGCATTATTATACTGTCAATGGAATTCGCAGACCGGGTTTCACCTGAATTTCCAACCTAAATTTTAATCGTAGTTTCCTACGGTCAAGTAGGATTAAATACTATCCTCCGTTCACTTAGAATAACTTTATAAAACTCTAATAAACTTATAAATATATTTATATGTATTTACTGTTATTTAAAACAGTAAAATACAGGGTGTTACATCATACATATTAAACTCATAACAATTTTCCAAACAGAGCTAGAATTGAAACAAGATACAATAAAGAAGGAAACAACAATGTCGACATGTTGACGCATTAGAGATTCTAGCATTACCTCAGTTGTATCGAAGAATCGATAGTCGATACTCATAGTACTCGTTGTCCTGATCACATAATCGAAGTCGGAATCTCGATCGGACGGACGGATCTTCCTTGACCTCACTTTCTCTCTAACCTCTCTCTATTCCCTCCCTCACGAGCTCTTTGTTCTACCTTTGAAAACATAAGTTTTCTCTCAGTTTTTCACAATAAAAAGAACCAAGGTGTCCTTTCAGCACTCAGAATGCTCAAGTGCCCAAATACCAACGTTCAAGCGTTCCAACGCTCAAGCGCTGGGTTTCCCATGCTTTAGTGTTCCCCCATGCATGCCATGTCGTTATCGCACGTCAAAATTCTACACGTGTCATCTGTCCCAACGCTCAAGCGCCCAACATGCAACGTTTGAGCATCCACAGAATGCTTAAGCGTTGACCTATTGACAATATTTGTCGTTTGTGTGCTTCGTCTTGTTCTGAGCTCGTTCGAAGTCCGATTGACATCAAATTTAAGATATAGGCTCATCAAGACCTAATGAACAACTTCAAACCCACAAAAGATCTCTATTCTCTTCCTTAAATCCAAATCTCTTAATTCACACACTGATACCCTTTTAAAACAACTAATGGAAACCCTAGATTTCATTCACGTTCTTTCCGACACCAAAAGACCGCGTACTTTCCATGCAAAGGTTCCTAAGCCTTAAACCACATGTTACATACCTAATCCAAGTCTTAAACATGCTCCTTTTACGTAAAACAAAACCATAAAAACCAGGATGTTACAAATCCTTAAACATGCTCCTTAAACATGTTCCTTCTACGTGGGATTGAAGCATTTACTTTAGTGTATAACAAATCCAATGCTAATCTAGAGTTTTGGCCATGCCTAATTGAGCCCCTAAGTGTGGCTAAAGGTGTTAGGAATTTTCTTGCAATGGTGTTGGACAATCTGAGCATGACTGAGTTGTATGAACTGGAAAATCAGATTAACGAGAAGATGTATGAAACCATTTCGAGGATGAAGGCACGATACAATGCTTTAATCATTAAGAACCAACAAGCTCAAGTGGCAGTGGCTGATGGAGAAGCTAACGAAGGACAGGAGGGACTAGTGGATGGTGGCCAGATGGTTGATATGGACAACTTGCTGATGATCAATGGTGGACCTAGAGGGCCTGCAATGATGCCATTTGAAGATGCCATATTTTTTAATAACGAGTGATGAATCCAGCAAAGGAGGTGAAACGAGATTTTAGGAGGGATTATTTATCTTTTTCTAGAGTCTCATTCATTCTTGTATGAATAAAAATATTATAATAATACTTTTTGATCCCTTTGACTGGATTTCGGGGATCTCTTGATTAGACAATGTTTGATTTAAGTTACCTGCAATGTTTTAAAATTGGAATCAAGTTATTGAATCAGTGAAGAAAATAGTTCACAGTTCATCGATGATCTAGCCACAATCTAATCGATCATGGTTGGCTCGATTAAAATTAAATATATATTTTTAATTTATATAATATATATATATTTAATAATCAATAAGAAAAACTAAACCAATAAAAAAAATATTAACCGTGGGCAAGTTCCATTTAAAAAAAGGGGTGGATTGTTATTTTTATTCAAAATTGGGGTTAGTTATCATTTCATTAAAGATCAATAGGGTTAATGCAAATTATCTCAAAATTTATTATTCTTTTTCTGAAGTGCCACATGAGACATTTACGGTCGTTCGATTCATATAAAAGGCAACAAGATTGATGTTCTTACAATCCTCAGATTTAGGTATGCCTCAACCACACAACACATTCATTATCTTACTTTTTCCTTTTGTCATGAATGCTTTAGTTTTGCCAGTTATAGCGAATATCATAAACAAATCATAGAAGCATCAAATTGATAGAGATGACCATCGCAAGACAAAGAGGGTGAAATGGAGAAGTATGGGATGCACCTGTTAGCTGCTGACAAGTATGGAACCATCCTTTACTATCCATATTTTGTTTCTAAAATTGTATCTAGAAATATCACCAGTTTGGAAAAATCGTTGGACTACTGGTTTTGATCGGTTTTGTCGATTGTCCACCGGTTTTCATGCCAGATGGTTTTCAGGGGCACCCAGACCAGTAGTATGATCGATTTAATGGTTGAATATTTTCAGGGATTCTATGGCGCCCTCCATCTAATCTACTCTTCTTACTAAGGATTTTATAAGTCTTCTCGACACATGTCCAAACCATGTAAGGCTATATTCTACAATATTTTTTATAATAAGTGATACCCCCCGACTATCTCTCTAATGCAACAAAAAATAGATGGCTGCTTTAAATTTATAATATTGCTAAGTTTCCATAGGTTAGACGCTTCCATACTCTTTTACAGGTTCAATTATATGGTGACATCTGAAATATTTAATTAATTTGCCTCCCTTTAAGGTTAGTTGTTTTTGCTACAAACATTAGTTTTTGTTTTACGTGGGTAATTTATTTCAGAATGATAGACTCGATAAGATAATATGAATAATTTTGGATTGGATATGGATAACTTGTGGATGTTGAAGGTTGGTCATAGAAGATTCAAATTAGTGTCAGGTTTGAAAGTTAATTTTGATAAGATAATCTGATCTGTATTAATTTGGAGGATAGTTTTTGTTGGCACCCTATAATTTCCTTAATTGTAATATCGACAATATTCCCTTTTAAGTTCCTAGGTTTGCCTATTAGCACTAATTCGAGAAAATTTTCCACTTCACAACCTATAACTAATTGACTTAAGAGGAGATAGACTTCTGGGAAAGGTAAACATATATCCTTGGGGGTTGAATTGTACGTGTTGGTGAATTCAATTTTCAAGTTTGCCTTTGTATCACCTGTCTTTCTTTAAATTACCAAGGAAAGTCTTAAAAATCCTCATTGGGATTAAACAATCCTTCCTTTGATATGGGTATGATGATTTGCATAAAATTGTTTGAGTGAGTTGGAAAAAAGTATGTCAGTCAAAGAATTGGGAAGGGTCTGGAATTAAAAGTCTAGAAATATTCAATATCAGTTTGTTGACATGACATTTCTATGTTTATTTTTTGAATGTTTGTTTGGTATATATTCTTTTATTATATAAATATGGTCCGTTGGATCAAGTGGTTTCAAATGCTAGGTGGAATTGTTGGAGGGACTTGTGCACTATCGAAGGTGCGATATATATGTCTTCTCTTTGCTTCTCTCTTGGGGTGGAGAGTGTAGGATCCAAGTTTTAAGATCTTTATTATGTGTCTAATATGCATGTTTAAGTATATGGAACCTTATCCGAAAAGTATGGGATCAATCGACTTCGAATCGAACAAGAACTGAAACTAGGGTTTTAGAATTAGGCTGGAACACTCGAGCGTGTAGGGGGCCACGCTTGAGTGCCTAGAGGGTCAAACCACTTGTCAAGCAATGGCACAGGGAGAGGACACATGTCACAAAACTTCACGATGAAGTTATGACTCAGCACCAGCTCTTGAGCACTAGGCTTGGAGCACTGGAGTGCCAGAGCGCTCGAGCATTGGGGTTTCCACGCTCGAGCGCGGGCAGTAAAAATGTGAAAAATAAAAAGTGACTGAGGGTGAAATATTTCCACCCTTAAACCACATGAGTTTAGAACATAAAGACGGAGAACATGGAGTGATAGATAGTAAGAGAGAAAATATTCCGGAGCTAGTTTCGATCAATCTGTTCATCCCATCGTGATTCTGAATACATCATCGTACTCGTGGCGACGTCTACTTCCTAACCCTATCTTTCTTTTCTCACTTAGTCTAAGGTAAACCAATGCTCTTTTTATACCGACACATCATCAGTGACGGTATTGAGGTTTTCTCCTTACTCGGTTATCGGTTTCAAGTTCTATTTTCAGATTAGGGTTACCTGTGACACGTGCTTCATATATATGTATTCAGGTGAATTTTAGGAGGCCCGGAGACCCTATAACTGTGTGTGGCAGATTTGTCCCTATACCGGAGGTGTTTGTTTCGTTGTCTAGGAACTAGCTACATGTTGCTCAGGTTGGAGAAGAAGCCACCTATTGTCAGAATTGGCTAAGTAGTATATTTTACGATAATGGCGTAGGGTGACCTAAATCCTACTAGTGAGCGAGTAATCGATAATGTCACTATCACATTGGAGACTACCTTGTGGTACCAATGATGATATGGGTATTGTAGGTTTATCACCGTTAGGTTAAATTTGCGATATTTGAGGTTGCATGATTTTACTCGTTGAGCTGCTTGCTAGGTGCTGTTTGTGTTAACATGCTGTTTATGCTTATTTGTGACATATGAGTATTTTATTATTATTTAATTATTGATAACATGCTTTGTGACAACATGCGATATTTTCCGTTATGTGCTTAGTTGGGCTTCTAGGCGTTGATACATGATGTTTTAGAGAGATGTATGATGGGGAGCGTACGACATGAGACTTAGTTGTGCCTAGCCTAATTAAATAATATTTTATTCATGATGAGTTTATGTGGCGTGACTTTAGACATGATATGAGATGAGGATGGAAGGTTGAGGTACTAGGTTATTTCCCGATACGAGTCAGTGAGACTCATATAGATGCATGGTGTTGTTCACAACCGTGTGAGTGGAATACACAAGGTCATAGTATCCGATTACGGATACCGGATGTCACGGGTCATTTCCCTAAAGAGAATGGGGGGAACTACTGTGATACTCTCGTAGTCCTTGTCGATGTAACACCCCAATTTTTGTATAAGAGTATTATATGTTACTATGGATGCCTAGTTGTTGTTGTTATTGTTGTTGTTGTTGTTATCATCATCATCATCATCATCATCATCATCATCATCATCATCATTATTATTATTATTATTAGTTAAGTTAGTATTGTTATATATATAATTGATAATGTAATTGTGATTGGTGATGTAGTATTTTTATGCCTATACATATATATGTATGTATATATTATTACATATGATAATATGTATATTAATATATGATTATTTGCATTAATATGAGATTGTGTCTCTTAATGTGTGACCTTATATGGATATATGATTTTGTTTGTGATTTTATATGTTAATATATGATATGTGATTTTATTAATAATAAGTGGTTAAGAATGATAGGATGAGATATCGTGTGATTTTGTATTAAAATAGAGATAGTGTAGTTCTTAGATTTTAGCCCCTCAACCAATCATATTTGAGTCCTTATTAATAAAGGATAATCCTTTTTTTGGTTACCTCTTAAGATCTTATCATAATCTCCTAAGGATACTATCTAGGAATAACTACCAAATATGTCGCTAAACTTCCATCCATTTTTTGACCATCTTAGAAACCGATTTAGGATTCAGTCATACCACATTAATTTGTAGATATTTCTCTGAGCTTTCTAACGACACCAAGAACGCCTCAATCGGAAACTTTTAGCCCAAGTTATGGTCAAAATACCAATCTATATACAGTTTGGAATGAAATAGGAGCCCGTCATGCTCTAACTTGTATTTATACCATAAGACTCGACTTAAAACCTATTTGTCACATTGTTAACCTCAGAATAGGTGCCTCTTTACATCTTTCTTAGTTTTCCCTTGAACCCCTTGAAGTTCTTGGAGTTTGTGAGTCCGTTTGGGAGAGAAGTTATACGTGTTAGCATCGTTTAAGGTAACGTAGTTATCCCTCCTTAATCTCTGTTTCCCTTTCTTTTGAATTGGGGATTAATTGGTTATTCTCTTCCCTTCTTGTTTGACCAAGGCTTGAGGAACTCGTCGAGCCGCTCGAGGGTACGTGTCTAGTTTGCCAACGTTATTGTTTTGGGAATCTTCATAACAGGTATGAGGAGAAGGAATAATATTGACATGTAGGCGTTGGGGGTAGTGTAAGATGAAGGGTTAACGCATGACCCTATCACATGTTGTTTGCCTATTTGATGTTAATTGATATATGTATAATATGATTCTAATGTTAATGACATGCTTTCATTATTGTACTGTTTGATGTTAATTGTTGATGATGTATGATTGGATGTTATTGATATGCCCAATTGAGTATGATGTTTTATGATGCCATGAATGTCTATGATGATGATGATGCTATTACGATGATGATGTTGTTATGATTATGAGAATGTTGTTATGATAATGATGATGATGTGGTGCTCCGTTTGAGTGTTGATTGTTGGGTATGTTAATGCCAACAATGAAATTGATAAGACTATAACCAATTAATAGGGCTTATTAATGACGTTAAGACGTTAAAATAAGTTAACAATGATAATAAGATTTAAGGGATGTTTTCCTAGTTGTTCATAAGACATCAATATAGTGTGAGATGCAAGGTTATGTTCATAGGGCTTAGTCAAAGACCTTAGGATTGATTAGTGAGTGTTTTAGGGACGTTAGTATTGAAGCTGGAAGTAAAAGACATGGGAACAATTAAAGGTAATGAAACTGATGGTTGATGGTGTAGCTTAAACCAATAGGTTTGATCTTTGAATGCCCTAGGAATCTTAGTAAGGGTTGTTCAACCCTTCTGCCCAGAATAGTACGACCACGCTCCATTGAGCACGACCGTGCTCAACTGTCAGCATGACCATGCTTGACTTAACAGTAAGCACACCCGTGCTGAGGGGAAAGCATGCCCGTGCTTCCCTGTACAGATCAGAACACAAAAATGGTAACAAGGGGTGTTTCACCCTAAACGCTCCTAATAATGAAGAAGACACCAGACCAAGTAAAGACAAGCTAGATAACTTAAAGATAATAATGTACCTTGGTAGCCGAGTGGCCAAGGAGTCCTTGATGCTTAATGGTCAAGGTGTTGAGCTCTGTTCCTGATCAATCGGAGTGTTAATAATTAAAGTGGAAAGATGATGTTTTGTATCTTGATAGCCTAGCATTCGCTCCAAGGGGGCCTCGATAGCCGAGTGGTCGAGATGTTGAGCTCTTGTGCTTTTTGGCTAGAGTGTTGATGTTTTGTACCTTAGTAGCTGATAAGCCTCTGGCTTATCTAGCTTTATAACTAGTAAGACGGTGGTTTACGTGCTAATTACTCGAGTTCAATCTCGTTTTCGCCCAAATTTGCCTTGTTTTGTTCCTAAGTTGGACTTTGACTCGTTTTGCGTCTTTTGTGTAGTTTTTAGCTTCTTTTGGATAGAATTACGCTTGTGGTTGCTTGTGTTGTTTTCAGGTCAATAAGTGAAGCTCTGAGAATTAAGGAAAGTCAAGAAATAGTGGAGATTGCCATTCTGGAGATTCTCGCCCCGCGAGAGGAAGCTCGCCCCGCGAGAGTTTGAAGACTTGGAAGTCAGAGACCATCACGGCCTAGCCGTGATGTGTATCACGGCCGTGACCAAAAATCCACACAAGTCAGAGACCATCACGGCCTAGCCGTGATTCACATCACGGGTCGTGAAAAAGAAGGCTCGCATCGCGAGACATCCTTCGCGTCGCGAGGGTTTAAATTCCAGAAGTGTGCCAGAAACAGAAGCCGTCACGGCCTGGCCGTGATGACCATCACGGCCGTGACGCGTGGCCTCCCTATAAATAAGGCACTGCATAACAGAATTGGAGGACTTTTTGGATCAGAACTTTTGTAGATCTTTTAGAATCCTTATTCTGGGGTCGCGTCTCCCTCTTCTCTTTTCTTATTCTTAGTCTTAGGATGGGTTCCGATTGTTTGTCTATGAGCATGAGGAACTAATCCCCTCGTCCGAGGGAACGATGAAGCCACCCATGGCGATGTAAATCCGATATGATGTATATCTTTCTCCTTTAATTCAATTCTTGTTTTCCGATTCTGTTTTGGATGCTTGATCATATGTATTGCATGATTAATCAGTTAAACGTGTTTGAGGCCGAACGGCGATTTGCGTTTTAGAACTTGAATCGGGATCGCTAATTGAATATTGCACGGCAGTGAGTAGGATATTAGTGCAACCATATAGGGAACAAGAATTAACCAAATTCGAGATTAGGATTATGAGACCTAGTAAGTAATTAATCCAATCGTCGAATACGTCCTAATGAGCACGAGAGTGGATTTAGGAGAATTTAGGGGTCCCGGTTGACATTGTAATTGAACTTAGGGAGGAATTCATCATCACTTGGGAATACATATTGGGTAGGTGGATTTGTGACCTTGGACATTTTAGTTTTCATATTTTTAGTTAATTATTTAATTAGATTTGTTGATTGAATTTCGATTCCATACTCTCTCTCTCTCAACCACCTTCTGTAGCTTGACCAAACGTATCGGATTTCCCGCGGATTAGTCGAATTGGTAGCCCAATCCCTGAGTTCGACCTCGATAATTACTTACCGTGTTTATTTTATTACTTATGACGACCCGGTACACTTGCCGGATCACCAACAAGTTTTTGGCGCCATTGCCGGGGATTGGCACAACCAATTTTTCTGATTTTAGGGGAGTTTGATTATTTGGTTAAGTTATTATTGTTCTTATTTTTATTTTTATTTTTATTATTTTCTTTTTATTTTCTACTATCTCTCTACTTCTTTGATTCCACTTGGTCTTGCCTTGTTTTGTATGCGAGGTACACGAAGGAATGCTTCCGGGTTGCGAATATTGTGATGGGAACCATGACACTTGGAGTTGTCCGTTCTACTTCCCTCAAGTATATGTGGAACCATGGCATAATGACAGCGTGCCCCAGAACAACTATCAGAGTCAGAATCAGTATTGGGGTGATATGAGTAGAGACCATCCGGATTTCGCTTGGAGTAATGCTGACGATGGTCTAGCCTGGCAACCACAACCTCAACAAAATTGGCAACAACAACCTCAACAGAATGGTGGAAGACAACCTTGGGAGTTGGCTTTTGAGAAGTTGAGTGCGACACTTAAGAAAGTGTCGATCAATACAAACGCAGCCATTGACAAGTTGGCAACTCATACAGGGATGTCACTTCAGAATTTAGAGATGAGGATTGCCCAACTCGCAAGGCAACTAAATGAGCATCCCCCAGAGACTTTCCCTGTTGATACCGAGAACCACCCTAAGAGCCAATGTGATGCAACAACTAAAAGCAGTGGGGTGTTGGGATATGACTGGGATGTAACTAGTTCTCAGGGAGTTGAGGAAGGACTACCACATGTTGAGAAAGAACAACCGGAGGAAACGGAATTGACAAGCGACAAGGCCCAGGAACAGCCACATGTTGAGGAAGAGCAACCTAAGGAAGAGGAGTTGGCAAAGGACAAGGCACTGGAGCAAGGGGGTAGAGAGCAAAATGAAGATAAAGTGGTAGAGGATTTTACCATGCTTGCCAAGCAACCTGATTTTGATGCGTTAAATAAATATGTTGGCTTGCATGCATGTGTGGACAATGGTAAGTTAGACCCTCCCACTTGTCTGGCACACTTCCTCGTGAAGACACCATTTGACCCGAGAGAAAGTGAGTTCATAATTACAGAGGTCAATGGAGTTTCCACACACGGGCCAGATGGAATCAAGGATAGAGTCGTATTGCTTCTGCAAGGGCCACTTCACAAACCTTTTGATCCGGGTGGAGAATCACATATGATGAGCATCTCTTGGCCTCTGTACCACAGACTATGGGATCCAGGTGGATGCTTCTTAATAAGTCAAGCTCGGGACGTTAAACAAGCGCTACTTGGGAGGCAACCCAAGCTAGGTATCCCTCTCTTTTCCTAACTTTTGTTTTGTTTTTGTTTTTTCTTTGTTTTTTGTTTGTCACTCTTGAATAATTTGAGAAGATCAAGAGTTTTTGTATGAAATGTCGTGTCGGCAAGCTTGTTGGATTTTAATTAGATTGAGCGTAGATTGATTGCATGAATTATTTGACCATTGATGATTTCCCCTAAGTTCTGAAATTAGAAAAGTTTATCCCCACTTAAAAATTGAAAACTGAACTTTGAGGATTTTATTGTGATTACTTGATTTATGATAAGTTTGGGGTGAGGGGGTGCACACACTAGGAATCGTATCTCGGTCAAACAATTTGCGAAATGTCCAGGTGAGGATTTTGAGCCTCCAACTCTATTTTTGAATGTGTGAATCACTGTTAAGTTGCACTTTCCCGAATTTGCTTGAATCTCTTTATGGTTTGCATGTTTATGTGTTGCATCAAATGATTTAGGCAATTTTCTTTGAATTAACTACTTGGCCATAAATTGAACCAACCCTGATGAATGATCCCTAGTTAGCCACATTGAGCCTTGAAGCCTATTGTTCTTGATGACCTTACATTACAAGCCGTTAACTCAGAAAAACCATGATTTCCCCTATCCTAGGATTTAGGAGAGTATGGAATTTTAGCTTTGTGAGTGTTGTTGTGGAACTAAGTTTGGGGTGGCTACAAGTTCATGAATCATAGTTGAGAAAAAGAAAAAATGGAAGTAAGGGCCGAAGGCTTGAGAAAAGAAAAAAAAAGAAAAAGAAAAAAATGGTGATGAAAAGCATTGAATATGTGCCAAAAGGGGCAAAGAAAAATAAATATAAAAAGGAAGAGGTGTGTAGCCACCAAATGCAAGGAAGATAATAATATGAGAGTGAATTCAATTGTTGTGATATTAGTTTCATGCTCTCATTGATCCTAGGGACTTAGCCTCTATCCTTTGAATATCTTACCTTGAGTCGGGCCTCATTACAACCTTTAAAAGACCTTCTGATGTCGCATGCATGTTTTCGTGGGAACCATTTTTGAGATGAAAATCAAATTCATGGGAAGTGCTCTTGATAAGTGAAATTGAGTGAAAAAGTTGAAAGACTAAGACGAATTTGAGCGAATGAGTGAAATTTTAAATACCCTTGTGAGGAAGGCAATTGTTTAAAATAGGTCATCTTCCTTTGTGTGTATCTTTGAGCCTCAACTTAGAGTAATGATGGCATGAATGATGAAGTTCTCAAAAGTTTAAAGTAGATGAATGTGGGGATTACATTAATGTAGGGGGAAATCATTGGAGAAAAACTGTTTTGATTGCATGAAATTTGTGCGAAATCGATTGAATCCCTTAAGCTTGCCAAGTCTTGAGTCGTTTTTGAGTTTTAGCTTGCTTGGGGACAAGTAAGGTTTAAGTTTGGGGTGTTTGATAAGCCTCTGGCTTATCTAGTTTTATAACTAGTAAGACGGTGGTTTACGTGCTAATTAGTCGAGTTCAATCTCGTTTTCGCCCAAATTTGCCTTGTTTTGTTCCTAAGTTGGACTTTGACTCGTTTTGCATCTTTTGTGTAGTTTTTAGCTTCTTTTGGATAGAATTACGCTTGTGGTTGCTTGTGTTGTTTTCAGGTCAATAAGTGAAGCTCTGAGAATTAAGGAAAGTCAAGAAATAGTGGAGATTGCCATTCTGGAGATTCTCGCTCCGCGAGAGGAAGCTCGCCCTGCGAGAGTTTGAAGACTTGGAAGTCAGAGACCATCACGGCCTAGCCGTGATGTGTATCACGGCCGTGACCAAAAATCCACACAAGTCAGAGACCATCACGGCCTAGCCGTGATTCACATCACGGGCCGTGAAAAAGAAGGCTCGCGTCGCGAGACATCCTTCGCGTCGCGATGGTTTAAATTCCAGAAGTGCGCCAGAAACAGAAGCCGTCACGGCCTGGTCGTGATGACCATCAGGGCCGTGACGCGTGGCCTCCCTATAAATAAGGCACTGCAGAACAGAATTGGAGGACTTTTTGGATCAGAACTTTTGTAGATCTTTTAGAATCCTTATTCTGGGGCTGCGTCTCCCTCTTCTCTTTTCTTATTCTTAGTCTTAGGATGGGTTCCGATTGTTTGTCTATGAGCATGAGGAACTAATCCCCTCGTCCGAGGGAACGATGAAGCCACCCATGGCGATGTAAATCCGATATGATGTATGTCTTTCTCCTTTAATTCAATTCTTGTTTTCCGATTCTTTTTTGGATGCTTGATCATATGTATTGCGTGATTAATTAGTTAAACGTGTTTGAGGCCGAACGGCGATTTGCGTTTTAGAACTTGAATCGGGATCGCTAATTGAATATTGCACGGCAGTGAGTAGGATATTAGTGCAACCATATAGGGAACAAGAATTAACCAAATTCGAGATTAGGATTATGAGACCTAGTAAGTAATTAATCCAATCGTCGAATACGTCCTAATGAGCACGAGAGTGGATTTAGGAGAATTTAGGGGTCCTGATTGACATTGTAATTGAACTTAGGGAGGAATTCATCATCACTTGGGAATACATATTAGGTAGGTGGATTTGTGACCTTGGACATTTTAGTTTTCATATTTTTAGTTAATTATTTAATTAGATTTGTTGATTGAATTTCGATTCCATACTCTCTCTCTCAACCACCTTCTGTAGCTTGACCAAACGTATCGGATTTCCCGCGGATAGTCGAATTGGTAGCCCAATCCTTGAGTTCGACCTCGGTAATTACTTACCGTGTTTATTTTTTTACTTGCGACGACCCGGTACACTTGCCGGATCACCAACAAGTTTTTGGCTGGAGTGTTGATGTTTTGTACCTTGGTAGCCGAGTGGCCAAGGAGGACCTTGATGCTTAATGGTCAAAGTGTTGAGCTCTGGTGCTTTTTGGCCAGAGTGTAAGTGAAAAGATTATGTGATAAAATATTAAAGACTAAAGATGAAAGATAATGTTGATGATGAACTTGGGTAGCCGAGTGGCCCAAGCGGAGGTGGTGACTGTTGGTTGTCCATTGTGTTGCTTATTCATGCATTGGAGTAGTGGAGTAGCGTTGCATCGCATAACATACTTTGTTCGGAATTATATATATATATATATATATATATATATATATATATATATATATATATATATATATATATATATATGATATTGATGTGATGAGATGGTTGTGTTGATATGTTATGTTTATATGATGCATGTTCATCTTGCTAAATGCTTCCATGTCGTTATATTGATATATATGTTTCTTACTCTCCGTCTTTTGTTGTTTCCTTTCATGTACCCCTTTTTGTGTTAGGCAGAGGATGGTGAGCATCGTGCTGAGGAGTGACTCTGAAGAGACGCTTCTTGAATTTTAATTTATGGTTAGTTTAGTTGTTATCTGAGTTGTTTTATCAGATTGGTTATATCAGCTCTGTAATTTGACATCGGGGTTGGGTTCGTTATATGTTTCCTGTTATGTTTCTTTTAAACAATGTTTTAATTTTTCCGTGTTGAAGTTATGTTACAATGTGGCAGCCTCTGCCTGGTTTTTATTATTATGTTTATATAATATGCATGTGTTCTCTTTCTTTTATATCTTTTTCGTTTTATGAATACATGCGTGGTAGAGGGTGTCACAGTCGAGCCGCCCCGTATCCTAATGGGAATAGGGGTACTTTCATATTGTGCAGCTATTCCCTAACGGGAATGAGGGAATAATGTCATTCTTTGAATGAGTGCCCTAATCAGACGAGGGATGTGTGACACGATTTTGTGTGTCCATGTCAGCATACAGGATCAGTTGCATGAGCGAGAAGGGTAGAGAATGATAATATGTCTTGGGGACGATTGCTAGATATTTGTGCTTACTCTGTGATGCATGTTTGTGTGTGGTTATTGTATATGTACAATGTAACCTTTTCCGCTTATGATGATAACTAGTTTTTTATCTCCCTATCCTTTTCTTTGTATGTTTTATTCTTATTCACGAAGCAAACCCAGCTGACCAGATTACCACACCTAGACCACTTGTGGATGACAGGGCCTTCGGAGTTCCCACCGATGGGGACTCTTGAGTAAGAGTTCCACGATGAACGAGGGTGGCTAGTGGACCCAGTTACCCGGTTCATTGTATATATGGGTCCAGTATCTGCATACGTGAGGTTGGGAAGGGGACCTCATTTTGGGTTTGTCGAGACATTCCATCTTGGATAAACCTTTCCTTTTCCAGTGTTATGGTATCATCCACCAATGCCACCGCTATATCCTTGGGGAGCTCATGACTCAAAGATGGTGGTTCACGCTCCGGTGATTCGCCGGAATGATGCTCGCCATAGTGCCCATTATCGTCGACGATTCCAGCATCCTCGTCGTGGGAGTATATTTGGTAGCGGTGAGGCAGCAGCATAAGCACCACCAACATCACCCCAGCAGGTGTACTGACGTATGCGAGGGGAGTGTCTGGGTAACAATAGTCATCCACACTAGAGTTAGTGGAGGCCAGTGCGTGCGTTGTACATAGGTTATGAGTGTGAGCCCATTTTTTGATGTACATTTTGAGAGGGGGCTGGGGTGCCCTATACATTTTGTGTACTCTTATGACTTATGTTTATATATGTATATGCACGGATGATGTTTATGTTGCCATGCTTGATATTTAAAGTTTTAATATTTACAATTTTCCATTTTATAAGCTTAACGTTAGTATTCGCGATTAAGTTTTAGTTGATTAGGTTGTTCTTTAATGGGATATTGGGGTTGTCTCTGAGAGAGAAGGGCAAGAAATTAGGAGCAGAACAACTGATGTCTTTTGAAGCTTAATGCTTGCATTATCTTAATTTTAGAAATTATAATATCCAATTCTCAATGATATTCCCTATAACAAAAATGTTGAGGTCTTCGGTCAATGCTTGAATCGTTTAATTTAATCTATTTTTTCAAATGATTTTTTAGCTTAATTAGAATAGTTAAGGACCTATGTTATATGTAAGTGCTACCGACTCAAGGATCTTACATAGTGTTTGGTTTGGGAGAAATGAAGGGGAGGGGAGGAAATAGATGGATTTTATAAACTAATTTTGTTTAGTTCAATTTTTTGGAAGGGACGAGAGGGGAATGGAGAGGAGAAAAATCTTTTCTCCCTCAGTTTTGGCCCCCCTCCAATATTAGGGGAATTTGGAGGGGATGAGATTTCAAATATTTTGAATACATTAACTAAAATATTTTATTTTAACCAAAAGAGTTAGAATAGTTATGGACCAATTATAGGTAAGCGCTACCCACTTAAGGATCTTACATAATGTTTGGTTTGGGGAAATGGAAGGGAGAGGAAGGGAAGGGAGTGATTTTTATGAACTTTCTTGTTTGGTTCAACTTTTTGGAAGGAATGAGAGGGAAATATTGAGGAGAAAAATCTCTCTCCCCTCAATTTGGGCTTCCTTCCAATATTGGGGGGATTGACTAAAATTTCTTGAATGCATTGATTAAAATATCCTTACTCATTGCATTCTAAAATTATAAGGGTATTAAAGTAAATTAGTTTTAAAATCCTTCTCCACCCCTCTTGAACCAAAAAAGAATATTGTTATTTATTTTCTCCTCCATTAACATTCCCCTCCCCTCGTTTGAATATATCGTAGCGTTAATTTCTTTCATGTCCAAGAAGGGAAACAATATAAGCCTACTCCTATAAGGTTTACCTAATATTTGAAGACATGTTGTGTTTGTAATAATATGAGCATGATTCTATTATGAAACCCTATATGCGAGTTAAATTATAAAATATTGTAATAAATGTCAATTTAGGGTTTTTCAGTTACCATATATACTATATATGATATTTTTGTCCTTTTGTTGATTTAGTAAGAAATGAAAAATAACATTCGCAAAGATTGGGATATTTATTCTGTTAATTTGTTGCACCTGATGAACTTAGTTAAAGATAGCAGTGATAATGTGGTTTGGTCTAACGATAGTTCTAGTTCTTTTACTATACAATCTATACATTCTTGTATACTATAAATTGTTTGGATAGTAACAATTATTTGTTGTCTTCTTCTGATGCGATAGTATTTTTATTTTTTAAGCACCTTTGACAATGATTAGCTCCTCCAACCGTGCTTGCCTTATATTGGAAACTTTTATTGGACCATATCCCCCGTTGCCTTAAAAACAGTTGTCTTTAAGCTTGTGCAAGTATACATAATCTCAGTTAGATATTGTTCCCACGAGGCTTATAATGCTGTAGCAAAATTCCCATTTAGACTATATGGTCTAGCAGTTAGGTTGGTAACAAAAATTGGTTGTGTGTGTGCAAAATAAATGTAAATTAAATTGAAGAAGGTTAAAGCTTAAGGAAATAAGGAAATGAGATTTAAAAGAGTTGAGTTATCAAATATGGTAAAAATATCTCTAGGTATGCTCTTTCATAACTCCTGTTTAGTCTATATTATGCTCTGCCTATGCTCCAGCATTTAACTCCAGGAAGTGAAGATGTGTTTTCCAGCACTTAAGGACTAGGTTCATTAACTGTCTTCTATTCCTAGATTCAGATTAATTACACCATCATCTTAATAAGCATGTTTCAGCTAGTTTAGAGACTTAAATAACTATTCCTAGTCTACTCAACACCAATTAATTTTCTAATTAATGGTCTAATCCCTATCCTTTATCTCTTTCCACATTACTTAGTTCTTCCAAACCAAGTAAGCTTGATATTTAATTAAGTTGATCAATCTTAACCAAACACATTCCACGCATTCCACATTACTTAGTTCTTCCAAACCAAGTAAGCTTGATATTTAATTAAGTTGATCAATCTTAACCAAACACATTCCACGCATGATAAAGGAAAATGCAGAACATAACATTGCATAAAAACAGCTAAGCATTCATTACAATAGCATACCTAAAGCTCAAGAAGTTTAGCTCATATTGAGCTTACAAAAATCAAAATGATAAAATGATAAAGAAGTCATTACAATGGCGAAGGAAAAAATAAGGGCAGCAGCTGGAGGTTGAAGAAGCTCGGCGCAACTCCTTAGGTTAAGACAAGAGTGTGTATGTCATAAATTGTGTCCAAGGTCCCATTTTTAGGGTTACCTTAATTGGTTATATACCCCACTCTCTTTCATCCATTTTGGGCCAACAAATAACATTATTTTATAAAGTCCCTGGCCCAATTCCAAAAGCGCAGGAGAGCATGATCCCTAGGCATGTGGGCTCCACAACATCAGAGGCATCAACGCATGTAAAGAGAGAGAAAAGGTGTCCATGCCAGTTTTTATCTTCTAGTACAGAGCTACTGACGTTTGGCTTTGTTGTAGCTGTCAAAAATTCCATTTTCCATGCTTCAATCATGCTCCAACACATCTCTGCTTAAACACGTAGAAAAATATGAGATGATGATGAAGCACAGAAGAGCATATAATTGGCATTCGCATGTTTCAGCACCAACATTTACCAAATAGCACATTATTCACATAAAAGCAAACTTAACTTAGAAGGCAACAATAATTCATGGTATAAAGGTAATAAATAACTCTTCTTACAAAGAGTTATCATCCCCCAATAGATCCCTTTAGACAACAATCATTACAATAGATTCAGGATTTAATAACATTTAATTTCGTCATCTTATAGCGCTTTCAGGTGCTATCTATGTTGGTGCTATTGAAAGTTGTAAACAAGATAGCACTTCAGAAGCGCTGTCGTAGATTTAACTACAATAACGCTTGTCCAATGAAATGCTATAGTTGTTCACACCAAAATGCGTAACCAGGAAGTGGTGCTTACGTGGATTCATAATAAGGATAGAGCTAAATTAAAAATGTGTTATCTTACTTACCCAAAAACTAGATCTCACCAAAGCACTATCGTAAATTGTACTACGATTATGTTTTCATAAACAAACGTTGTCTACTATGCACTTTTTCCTTTTAACTGATATTTTATAGTTGCTTTTTGTATTCACCATCATACCAGAATTTGATTAATCAAAACAACATCCAGCTTTTAAAATAAAAATAAAAATAGAATTGAACATTCAATATTCAAAAAATAGCATTCAGCAATCAACATTAATCATACCCTTAATGCAATAAACAAAATCGACCATAAAGAAACTTTGGGTCTTAAAAACATATATGATAATGCAAAAACAAAAACATACATTCCAATGAATATACCAGAATTTTACAAACAAAAGTTTAAAATGCCTATGCATTACCGAAAGAAAAAAAAAGATCTAAAAAGACAATGACAATTAACCTTCACTAATGTCTTGTTGTTATCCATAATAAGCTAGTAACAAGAAGCAAGTTCCACTCTTTTGTGTTTGAATCAACCTACACAACAACAACAAAAATTAATTACCAACAAATGTAGAATACTTGAAATATTGGAAAAAGTTCAAAATACCAACGCTGTTATAAGATGATAGCACAATGTTTGGCGGGAATGATACCAAACGACAGAGTACAAGTATATGTGATCTCTTCCTCTTCTCCACTAACATTGTAACTTCTAATTACTCCACCAACATTGTAACTTTTAATTAAGATATCTTTTTGAAAATGCACAACTGCACATCTTCTCCACTAACTGCATCATCCGTTCGTGTGTATAAATAGAACCATTCCATATTTTAAAACCATCCAGAACTCCGAAACCCTTCACTCTCCTAATAACCTTTCAATCTCCGAAATCCAAATAGCTCCCAAATGCCATCACATTACAATGAGGGCAATGAATCTTGAAGAGCTTAAACGTGATGGATATGACGCAACTTTAGAGATTTCTATTCAAGGATGGACTGAGTACTTCAATCAAAGGATTCTGGTCAAATGTTGATATCAACGATGATAGATCCATTATTGGGCAAATAAGTGGTGGTGTACCAGTGACTATCACAGTCTCTTGTTGCTGAATTAATGGGAGCTCCAAATAAGGGTCTGGAGAGTTTCATAAGTCTGGAGTGGATGTTGGTAAACCCTAGACTTTCAATGAAGAAGGTATATAAAAAACTTTTTGGGGAGAATGCTTGTCAGAAGAAGAATGAGACCTCTCGACTGACCAACAAGGCTAAGTTCTTGCTAGAGTGTTGCCGCCATTTCATTCTTCTCCTCACCGATAGGGAAGGTCGACACTCCTCCACTTTATCAAAGTCTCTAAAGTAACCATGGTCTATCACCTCCTCACTTACTCCAAAATCAACCTTTCATTCCTCGTCATGGAATATCTAAGATACTGTCTTTGCAAGAATAATGGAAGCATCCCTTATGGAATGCTCTTTAGTAGGTTCTTCGCACATCATGAAGCCTATTGTAAGTAGCATCCTAAGAGTGGCTAAGTTCCCTCGACACTGCCTTCCTTAGGAGCATGGGTATTCAACCGACTCCTCTCGTGATTGTAACATCTATGCTTTAAAACCATGTTTAAGTGCTTAAGATGTCTGTTTAAGTGTCTAAAAGCTTTTTTGAAAAGTACGCGATCGATCAGCTTCGAATCGGAATGAGTACATAAAATTAGGGTTTTGGTGAGGCTGGCATGCTCAAGCTTGGGGATTCCAGCGCTTGAGTGCTCAAAGGCCCTATCTAGGTGTCAAGAGGTGGCAAGGGATGAGACACATGGTGATGTTTCTTCGACGTGAAGTCGTTGGCCAAAGTTAACGCTAGTAAGCCTATGTCCTTCTCATGTGTGCAAGCCTTCGGTGATGGTGTTGAGGTTTTCTCATAGCTAGGTTATCGGTTCTACGTTCCGTTTTCGTATTAGGGTTACATGTGACGTATGCTTCGTGTACATGCATCCAGGTGAATTTTTGGAGTACCAGAGGTACCAAAACCATACGTGGCATATTTGAGACAGTAATATGAGTATCCATTTTGTGGTCCCAGAGCTAGCTACTCATACCTCAGGTGGGAGAAATAATGGTGTAGGGCGACCTAAACTCTACTAGTGGGCGAGTACTTGATAATGTCAATATCACATTGGCGACTACCCTGTAGTACCAATGATGATATAGGGATTGTAGGTTTATCGCCGTTAGGTTAAATTTGCGATATTGAAGGATGTCTGACTTTATCATGTTTGAGCTGCTTATGGTGTGCTGGTTGTGATAATATTCTTTATGTGATATTTTGGGATACTTTAATATTTTATTATTATTTTAATATGTATAACATCCTCTGTGTGGTAACTTGAGATATTTACTATTATGTGCTTAGTTGGCATCTAGGTGATCATATATGCTGTTTTGGAGAGATGCATGTTGGGGAGAGTATGACGTGAGACTTAGTTGTGCCTAACCTAATAAAATATTATTTATATATATATGTTAATGAGATAATGTGATGTGATCTGAGACATGATATGAGCTAGTGATGAAAGGTTGAGTCACTAGGTTATGACCCAATACGAGTCGGTGATATGAAATAGAATGCATGGTGGTTTTCACAATTGTGAAGGTGGAACTCACGAGGTCAGAGTATCCGATTACGGATACCGGATATCACGGGTTAGTTCCCTAACGGGAATGGGGAAAGCTACCGTGATACACTCGTAGTCCTTGTTGAGTTGCTCTGTGTATCATAACGGGAATGGGGATACTTTTATATTGTGCAACTATTCCCTAATGGGAATGGGGGAATAGTATCATTCTTTGAATGAGCACCCTAACAGGAATGGGGGTGTGCATTGTAATGGCCTGTTTTCTCGATTAGTGTACAAGGGAATGATTAAGCATGTTCAAAGGCTTAATCATGCTCTTTAGGTGTTATTGAGCTTGTGTTTCAAGTTTGAGGGGAATCAGAGTTAAAACGGGTCAAGAACGCATTGAAACACAAATCGAGAGATTAATTAATCGATTAATTAATTAATTGAGAGTTGGAATATCAAAATTAGGTCGGGCTTGAGTATAATAAGTTTTTAGGAGTATCCAAAATAATACATGAAAATATTCCAGCAGAAGGTTAAGCAGGATGATGTGAAAGAAAACACCCGGTTGTACCGACGGGGCAACACATGTCACGACACCAAGGCGCCACCTCAAACTCCACTACCTAATCCTAAACACCTACACATGACACATGCGATCCACTAAAGAACTAAACTAATCCTAATCCTAACACATGTCTTCCACTAACTTCATATAATAATATAGTAATCCTAATATATATATTAAAAGTAACAAAGCAAAAACATCATCTTCTTCTCCAACATTTTTTTGCATGACCAGAAACTTGAAGTTGGAGTAGTTCCGATTGTCGATTTTCAAACCGATCGCGTATTCATGTTCTCGGCTTCGACATCTTCGAGGTTGTGTCTTTGCATGTGTGTTTCATCAAGGTAAGTTGGTGTCGAAGTTACTGACATTTATCCTTTTTAAGCTATTTAAATTCGTTATACTCATATTCTTAGTCTTGATATCCTTTTCAGTGCATTTTAGGTTGTTACGGGTTTTTTGGCTAAATCGGTCAATCAGGAAAACAACCACGAGACTGGGGTGAAATTGAGTTGGCATAGGACAACAACTGTGTTGGTGAGTTTCCTCTTTGATTTCTTATGTTTAATTTGTTTTGGGTCATCGTTTCGAATCCTGTGTTGGTCTGTTGTTGATTCTTCAATTATTTATGTGTTTTACCTGTTTTTGGAAACCGTGCATGTGCTCGGGACAATTTTTTGGTCCAATGCATGTGTCGGGGTTTTTGATTGCAGATTTGGTGTGGTTTGGGAACGTGTCAATTCATGTCGGTAGCACGGACGCATTTGAAGGTAGTACGGGAAGGTGCACACATCGATAATGTGGGAGAAAGAAGCATCTTATCGTCAGAAACGACTAAGTAGTATATTTTCCAATAATAGTTGTAGGACGACCTAAACCTTACCAGTGAGCGAGTAATCGACAAGACCGAAATCGCATTGGCGACTACCCCTTAGTACCAATGATGATTTGGAGATTGTAAGTTTATCGCCGTTAGGTTGATTTTGTGAATATCTAGGAAGTATGATTTTATCTGTTGAGCTGCTTATTGTGTGCTGGTTGTTTTAATGTGTTGTTCATGCTTTATATGCTTTTATGTGATAACATGAATATTTTATTATTATTTTAATGTGTATAACATGCTCTGTATGATAATATGCCATATATGCTATTATGTGCTTAGTTGGCCTCTAGGAGATGATATATGTTTTCGGGAGATATACCTAGTAGGGAGAATATGAGCTATGACTTAGAATACCGAACCTAATACAATATGATTTTATCTGTGACAAGCTTATATGGTATGATCTGAGGATTTATTCGAGTTTGGTGAAAGGTTAAGGCACTAGGTTAAGACCTGGTAATAGTTAAAGAGACTCATACTAGTTTGCATGGTGTTGTTCACAGCCGTGTGGATGATATACACGAGGTCAGAGTATATGAGTACAAATACCAAATATCAAGGGATAGTTGATTAGTGATGCTACCACGATACGCTTGTAGTCCTTACCGAGCAGCTCCGTGTGTAGCTTCGGGCTACTTATGTTATTATGTGTATCTTCGGGCTACTTTTGTTACTGGGTGTAGCTTCGAGCTACTGTGTTGTTTAGGACTACACACACACAAAATATATATATATATATATATAAAAATATATATATATATATATATATATATATATATATATATATATATATATATATATATATATATATTTTAGAGGGGAGTGCTCGCTTGGACGATTGACTAATGTCCCTAATGGGAATGGGGGATGGTGACAGGATTATAGGTGGCCACGTCAGCATCTAGGTTTAGTTTCATGAGTGCTTATGGGTAGAGGCTGATATTATGACTCGAGGATGATTGCTGTCTATATGTGCGGCATGTCTTTGTACTATTATTGTATCTTATGCTATGTATTCCTTTTCCGTATATGGTGATAGTATAATTTCTTTTCTCCACATTGTTTTATGTATGTTTTATTATGTGATCTTCGCGAGAAGACACTTCTGAGGAACCAACTACCGAAGAGCTCGATGGAATTCCTTATGAACCATATACTGGAGGACGTGTCGCGGGTGCTAGTTGTGGAATGTAGTGTCTATGGCCAGTGCGTCTTTTTGCGAGATGATGTATTTTCAGTTTCTTATGTCAGTTTGTACTTTATGGGACCCTACTGATGGGGTACCCTAGACAGATATTGTGTACATTTGTTTATACATATGACATGTGTCGCTTATGTTATGTCTTCTATATTTAAGTTTTTAATATATTCTGCTTTTTTGTTATACATACGTTTAATGCTATTGGGATTAAGGTTAGTTAATTAAGTTCATCTGTAATGGGACATCGGGGTGTCTCATTTGGTAGTATCAGAGCAGTTTGATTCTAATCGGACTGTGAGGTTAGGGTGTATTGGCCATGTTAGTTGGACCCACGTCGGGTACCAACTATATTTAGAAGTTGGGTAGAGTATTCGACTCACAAGTTGGGTTGTAAATATATATATATCTACAAGTTTGTGTGAACATATCTTTTGAATGAGTTGATGGTTACTCTTACCAGTAATTCATGGCTTAGAGAGCGCATAGTGAGGATAGTGAAGAAAACAGTTGACTTCTTAGGGCTAGAGGAGGAAGAGATGAAGCTGAAGTCATGAAAACTTTGAGAGATATGGCGGTAGATATGCCACAATAGTCATAGCAGAATACACAATTGATGCAACAACAACTGGAAATTCTGCAATGAATGCAAAATCAATGAAGACAATAAGGAGCAGTGGATGCAGGGCAAGTTGTATTCATGAAAGGTAAGCCACCACAGTTTATACGGAGAGTACGAATCAGAGGGAGCGAAGTTATAGATACAAGAAATAGAGAAAATCTTCATAGCAATGCGTTGTAAAGAAAATAGAAGGTCACATATGCAACTTTTGTGCTGTTGGAGGAGGGGAATCTTGGTAGAAGAATCTGCAAAGAATGTTGGAGAAAGATGGGAGGATAATCACTTGGGATATGTTCTAAGAATGTTTCCTGAAACTATTAGACATGAAAAGGAGAAAGTGTTCCTTTGCTTCAAGCAAAGGAGTATGTATGTAGGTGAGTACACTGTGAGATTTGAGTCTCTGCTCAAATTCTCCAAGTTCTATCAAGTGCATCCGGATGAGAACTAGATATGTAGATGGTTTGAGGATTGGTCTGAAAGGTGAGTTTCAAAGAGAAATTACACCTTTAGGAATTTCAAGGATTTTGGAGAGGTTAGAGAGATAGAGGATGCTATAGATCGCATACTAGGGACATTATCGATATCGATAGCGCCCTATTGAATGTCCCCGACAGAGTTGGTAATGCTTAAGATGCATTTGGATGACATACCCAAGATTAAAGTAAAGAAGGAGGCTGTGACACCCTCTACCCGCATACATTTAAAACATTAAAAGATAAGATAATTAAAATAAAACATGCATCATTTATTAAAAATAAAATCAAACAACGGGTAGAGAACGCCACATCGTATCAAGTCTCAAACATGTAAAATAATACATAACATAACATTAAAGAAAACCCAACCCCGATATCACATTACAGAGCTGGTATAACCAATCTAGAATAAATCCTCAAATACAACTGAAAACAACTAACTAAACAAACTACTAAAAACTGGAAATCCAAACTACGAGTCGCGATTCCTCAGACTCACTCCTCAACTGGCTGCTCACCATCCTCTGCATTAAAAGATACATGCCACAACAAGAAACATAGAGATAGGGAGTAAGAATCATGTATATGAATATAATGGCAAGGAAGCAGTTAGCAAGACGAGCTTATGTCAAACAATCATGTTATAGCAAACAATAGTATAACATATCAACATCATCATACGAACGTGCATGCTATGCAATGCAACTCTACTCCGTTATGCACTTGGATCCATCTATCTCAGAAAGTCAACTTCGGAGTTACATCTCCACATTGACCTATACACACCAACGCTGGGGCAATCCACCAAACCTTGGGTTGAGCCCTAGGATAGCCGACGCACCTTACTCTCGGATGCGCCACCACGGTTGTACATGATTCACTTGAATCACCGGGGATGACCAGATCGCCTTACTCTCAGACGACCTCCCCTGTGTTGAACATCCCCCACTAACATCTCCGATGCGTGACTGCATGCTCCACAAAACTCACAAGAACAACATCATCTTATCACTTGTATTTGGTCTTCAAGTTTCGTTGGTATTTTATTAAGTCTTTTAAAGCCTTTTGGGGTCAAACACCCCTAACTCGGCATTCTGCATCTGTTCTGGACAGGTGAGCACACCCTCAGCATGGGCGTGCTCACCCTCAGCACAGGCATGTTGGTCCTACAGGCAAGCACGACTCTACTGCCTGTTAAGGACGGACGTGCTAAAGTGTGCGCCCATTTTCTAGATTTGAATGGGAGCATGGACGTGCTCCCTGTTAAGCACGACTGTACTCAATGGAGCGTGGTCGTACTGATTTGGGCAGAAAGGGTCAAAACCCTTTGCCAAATATTTGGGGGCAATTCACAAATTCAATCCTATTGGCTTTTACTAATCAATTGAATATCATTTTCATTAATCTTAATTAAATAGTCATGTCTCATAAAAGGGGAAATCCTTTAATCTTAAACCATTTAATTGTCCCTAATCACTCATAAATCGATCCCTAGTGTTCTTGACTAAACCATTGGCATAATCCTCACTCATTACTATCGTTCAGATTTATGAACAAGGGGAACAACTTCCCTTAACATTATTAACCGATTTAACGTTTTAACATTAACATGTCACAACATCAACCAACAGCCAATACAATACAATGTCATAATTATGATAAATAACTCAATCATGACATCATTACATTCAACATGATCATAATAGTCAACATTCAATAACAATAACATTCATAACAACATTAATCAATTAATAACAGTCATGCCAATATCATCATCACAACAATTAACATCATATAACAAATAGACATAAAGGCATATAAACATGTTATTACACAATAGGGTCATGGGTAGCCCTTCGTCTTACGATACCCCCAAGCCTACATACTCATACCTTTCCTTCTCCCTATACCTGGTATGAAGAATTCTCGTTAAACGGATGAAGATCCCAAACTGGTTCCCTCGAATGGATCGATGAACATTCCCAAGCCTTGATCAACACAAAAAGGTTAACCAATTAGTTCACAATTCATAACAAGGAAAAATAACTAAGAAAGGGAAGAACTATACCTTTGCTAATTGGCACTAACGCTTGATTGTACTCTCTCAACTATGAACGGAACACCAAACAATGGTTTGGTTCAAAGGGGAAGAATGAGAGAGGCTGCCGTCACACTTAGGATTGCCTAACGTGCCAATTTCGAGGGTTTCACTCGTAACCCTTGCCGTTAACTGTCTATATATAGACTCTGCACCGAGCACGACCGTCAACCCCCTTAAGCACGGTCGTGCTTGACTTAGCATCAGCGAGAAGCGCTTGCACCTGAGCACGGTCGTGCTCCCTATTGAGCACGACCGTGCTTGGGGCTCAGGCAGCCACAAGACACGTGCTCAAGCACGGGCGTGCTGACACATGAGCACGGGTGAGACACCTCGTCGTGCCCCATTGTGCAATTAAAATTAACACCTTATTTATTTAATTTCTTAATCGCGCTCTTAACGTTAAACGTATATTCCGAATTACTTAAAAATTAAAAATTAAATATAAAACATATAACATTTAAAAGTTAAAGCATCACACTTTATATATATAATACATACACCATATGTCTTGCATCAGAGTTACCAAAACACCGTCTAGGGTATCCCATCATTAGGATCCCATTTAGGTGCATAATTATACAAACTACTATTAGCAGAAATATAAAACGTCTCACAAGACGCACTGACCATAAACTCTCTAAGCTCTACCACTTGAGTCCACAGCTCGTCCTCCAGCTTCTGGCTCATAAGGAGTTCCATCCAACTCCCTAGTAACAAACTCCTCCATAAGGACTTTTCGTACAATCACATAATAAAATATACAAAATACAGAAAATAGGGGATAAGAAATAATTCTATCATCAAAACCGGAAAGGAATACATAGCATACAATATAATAATAGCCACAGACACGCATCACTCAAAATCAACATTCATCCTTAATTTACGATACCATCCTCTACCCTCAATCTCATGCAACTAAGACATTATACTGATGTGGCCATCTCTACTCCTGTCACATTAGTCAGTAGTCCAGACGGTGTGGTGCCAATAACTTAGTGTCAGAAACTCAGTGCGCCACTATTTCCCTATTGGAAATATCATAATATGCAATAGTGCCAAAATACATATGCCGTAGTACCAAAATCCATATGTAGTAGTGCCAAAATACCTAGTATCTCTATCCTCTATAGGATACTCAGAGCAACGCATCGAGGACTAAAGAGTATTATGGTAGTCTACCTAGGGTTTCCTCTCATCCGTAGGACACTAACTGGTAATAACTGGTATCCATAATAGAATACTCTGACCTCGTGTGTTTCACTCACACGGCTGTGAACAACAATACACATATATGAATCTCACTACCTTACATCAATAACAACCTAGTGCCTCAAGCTTCCATCATAGCCTCAACACATATTCTATGTCACCACTCATCTAAAAAATAATTAACTTAGGCTTGGCACCTCTAAGTCAATTCATTCTCTCACCCATATGAACATCTCCCGAATAACACATATCCTTACTTAAGAATCCACTAAGCATATTATCAAACCGGGCAGATCATGCATAATAAAAAAACAATAAAATATTCAAACACAAAATAAAATGTCATAAGTGTAACACCCTACTTTTTATTTTCCGGTTTTTTTTCCAGTAAAAATACTTTACTCTTTATTAACCGGTATAAAGGTATTTATTTATATTTTTATATCAGTTAATGGAGATTGATTTTTATGAAATAAAAATCATATTATTGACGATTCTGGGCAAGTATACCTAGTCGTGCAAGTAATACGGTGGTGAGACCGTTTATCGTTCCCACGAGGACTGTGACAAGCACTAGCACGTACCGAATCAATTACTATCTAAGCGGATATTTGGATTGAAGGGAGCACGATAGTAAATACCAATCCCAAATAAGATTTAAACCAAAAATAAACAAAATAAGGAGAAAAGTTCTTTTTGGACTTTTATCGAACACGTGGGAGGCAGTTAAAAGGATTCTTCAAATATATGAACGATGCTGGGATTAGGTTCACTAAACTTCATCCCCGTGCAATGAAATGACTAATAAACAGTTTCTACTTCAAATATGATAATCAATCCACTAGATTACTCAAGCCCTGATTCCTCAGATAACAAGAGCCTAAATCCACTAATAGACCCTAATTCCTTTGGTGACCTAGATTAATGAATTTGCATTAAGATTAGGGATTACGCGATTACTAGTAAACCAAACTCTATTCCTAGATGCAAGGGTTACTAGGTGATTAATTTCCGTTCCGGTTCTAATACGAATTTTCCAATTTCATATCAAAACACTAATCAAGTCATGGGGGTGCTAGCCACAACAAGCATTAAGCATAGAAATCAATCACTCATAAAGAAGTAAAAAACGGTCTTACAAGATCAAGTCAGATACATGGAGAATTCAGGAATAGCTACACCTAACCCCAACAATGGGGTTTTAGCTACTCATGATCATAGCCAAAACCAAAGAAATATAGATGAAAAGGAGGAGGAACTCCTTGGAATCCTTGTGCAGATGCCCTTGGTTCAGAGAGAGTGTTTAGGGTTTCAAAAACTGTTTTTCTCTGTTCTGCCCGTGCCTCTTTATAGATCAGGATTCGCGTCACGGCCGTGATGGCCATCACGGCCAGGACGTGACGCTTTCTTCTTTGGCGCGCTTTCAAATATTGGAGCATCACGACCGTGATGCTTATCACGGGCAGGCCGTGATAGCTTCAGCCTTCACCAAATGATCTGTCACGGCCGTGATGGCCGTGACGGCTTGGCCGTTACAGATTCTGCCAAGAGGGGGTCTGGCTCTATTAACATGTCACGGTCGTGATGGGTATCACGGCTAGGACGTGACATCTTCTGACTTTTGCCTTCTTTCTTCTCAATTATTGCTCGATCACGGCCGTGAGGGTCATCACGGCCAGGCCGTGATGGGGTCTGCCTGGGTCATTTTCTTCACTTTTCAAGTTTTGTCTTCATCCAAGCTCCATCATGGCTAATCTTGAGCATTTTTCCTTGAATTCTTGCAAAACAACACCAAGAAACCGCCTCACCCGATCCATAGTAAAAACTAATAAAATCAAATAAAATATGCCTAAACTATATGAAAAATGCATGCAAAAATGTACATGAATTATGATGTGAAATCACACTATCAAATCACCCCAAGCTTATTCAATTGCTTGTCCTCAAGCAATCACTAAGGCCAGAAGATATAGACAATCAGATCACGGATAGTGAACCAAGAACCCGAGTAAATAATCCAAGTAACATGCATCTCAAATGATTCAGCAAGAGACAATCAGTTCAAGTCCAATTAGAGGCTTAGGTTCCTTAGACTCATATTCTCACCGATTAGGGCACTCTTTCTCACCTGAAGATCACCCTAAGCTTGTTCATTTGCTTGGCTCTCTTTCTCACCTCACTCAAGTATTAGGGATATAAGACAATTCGCTCCATTTTCCTCAAGGAATGAATTCTACCATAGGCTTGACTATCAACCAAATCTCTACTTTATTAATGAAAACAATTAAGAATCAAGAGGTCTTTGGCTTTGGTTGTAACGGGGCCATGGGATTTATCGTTAGGTGGGGCAATCAAGAAAAGGACATTTCAAAAGGCTACACAAAACATTAAGCATTGCAAATCATGACACCTTCTAAAATACCCTTTTGGGTTTCGATTCACTTTCGCCACCTTTCTTTCTTTCTTTTCATTTTATTTCTCATTTCTTTTTGTCATCCCCTTCTCTATATATTTTTCTTTTTCTTTTGTTTTTCTTTTTCTTGGAGAAGGGGAGATTTTTCAACTCAAGAGAAATATTTCTCTGATTCTTTCATCCCAAACTTTTTTAAACTACCTTTTTACCCTTTTTGTAATACTTTAGAAGGTATCCTATCAAGCATCATTCATCCACATATTTCAAGGTACCAAGAAAAGTATTTTATTCATGTAGGCTCAAAATTGGGCAACTAAGGGGTAGCATTTAGTCATTCAAATCTCAGAAGGCCGGAAAAATACCTAATGCCTCAATCATTTTCAAAAATGTTTTCAAAATTTTTTAAGCTTAAAAACGGTTTCAAGTCAAGTTCTAGAGAATACAATCCAAGAAGAATAACACTCTAACACAAAGAATGAGGTATATTTAGTGAGTACCCCTTTTTGCTCAAAATCTCACATTTTAGTAGTTCAAAAATCACTGAGAAACACAAGTCTACGGAACCACATGCTAATTATTAACTATCACAGATCATCTCAAGCATTTTTATTTGTAGCCTTATTACAGGAATAAAAAATTGGGTTAAAAAATTCACTATCTCAAAATATTTGGCTCTTAGTTCTTACAATTGGATGCAAAATCTAAGCGAGGGGACAATCGAATCATGTGATCATGCAGAGCTATCATGCAAAACTATATGAATGCAACATGAACAATGCAAAAATACCCCTACCCCAAGCTTAAGAATTTACATTGTCCCCAATGTAAACAATCAAGTCGGAGAGAGGAGAAAATTGGAACGACTTACCGAGGCGGTAGCGGGTGTTGGTCAACATGATTAGTCAAAAACTTGTTGGGAATTGTGTCACGGCCGTGATGATTGTCACGGGCAGGACATGATGCATTATGTTCCATAGGGGTAGCCTGTCACGGCCGTGACCTCCATTACGTCTAGGCCGTGATGCTTTCTGATCTTCAGGGACCTCTCATCACGCCCGTGATGGGGATCACGGCCCAGCCAAAGAAATATAGATGAAAAGGAGGAGGAACTCCATGGAATAGATTACTCAAGCCTTGATTCCTCAGATGACAAGGGCCTAAATCCACTAATAGACCCTAATTCCTTAGGTGGCCTAGATTAATGAATTTGCATTAAGATTAGGGATTACGCGATTATTAGTAAACCAAACTCTATTCCTAGACGTAAGGGTTACTAGGTGATTAATTTCAGTTCCGGTTCTAATACAAATTTTCCAATTGGATATCAAAACACTAATCAAGTCATGGGGGGGGCTAGCCACAACAAGCATTAAGCATAGAAATCAATCACTCATAAAGAAGTAAAAAACTGTATTACAAGATCAAGTCAGATACATGGAGAATTCAGAAATAGCTACACCTAACCCCAACAATGGGGGTTTAGCTACTCATGATCATAGCCAAAACCAAAGAAATATAGATGAAAAGGAGGAGGAACTCCATGGAATCCTTGTGCAGCTGCCCCCTGGTTCAGAGAGAGTGTTTAGGGTTTGAAAAACTGTTTTTCTCTGTTTTGCCCGTGCCTCTTTATAGAACAGGATTCGTGTCACGACCGTGATGGCCATCACGGCCAGGCCGTGACGCTTTCTGCTTTGGCGCGCTTTCAAATATTGGAGCATCACGGTCGTGATACTTATCACGGGCAGGCCGTGATAGCTTCTGCCTTCACCAAATGATCTGTCACGACCGTGATGACCGTCACGGCTTGGCCGTGACAGATTCTGCCAAGAGGGGGCCTGACTCTATTAACATGTCACGACCATGATGGGTATCACGGCTAGGCCGTGACAGCTTCTGACTTTTGCCTTCTTTCTTCTCAATTATTGCTCGATCACGACCGTGAGGGTCATCACTGCCAGGTTGTGAGGGTCATCACGGCCAGGTCGTGATGGGCTCTGGCTGGGTCATTTTCTTCACTTTTGAAGCTCTGTCTTCATCCAAGCTCCATCATGGCTAATCTTGAGCATTTTTCCTTGAATTCCTGCAAAACAACAATCAAGAAACCGCCTCACTCGATCCATGGTAAAAACTAATAAAATCAAATAAAATATGCCTAAACTATATGAAAAATGCATGCAAAAATGTACATGAATTATGATGTGAAATCACACTGTCACATATTCATACTCTTTCTTAGGGTAGAAGCTTACGATACAAATTTGGGTTGAAAATTCAGACGGAACCCGGTCTGCGTTTTCACTGACTGTATAATTTTACTGAGCATAAAACCTAATTTTGACTCGTGAACGAAACAAAGTATGTTTTTATCATGATTCCCATCTATAAATACCCCCCCCCCCCCCCCCCAAAAAAAAAAAATCTCTTCTCCTTCCTTTCTTCTTCTTCTTCATTCATAACATAAACTCCATTTTCAAGAGCTCTAGGCGCATCCTTGTGAAGTGCATCGAGATCATCATCTTTTTTCCATTTCCATAATCACTTGAGGTATTATGATGATCCTTGATCATCTATTCTCCTATTTTAAGTCATTTTCATTCTATTTCATGATTTTATTTTCTTAGATATAGAACTTTAAATAATTCTAGAAAATGGTATAAAAATCCTAAAAATGTGAAACCAATTTCTATGGTCTAGTTATGATCACTACTTTCATTATCCAAGAGCATGTGATCAAAATCTTTTTCCTTCCCTAATTGTGTGAGTGGGCCGAACCTATGTTAGAAAATGGGTTTAGTGTTTTTGTTTCATTTTTAAAATCTAAATGCTTGATTTAAGCTCTCTAGCATGTATATATTTTAAATCCAAGAGCTTAAGTCCAACTAAATTTTCTAACCTATTTTTGTATTTAAGGCCGAAATCCAACCTAAGTGGTTGGATGATTTTTATTCCATATTTTCAACTTATAACAATTTATCCTAATTAGCTAAGATCTAAGTAATTGTTATCCAAAAGATTAGAATGAGAAAAGAATCCTAACCCTATTTTGAATTAGGAGACCGAAACCTAGATATTCTAGGATAAGGGTGATTTTGTTAATTAATTATAGTTGTATTGTTTGGTTGAAGGAGAAACTTTTAAAGTGTGGCGTGATAACGTGGAACGACAAATTCAGAATTTCAATGATAACCCAGGTGGGGGAAAGAATCAACCTATCATCGGAATCGATAAGTAGTAGATTATATGATAATTGTGTAGGGCGACCTGTATGTGACACCCTAAAACCCGGCATCACAGGGTTACCCGTTGCGGAAAAGAAACTTATTTACAACGCTAGTCGCTTTCGGAAAAATAAATTTTTATATATGGTTATTGAAAAAGGGTACTCAATTTTTTTTTTGTTAAAAGAAGTTAAGAAAAGGTGATGAACACTCAGAACATGAAAATAAACATCATACATATAAAAATAACTGTCCCACTTGGGATCTTAGGTTTGATTACAAAACAGGCCTTGTCGAACTTGCCAACATACACTAAAACAACTACTGAAGAAACAGGTTAAAAAAAAAGAAACATCAAACCGGGGAGAGGGAACCGGGTACAAGACTCAACAAAAGCCTTGGCACAATCGGGACAACTCCAAAAGCCGACGAACGATCTAACAATGCCTCCTGCATGCAGAGTGACCACAGATGCTACCCCCAGACGAGATATCAGATGTCGGATCGATAACGTCACCGCCATCGTCGTTAGGGACGTCGTCATCTCCGGGATCCTGCGGATGGTACTCTGTCTCCTCCTCCTCGTCGTCCTCGACCTCTATTAGCTCAAGAGGTTCTTCCTCGGGATCTTATTCGGGATCCTCCTCCACTGGATCCTCCGCAAGCGGTTCAACTGGATCAAAATGCTCATGAAGGAGACTGGTGACTTGTAGCGTATAAAGGTAGTACCATGGAAGTGGAAGAGCCACATTCCTTGTCTCGACGGTATGAATCCTTCGTATGGGCACTCCGTTAGCATTCGTCTCGGTAGTCGTGATTGGTCCTCGATACATCGCAGTCGTCGCACCCTCATGTGTAGTCCAGTTCCCTGCCGTCCCAGCATGATCAAACACTTCGCTCCTCGAGCTCGACTGTGCCAAGGGAACGTTCGGATAAATCTAAAAGCACGTGCATACCCGATACAAGAAGAAAAGAACATAACATACGGATGTGCAAGAGTGAGATACTGTCATAAGATATATCCCACAACAACCATGTACATGATACATACATCACATAATCATATAAGCAGTTAAATCATGCATATACGTAACATAATAGTGTTATATCAAAGGGTCTCAAACCCTCACAATCAATCTTTGAAAATATGCATGGCACTTCAATATCAGGCTCTAACTTAATCTCATGAGATACAAACACCGTTTTCCATTGTAGAAGAATTAAAGTTGGCCAATCTCTTGACCACCGGGCAGTTGCCTCTGTACCCTCATGCATTTAAGGTCTCAGGACAAGCAATGTCACATGTGCCTCTGAACGGGTCACATGGACTGACTCCCAGATACCACCTTGTATATGATATGTAAGAAAGTACGTCTGCCTAGGGAAATGCACTTGAGAAAAATATTTTATTCAAAAGGTTTTATTTGTGTTCATTCCTTTTCGCTGTCGCAGCTCAAAGCTAACGACTTAATCATCATTTCCCCATCATTTGAAAACTTAGAAACATAGGACACACAGTCCGAATGCTCAATCATAACGCCTGAGACCGATGCCGCAGTCAAGGGTTGTGGCCATATAAATCACTTAGGATTTTATTCATGTTTTGAACTTAACATGATAAGGACAATAGCCCCAACAACGAAATCAGAACGCACTGTCCTTGATTTCGAGAATTGGAACTCTCAGTCCAGAACATCATGAATTGGACTCATGGCCCCAAATTAACACTGATCCAAGATCACGTGCGTATAGCTGAATACTAGAGGTGGCGTCTCGAGTACTAGATTCTCTTTCTTAAGTCCTTATTTTTCGTTCAGTGAAAATCAAATTCAAAACCGAATCCCCGATAACCTATCCAGGCTATCGGAAAGTTTCTAAAACATTTAGGAGAAAACCTTTTCTTTGAAAATATTTTATAAAGCATCTTTGACATACTTTTATCTTTGAAAATCCCTAATAGGATATTGCCAAATAATCTTGAAAGTTTTCACTTGAAGACACATAGTTCGAAAATGATTTTTCTCTTGTATAACAATAGTTCACCAAAACCATTTCAACATCTAAAACAAGTACTTTAAGTTAATGAGCTTTTGGAAAAGAACACTAATCCTTTCATCTTCAAAGCTTATTACGGTTTTTAATCCTTATAACAGTTGAGCACAGACACAAGTCTGGCTTAGCAAACTTTCAATCAACAGCAGTATATTTTCTCAGTTCAATGCTAAAATCACAGTTGAAACCAGTTCTTCACAGATATGCATTATAACATTTAGAACAAGCACAGTTCAACATCAGATAATAGCATAACACTTCAAGTACATTAGATAACCAAGTAAGCTCAATCAACATATAAATATCTAGTTAAACACATACACACATGCATACAGTTATTGGATATCTTTAGGAAATCCCCTCTTACCTCACGTCGGAGTTAAGAGTTTTGGATTTTAAAAGAAGGTTCACGAACGTCCTCGCTTCTTCGGTGATGGAAGTCTAAGGTTGCCAACATAAAATCATGAGTTAAAAAAAATCAACTCGAGAACGGTAACCAAAAGGTATAGGTTCGGTTCATTCAGTAAACTAGGAATACAGGTTTCCGAAATTTATGCAACTCTTGGATTTATGATCCTTAAGTGCTAGAAGTTCATAAACAACAATCTTTTAACAAAGTTTAATTAAAAATCCCACTAAGTAGTTGACTTAGGGTTTCGGCCAAGCATAGGTATATAGGCTAGGAATTTCTAAACTTTCCAATCTCTTTAGGTTAGCATCCGTACATAGTAAGGATCTTGAAACCATGATCATTTCGGAAAATGGAAAAATCAAATGTCTTAGACCACGAACTCTTAGGTTCAGCCTTAACAAGTTTGTGAGGTTAGAGATTTTTAAATCATCCAATCTTTTGGTCATAGCATCCTTTAACATGAAGGAGCTTTAATCCATAATCATCTTGGAAAATAAAATAAAATAACACATCCTAGGTCAAATGTTACATTCGGTCATCATAGGAAAATAAAGCAAGAAAATATTTTACACATTCCAATCACTTAGATGGTTATGGATAAAGCAAGAAAATATTTTAAACATTCCAATCACTTAGACATAGCATCCTTTAACATAAGGAGCTTTTTAGTCCATGATCACTTTGGAAAACAAAACTCAACATCTTTGCCAGAACCATTTAAGGTTTCGGCCTTTTCAAGAAATAGGGGTTAGAAATCTTCAAACTTTCCAATCTCTTGGACTTAGCATCCTTCTATATCAAGGAGTCTTAATCTATGATCATTTTGGAAAATAAAACTTAAACACCATTGCCTTAAAACTCATTGGTTTTGGTCTTTACATAAAAATAGGGTCAAAATCTTTAAACTTTCCAATCACTTAGACATAGAATCCTTTAACATAAGGGAGCCTTGGTCCATGATCATCTTGGAAATGAAACTCAAATACAAACTCTTATATGTAAAAGTTGAAACAAGATTCACCTAAACCACATACATGGTTTCGGCGTCCTTAGGAAGAAGGGGTTAGGAAACTTTGTTTTACACAACCTTTTAGTATGTGATAGTATGAGTAAATACAAGAATATAGAAAGTGGTTTCAACTCAAAAGTAGTTTTCTACCGTTTTTGAGAGGTTTTAGAAGTTAAAAGCACATAAAGGACATATGAAGAAAACTTTGAAATAAAAGATGAAACTTTGAAAAAGAACTACATAGAAGTATTACCCTTAACAAGATGAACAACTTTGATGAAGAGCTCTAAGAGAAAAGCTTGATAAAAATATAAACTTTGTAAGAGAGAAGAAGAAGAAGAAATGTAGTAAAGTGTAAATGTGAGAAATGGAGGAAGGTGATGAAGTGTGAAAATGAAGAGTGTTTATAGAGAGTGAGAGCAGAGGTCACGGTTTTGGGAGAGGAAGAAAGAAGAGAAGAAAGAAGATGGGTTGCTTGTAGAGAGGATAAGGTGTTAAGGTGATGTGATGTGATTGGAAAGAGAAATATGAAAATGTGAGATTTTTGTAAAAAAGTCATGATTCACCTTTTGAGGTGTGTCATAACCTTCATGATGAGCCTCTGGTTGATTGGTTTTATAACTAGTCAAGACCTTGGCTTTGTGCTTATTTTATATCATTTTCACCCAAATTAGACTTGATTGTCCTAAAGTAGTATTTTGAGTCTGTAAAGTGTTTTTAGGTTAATTTAGTTGATTTAGAGATAAATAAAGTACTTATGTTATTTTCTGTTTTTCAGGTTAATAAAATAAAATAAAATAAATTTGGAGCCACTCGCCCCGCGAAGAAGCTGTCGCCCCGCGAGTCACGCAAGCCTGAAAAGTCAGAGACGATCACGGTTTACCCGTGTTGAAGATCACGGCTGTGGCAGTTTTGAAGTTGAAGCGTTCGCCTCGCGAGCATCAATTCGCCTCACGAGCCTTGGAAGACCAGAAGCCATCATGGTTTGCGCATGTTGAAGGTCACGGGCGTTACAGTTTGGGAACTGAAGAGATTCGCCTCGCGAAGGATATGCTCGCCCCGCGAGAAGATCAAAAGTCACAGACTGTTCACAATTTTCGCGTCGCTATAGAGGCTTCGCCTCGCGAGTTCTCTGATTCCAGAAACGTGTATATAAGTAGTCTTAGGCAGAACTGATGTGCTAGTTAGTCATAGTTAGTCAGAGTTAGCCAGTTTTGGCTAGTTCTTAGGCAGTAGTAGTAGTTTGTCTTCTTTTCTTAGATATGTTTTGTTTTCCTTTTTTAATGGAGAAATAGTCTCCTAGATTAATCTACTGGGATTGGTTTCAATTACACTTGAGGTTCTGTATTTCCTGTTTTAATTGCTTTTCTCTTTTCAATACTATATTATGCATTTCTGTTTGTTTAATTCAGGAGTGTGTAGTGTAGTGTTGATTCATTTCAGTGATGCTATGTTCCTATACTTAATCGCGTTTGTTTAATTCGCGTGTGTTCATTCATGTTCGTTTAGTTCATGAGGGCTTAACCCCATTTGTTTAATTCGGGAATAGGAACATGTATCCATAGTAGCGATTTCGTTTGTTAATTGTTGCTACAACTGAAAGGGGATTAGAATCTGCTTAGGGCTTGGATTTGCATGAACCAATGATAGTGGGAAACCGAGAACAGTAGGTTAATCGTCTTTAGTTTATTTGCTATTCTCTTTAACTGTTTTGTTTTCATTGTTTTGTTTTCTTTATTTTATCTCAATCCAAAACCCCCAAAACTAACTTTTGATTTTCTGTTAATAATAACAACACTAAAGAGTCCTTGAGAGACGATATCCGAGTTGTCGCTCTACACTACATTATTTTAATAATCGCTCGTTCTTTTTGGCGCGTGGCGACAGCGCGGTAAAAAATTGGCGCCGTTGCCGGGGACTCTGGTTTGTTGTTATTAGCAGAAAAAAAAAATCTCTTTGCTAAATTAGTTTTGTCTGTTTTGTCTGGTTGTGAATTTTAGCACCCCCCATGGATAATTATATGCGAAATTACATGCCTAATGCTTACTATGAGCAACCACCATGCATATATTTTCCTGATTTTATTGGTTTATCACACTGGTTGCCAAGGTTTAGTGGTTTTGCAGGTGAGAATCCGCAGGAGCATCTGAGGGAATTCCAGGCTGTTTGTTCTATAATGCTGAGACCTGCAGGAATAACATAAGACCACATCCAGATGGAAGCTTTCCAATTCTCGCTTGAAGGTGCTGCAAGAGATTGGTTTTATTGTCTTGATGAGAATTGCATCTCAAGCTGGTTTGATTTGAAGGAAGCCTTCCTGTTTAGATACTATCCTGCCTTCAGAGCTGCACCTTCCGAACCTTCACTAGAGGACATGCTCAAACAAATAAATGCACAAATGGAAGCATACAATCTCGAATTCCAACAGAGGATGGCAGAGCAAAATCTCGAATTTCAACGGATGATGGAGGCAAGTAATCTTGAATATCAGAGGGGAGAAGCTGAATCTCAGAAGTTGGCCATGTAAATTGATCAAATAGCCGCCAACTTGGCTGCAATGCTAACTCCACAGCCTCTTGAAGAACATAAAGATTCACAGATGGTTATTCCTAAAAATACTTCTGATGATGATTTTGATAATGTTTCTGTTGATGATGAATTGAGTGTTGAATCCCCTGATTCTAATTCATGTACTGATTGTTATTGTGATAGTGGCACTGCTTTGTGTATACACTGTTATGCAGCTTTATACTGTTCAGGAAACACAGAAAATGAGGATAAGGAGGATCAGGAGGACATCTGCTTCCCCGTACCTGAGGATGATGAAGAACCTTTGGAAGTAGATGATGCAATTAAATCAAATGCATGTGTTGAGAGTAATGGGGTGGATGAATTGATTGATGAATTTCCAGACATTCTAACTTTTTCTGATTCGTTTTATTGTGATATATGTACTGACTCTACTAACTCTAACCTTTGTGTGGTGTGTGCTGAAATTTCTGCATGTTTAGCAGGTGATAACTTTGTTAGTGCAGTGAATGAAGAAAAGGCAGAAGTTGAAGCAGCTCCAGTAACCCCAGCTAACTGTTTGCCACCTCCCCCTGAGGAGCCACTAGTGATGGAGTTTAAGCCTTTGGATTTTGCACCATGGCCGGTCCAAGAGGTTGAGCCCCACTTCTATTGGGTGGACTTTGTAGATAAAGAGGTCAGCTGTGACCCGAAGGGGAGTGAGAAGTCTGCCGCACTCGGCGAAGTCATCATAATTGTCAAGTGCTCACCCCCACATCAAGGCTGCGAGTTAGGGAAGCATGGAATGAACTCCCACTCTTTGTCCATCACGTGGGCCTTATGCTACAAGCAGTGGGATCCTGGTGGAACCGCCCTTCAATGAGTTTTCTTAACCCTTTCTCCTTTTTAATTTTCTTTTCCTTGCTTTATTTCTGTTTTCTTTTAATAAAGCTCCTGAATAATTTGAGAAGCTCAGGAGTTGTGTTTGAGTCTTTTGTTGGCAAGTTTATTGGATTTTATTGATTTTGCATAGATTGATGGCATGATATGTGTTGACTGTTTCCCCCTAGAATTTGAAATTTTTTTGAAAATTGATCCCCATGTGATTGAAAACTGAACTTTGAGATTTTGTTATGATGGCATGATTTATGATAAGTTTGGGGTAATAGGAAGCACACACTAGGGGTAGAATCTCTTTCAAATAATTTGCAAAAAATGTCCAGGTGAGTTTTTGAGCCTCCAACATGTTTTTGACTGTGAGAAATCACTTTTTAAGTTGCACTTTCCTGAATTTACTTGAATCTCTTTTTGATTTGCATGATTATGTGTTTGCTTCAGATGATTGAGGCATTTTCTTTGTAAATAGCTACTTAGCCTAAAAATAACCATCTCTAATGCATGTTCCCTAGTTAGCCCATTAAGCCTAATTAGCCTGTTAATTCTTGTTAACCTTATGTTATAAGCTAAAATCTGGAAAACCATGTTAGCCCGATCTTAGGATTATGAGAGCATGGAATCTTAGTAAGAAATTTGGTTGCAAGAAATTAAGTTTGGGGTGTCTACCCGGTGCAATGTGTTGTTTGGGATTGGGAAAAAGAAAAAAAAAAAGAAAAGTGTAAAAATGAAAAGAAAAAAAAAAAGAAATATATATAAAAAAAATTGTAAAAATGTTAAAAATAAAAGTGTTAGAAAAAAAAAGAGGCTGTAGTCACCCAAGGCATAAAGAGAAAAATTAAGAAAGGAACTTGAGTTAAATTCAAAGTGTAAATAAAGTTCATGCTCTCTTAGTTCCTAGGGTCTTCAGCCTAGTACCTTTGTATATCCTACCCTTAGCCAGGCCCCATTACAACCCATAAAAGTCCTTTTGATGTTGCTTGCATGTTTTCTGTGGGAACCATTAGGAGATGAAAATCAAATTTATGGGAAGTGCTTCTTAAAAGTGAAATTGAGTGAATTGTTGATAGCCTGACACAAACTGAGCGATTGAGTGAAACACAAATTTCCCTTGTGAGGAAGGCAGTTGTTTGAATATGGTGATCTCCTTCTTGTGTGTGACTTGGATCCCCCTGCTTAGATTGATGACTGTTTGAATGATGAAATTCTCAATTGTTTAGAATAAATGATTGTGGGGATTACTTTGTTTGAAAGGGGGAACATTGAAAACTATTTTGATAAATTGCTTGAAATCTGTGTGAAAGTTGATTGAATTCTTAAGCTTGCCAGGTCTTGAGTCTTTTTAAGTTTTTAAGTTTTAGTTTGCTTGAGGACAAGCAAAGTTTAAGTTTGGGGTATTTTGATGAGCCTCTGGTTGACTGGTTTTATAACTAGTCAAGACCTTGGCTTTGTGCTTATTTTATATCATTTTCACCCAAATTAGACTTGATTGTCCTTAAGTAGTATTTTGAGTCTGTAAAGTATTTTTAGGTTAATTTAGTTGATTTAGAGATAAATAAAGTACTTATGTTATTTTCTGTTTTTCAGGTTAATAAAATAAAATAAAATAAATCTGGAGCCACTCGCCCCGCGAAGAAGCTCTCGCCCCGTGAGTCACACAAGCCTGAAAAGTCAGAGACGATCACGGTTTACCCGTGTTGAAGATCACGTCTGTCGCAGTTTTGAAGTTGAAGCGTTCGCCTCGCGAGCATCAATTCGCCTCGCAAGCCTTGGAAGACCAGAAGCCATCACGGTTTGCGCATGTTGAAGGTCACGAGCGTTACAGTTTGGGAACTGAAGAGATTCGCCTCGCGAAGGATATGCTCGCCCCGCGAGAAGATCAAAAGTCGCAGACTGTTCACAATTTCCGCGTCGCGATAGAGGCTTCGCCTCGCGAGTTCTCTGATTCCAGAAACGTGTATATAAGTAGTCTTAGGCAGAACTGAAGTGCTAGTTAGTCATAGTTAGTCAGAGTTAGCCAGTTTTGGCTAGTTCTTAGGCAGTAGTAGTAGTTTGTCTTCTTTTCTTAGATATGTTTTGTTTTCCTTTTGTAATGGAGAAATAGTCTCCTAGATTAATCTACTGGGATTGGTTTCAATTACACTTGAGGTTCTGTATTTCCTGTTTTAATTGCTTTTCTCTTTTCAATACTATATTATGCTTTTCTGTTTGTTTAATTCAGGAGTGTGTAGTGTAGTGTTGATTCATTTCAGTGATGCTATGTTCCTATACTTAATCGCGTTTGTTTAATTCGCGTGTGTTCATTCATGTTCGTTTAGTTCATGAGGGCTTAACCCCGTTTGTTTAATTCGGGAATAGGAACATGTATCCGTAGTAGCGATTTCGTTTGTTAATTGTTGCTACAACTGAAAGGGGATTAGAATCTGCTTAGGGCTTGGATTTGCATGAACCAATGATAGTGGGAAACCGAGAACAGTAGGTTAATCGTCTTTAGTTTATTTGCTATTCTCTTTAACTGTTTTGTTTTCATTGTTTTGTTTTCTTTATTTTATCTCAATCCAAAACCCCCAAAACTAACTTTTGATTTTCTGTTAATAATAACAACACTAAAGAGTCCTTGAGAGACGATATCCGAGTTGTCGCTCTACACTACATTATTTTAATAATCGCTCGTTCTTTTTGGCGCGTGGCGACAGCGCGGTCACTTCACATCAAGTCACTTCATGTCACTTCATCATCTTGATGCTCTGCTCCATTGCGTATCAGATGACTTCCCCGATCGTATTTCCCGACGATTTTGCCGGATAATCCCTAAGATTTGGCCCTGAACAAGATTTTTTGAAAAACTTCAAACCCACACAAAACATCATAAAAACACTAACCGTCTCGTTCACAAATTAAAATTTGGTCTCTAGCTCAGTAAACTTGTAATGGCAGTGAGAACTCAGATTGGTTTTCGTCTGAATTTTTGACCGAAAATTTTACTGTGACTTTATACGGTAAAACATCACAAGAAAATGATTTTATTTTAAATAAAATCATCATCTTGATTTTATAAAAAATAAACACATTAAAGCATGTATTTACTGATAAAGAAGCAGACAAAAAACAGGGTGTTACAACTCTACCCCTCTAAAAGAATTTTCACTAGTGGAAAATATACATTAGACGGTAAAGGTTTACGTCAGTTAACCAAAAGCTAGACTTTAAAAAGGAGGCGGTGGCAGTTTTTTAAATATCAGGCTTCATTAATTCAATTTTAACGTCAGTTGTTTTAATGACTGACGTTAAAAGTGAAGTGACTCACTTTTAACGTCAGTTCAATAAAGAACTGACGTTAAAAGTGAACATTTTAACGTCAGTTCGATAAAGAACTGACATTAGAAGTAAGTCTCTTCACTTTTAACGTCAGTCCCTACATCAAAAGACGTTAAAGGTTATTTTAATAATTTTTTTTATCTAGTATACGATTCTTTCCGTATTGCCTTCCTCAAAGTTTCAGTTTCACATGAATTGCTTTGATGTTTTGTGTTTCTGTTTTGAAAACTAAAATATATGTGCGAAGTATAAGTTGAATCAATAACCCAAACCGGATCTCATTCATGAAGTCTTCATGTCTCGATCGATCTGAGAAGATTGAAAGGGTTTTAAATCCTATAAAAAGTTATATTGAAAGGGTTTAAAATCCTATAAAAAGTTACATTGAAAGGGTTTAAAATCCTAAACATTAAAGCTACATCCCATCAAAGAGTTTTATGAAATATGCCAAAGGGAAAACTATACTCCGAAGACCTCGTAAAGCGGGGGCATGAGAGAGCTCAAGAGAGAGGCAAAAACAGGTGCACTAGATCTGTTTCAAGCAAAGGCAGTGGTTCCAGAGACTTCCAAGATGGTCACTTGCTGCCAAAGCCGAGGTTTTGGAACTATGACCCCAGAGCACCTGATTAGCCCTCCAGCAGCTGATTCTCCGGAAGGTGATAAGGTGAGCAACTCATATAATGTAATTTACTCAGACTTATCACCCATGTAATGTAATTTACTCAAACTCAGAAGTTGTTTGACCATTAAGACAAAGACCTTTGAGTCTAGGAATAGGAAGAAAAAGTGATGAAGTTAATCTCCACGGCAGAGCCATATTGTGAAGCAGAAAATTAAAAGGATGGAAGGAAGCTATTTATAGGAGCAGGGGATGAAGTTACTAAGCTATTCTGATTTTGTTGAAAACTTACCTATAAACTTAATGCTCATTAAGAGGATTGAGTTACAAGGTGCATGGGTAAGTAGTACAGTACAGTCAAAGGAATGAATGTTTTTGCAGATATCTATACACTTTTAACGTCAGTTTTTTATACAACTGACGTTAAAAGTTTGATTTTTACTTTAGTTAAATAAATAGCTGACGTAAATAATCCTATATATTATAAACGTGCAGAATGAATATTGGAAATAATGTAATTAATATACGGGAACTTGGCAGTCATCAATTAAGTTGACGTTAAAAATGAGGTGGTGGGTAAACTATAACTGACGTAAATAATTATGAAACTCATTTCATTGGTTGTCATGTCCCTGTTGTCCCTCTTAACACAGATCACTCCATATAGTACTGCAGTTTATTTCTAAACCTTTTTTTATACAAGTTTATTTTTAATTTTTATTAATTAACTTGAATTAGTAAACAAATTATTGTGCAAATTAAAATAAATAAACACTTAACATAAAACAAGTTATATGTATAATCAAATCGTATGACATTGAAGCGATTCATAAGTTAAAATTACATGATTAAAAGATAAAAAATTTCTGCAACATAGCCCTAAAATATAAAAAAGTTTCTGTATCAACATCATTTTCTTCTCAGTCCTGTCATCAAAAACTCCAATGGATGCATCACCTCCCTCACTTGAATTCCAAGATGCAAAGTAAATCCTCAGTCACTAGTAGCGAAAGCAAAGTGAAATGGATCTTTTCATCTTTCTTCTTCAGTGGAGTTCCTTGATGCATCATCTTGAATCCACAATCACTTGCTTCCAAAGCAAAGTGAAAGGGATGATGGGGATGAAATAAAGTGAGAGAATCACATTACGTGATTCACCCAACCTTAATATCCATGTAATGTAATTTACTCAAACTCATAAGTTGTTTGACCATTAAGACAAAGAACTTTGAGTCTAGGAATAGGAAGAAAGAGTGATGAAGTTAATCTCCACGGCAGAGCCATACTGTGAAGCAGAAAATTAATTAAAAGGATGGAAGGAAGCTATTTATAGGAGCAGTGGATGAAGTTACTAAGTTATTCTGATTTTCTTGAAAACTTATCTATAAACTTAATGCTCATTAAGAGGATTAGGTACAAAGGTGAATGGGTAAGTAGCACAGTAGTGAAGGGAATGAATGTTTTTGCAGAAACTAATAAACCTTTAACGGTCGTTGTGTTATACAACTGACGTAAGAAGTTGTGAGTGTTTTTAACGTCAGTTTCTCAATACAACTTACGTTAAATATATGACCTTTAACGTCAGTTATTACTAACAACTGACGTAATAAGTGTGAGAGTTTTTAACGTCAGTTTATTAAGACAACTGACGTTAAATATATGATCTTCAACGTCATGTTTTATAAAAAACTGACGTAAAAAGTTGTTTTATTTTAATTATTACGTTTACCCCCGCGCGCCTTCTCCACTTCTCTGTACGTCTTTTCTCTTTTCATCACGCTCAACCCTCACTCCCGCTCTCACTCTGCCCTAATCGCGAGCTCATCTCCATCGCAACCACCGCGAGGGCTTCTTCGCCACCACCGTGAGGTACACTCTTAACCCCTAACTCTGTCTTCCCCGCTCATTCTTTGCAATAACTTGACATCTCTCTTTCCCCTGGCCCTCCCGCGCACTAACTCTTCTTGTCCCTCTGCTTTAGTAACCACATCGAACGTTGGCCACCACTCGAGCTTCCCCCCCACCACCACGCGAGCGCCTATTTATGGTGAGTCTTTAATTAGGGCACATTTTTTTATTCACGGTTTTGAGTGCATGCATGTTGCTCTGCTGGTTTGAAACTGTAGTCTCATTAGTTGAAACTTGAAACTGTGAGTTTGAGTTGTTTGGAATGTCTCTATTTTTGGTTTTGAGTGTATGTTGAAACTGTAGTCTCAGTAGTTGTAACTTTAAACCGTGAGTTTGAGTTGTTTGGAATGTCTCTATTTTTGGTTTTGAGTGCATGTTGCTTTGCTGGTTGATCTGTCACGGCGGCCGTGATCAGTTCTGCCTATGAGGGTCTGGTTCAGTTGGCACGTTACGGCCGTGATGGGAATCACGGCCAGGCCGTGACCCGTGCTTGGCAATCTTCAAAAACTATAGTTTTCAATCTCCCGTATTGTCCTTATATTGGATATATAGATGTTTTGTATATCTACATGACCTATCTAGTTATTTTTATTTATACTTCTGTATTTATTTTGAGTTATAACCTATGTTAATACATATATATTGTTTCTGAACAGGCATACATATGGATCAGTCGGATAGCCCACATCCACGGGAGGACACTGTGGGGGTTTCGCAGGACCCGATCACGCCTACGCCTGATTCTAGTGTAAGTTTACATGTTATATACTATCTTTAGTCCTTCTTGTTAATGTAAGTTTATAATGTTACAACCCTCTATTTTATCATTTTTTTGTCCATACAGACATCACAGGCTCATAGGAAACGGGGTAGAGGAGCCACCTCGTTGAAGAAACTAGAGAAGGACAGGCAGAGCGGACAGAAGCTTGAGGTGTCCTTCGATGCTAATCTAAATGCCCAGGGACCCCGTGCTAAAGAATTTAATAAGTGGGTATTTCTACAAGCGAAGCAGCATGTAAGCATCAACTACAACCACTGGAATGACGTTCCACAGAACGTTAAGGATCAGATTTGGGAGGCTATCACGGTATTTTACCTTTACATTCGTTTGATTTACATTATTAGATAATTATCCGAGTTATAATCCATCCAGTTTTTATATGTGTATCTAATGTGTAGGTAGCTTGGACTGTGCCCAATGACGAGGATCATCGTCATAAATGTATGAAAATGGCATCAAAGCGTTGGAATGGGTTCAAGCATGATCTTACCAGGTACTATCTATCTGGGAAGAAGCGGCTTGATAAAATGTTCTCGGATTATCCCTGGATTGATCAGGATACTTGGGATATGTTTGCCAGGAGTCGACAGGATGAAGAATTTCAGGTTGGTTGATTAAGTTAATTTTGTATGCTTATTATAGATCATTTAACTGTATTTAATTATGTGTTTTTGTTTGAATAGGCTAAGGCAAATAAGGGTCGGCAGAATCAGGCGAAGAACGTCCACCGCCACACCATGTCTCAGGGTGGGTACCATACTCGGATCCAGCAGATGATGGCGGATAGGCTGAGGGCGAAGCAGGAAGAGCACTCTGCTAGGATTGAAAGAGGAGAGGTGCCTGAGGGCACACCATCAAGTCCTCCGTCGGACATCGACCGTGAGGATGTCTGGTTAGCCGGCCGCATGACAAAGGCGGGATCTTTTATAGTTGATGCCACTCGCGAAGTGGCAGATAAGATTGTAAGTAAATAATTAACTTGATTTCAATTGATATTTGTATAGATATTTGCAACACTTTTCACTTGCACTTTTTTTCATTTTTTTTCATTGTAGATGGATCTTAAAGCAAAATCCTCCCAGGGTGCATTCGTCCCTTCTGGACGGCAGGACGTCTTTCTGACTGCTCTAGGCAAGAAAGACCATCCTGGTCGGGTTCTCGGTGTTCATGGGAACGTGACCATCAAACAATATTATGGCAAGTCTGCTTCACGAAAGCGGGTGGTCAATGAAGCATCAATTTTGGCTGACATTACTCAGCACCTCATGACCAACCCAGATATTACAACACATCTGATGCAAGGCTTAATAGCCAACCCAGAATTCAAGCAGGCGCTTGCCAGAGAGCTTTCCTCCGTCGGTACATCCCAGGACACCTCAAGGCTTGCCAACGCTTCACATGTGAGCACAGAAGAGAGTTTTAGTATAGCACATGTGGAGGACGATGAGTTGGCAGCTAGGGAGAGGGAGTTGGAAGTCCAGCGCCATGAGCATGAGTTGGAAATGAAAAGGCGTGAGCTTGAGTTGGACTCCAAACGACGTGAGCTCAAAATGTTAGCAAAGGTATTTATTCATTATTAATGTCCAAATTAGTCAAATAATTACTTGTGTTTTTTTTAATTATCAAAAACTTATATATTTTATTTTTCCTAAACTGAAGGCCAAGTCGACGTCGGTGTCATTTGTCACCTATCACTCGTTTGTTCTCACTTGGTGAGGATTATGCGTTTGAGATTTTTGAATGTCCATTGGATCACGATGGATGGGTGGCACGCCCAGATCAACGGAGGATATTTTCCTTCGTTGGTGACGATCTCGGGAACGCCTGCAGAAATAACGTCTGGATGAACAACAATGTCATCAGTCTCTGGTGCACGTAAGTTAATTTTAATTTTATAACTTATTTATTTTTGGTATTTTTCCATTTAATAATTTATTTTAATTTCAATATATATATTATGTAATTAACATCCACACCCTTTTCATATCTTAGGTATCTCCATCGTCTTCAGCTTGATAAGGGCGTTGCATCAGTTTACGGTTTCTTAGATCCGTCAATCCTTCTGCCCGAGTTCTTTGCTGGAGATGCATTGAGTAAATACTTAGGGAACTTGTTGGGAGACAATCCAAAAGAATTATATCTGGCTCCCTACTGTATGGATCGCCATTGGCAGTTGTTCGTACTTCACCCGTCTAGGCATACTGTCATATTCTTCTGCTCTCTCCACCATGATCCGCCACTGAAGGTGGTGGAAGCTGTAAATATGTAAGTAACTAATCTTAAATTTAATTTAAGTTTTAATATCAGTTGTTTTTAGTTTATTACACACATGATATATGAGTTTGTTAATTGATCGACATGATTATTTGTTTATGATAGCATTTGAAGGCGAGTAGCATAAGTTGCGCCAACGGGAGAAGTAGGACTTCTAAGGCTAAAGCAAATCCTGTATGGAACATCCTCAAGGTTTGGTAGTTTATTTATCAAATAATTAATATTATAATTACTAATTTATGTGTATATTCAACTGACGTTGAAATTAATTTTGTTGGTAGTCTCGATTTCAAACTGACAGTTGGTCGTGCGGCTATTATGTGATGCTTCATATGCTGAACATAGTCTCCGCATCTATTACGGATGGATGGAAGAAGGTAATATTTAAACAACTTGTTAAATTATATATTATAGTTTTGAAGATGACTTGCATTGATGTTATTGTTATTATTTGAACGTGTCTAGGCATTTATCGACCAATCGCCTATTGAAGAAGATGAGTTAAGAGACTTGAGGATGCGCTTCGCCGAATTCTTCTTCAAGTATGCGGCTGAAAAAGGAATTGCCAACATACCTCCGCACTACTTAGATAAATAGTTTTTTTGTTAGACTTTAGAAACTAATTAATAACATGTATATATATATCCTTAGATAGTTTTGTTTTTTAGACATTGGAACTAAAATTTATTTATATATATCCCCCCATTGTTCAATTTTCCTTTGCAATTCTATAATGTATGTGATATTCTGTGTTACTGGGACTGAATGCAGGGATAGTTGAGGGGAGTGATATTTTAAAACTGAATTTAAAAAAAAAAACCTATTAACGTCAGTTGTATCAAACAACTGACGTTAATAGTATTGTATAAAATATACAGTACACTATTAACGTCAGTTGTTTGATACAACTGACGTTAAAATTAAACCTTTAGCGCCAGTTCTTTATAACAACTGACGTTAGTTTTAACCAAATCAACGTCCGTTGTATTAAAGAATTGATGTTAATAGTTTTAGTTTAACGTCAGTTGTTTAAAAAACCGACGTTAATTTTTACAAAATTAACGTCAGTTTTTTAAGGAACTGACGTTAATAGTGTTATATTTAACGTCAGTTCTCAACTGATGTTAAAATATTAACTATTAACGTCATCTGTATTTACGTCAGTCAATATTCTGACGTAAAAAATCAATTCTAACTGACGTAAAAAGCACTTATTGCACTAGTGTTTGTCCTCAAAATTACGTACCTTGAAATAACTCATGGTACCGTAACATCATCTTGTCCTCAGCTCCCCACGTTGCTTCTTCGGTTGTCTCATTCCAGATGACTTTGACCAAAGGAATTTGCTTACCTCTGAGTTGTTTTGTCATCCTATCCGCCATTCGTGCCGGTGAAGTCACAAAGGACAGGTTCTCTTTTAACTGTACTTTATCAGGATTTATGATATGTGATGGATCAGGAATGTATTTTCTCAACTGAGAGACATGAAAGACATCATGGATATTGGAAAGAAAGGGTGGTAAAGTTATTTTATAAGCTACTGGACCTACAACGACTAAGAATTTGGTAGGGTCCAATGAACTTGTGAGTAAGCTTTCTGGACTTTAGTACTCTGCCAATCCCAGTCGTTGGCGTGACTCTCAAGAATACATGTTCGCCTTCCTCAAACTCTAGAGGTCATCGTCTCTTGTTTGCGTAGCTCTTCTGTCGGCTCCGAGTAGTCCTCATTTTCTCCTGGATCATCTTCACCTTTTCTGTCGTTTATTACACGAAGTCTGGACCCAACAACAAACTCTCACCATCCTGGTACCAAAACAAAGGCATCCGACATCGTCGACCATACAGGGCTTCATAAGGTGCCATTCCAATACTTGAATGGAAACTATTATTGTAGGTGAATTCTATCAACGGTAGGGACTCGTTCCAACCCCCGACATCTTCCAAAACACAAGCTCTCAGCAAGTCTTCTAGTGACTGGATTGTCCTTTCCGTTTGTCCATCAGTCTGCGGATGATATGCGAAACTCAATCTGAGTTTCGTTCCAAGCGAGTTTTTCAAACTCTGCCAAAACCTCGATATAAACCGCGGGTCTCGGTCTGAAACAATGCTCGAAGGCACACCATGCAGCCTAACAATCTCTCCGATGTACAGTTGGGTTAACTTTTCCATAGAGTATCTCATATTGATTGGCAAAAAGCGAGCTGACTTAGTCAGTCGGTCCACTATTACCCATATACCCTCATAACCCTTCTTAGTCCTTGGTAAACTGGTCACGAAATCCATCGAGATTCCATCCCATTTCCATTCTGGAATATCTAGATTGTAACATTCTTGCTGGTCTCCGGTGTTCCACTTTGGCTTTCTGACATACCAAACAAGAAGCGACGTATTCCATTACATCTCTCTTCATCCCATACCACCAGTACAACTTCGTAAGATCTTGATACATCTTCGTGGCCCCTGGGTGCATACTCAACCTGTACTTATGAGCCTCTTCTAAAATCAGCTTCCTCAGCTCAGCATCATCAGGTACACAGATTCTCTCACCAAACCTCAAGATTCCATCTGTTCCTTCTCTAAACTCTAACAGAGCTCCTTGACGTACCAAGTCTCTTTCTGTCTGCAGATACTGATCAGTCTCTTGCTTCTCCTTTATCTGCTCCATTAATCCATTTGACACGGTGGTCCTGTTCAGACACAATTTTCCTGACATACTCTCAACTGACAAACTTAGATCTCGGAATTCTTCCATCAATTCCTGCTCTTTAACCATCATCACTGATGCGTGAATTGACTTCCTGCTCAAGGCATCGGCCACTACATTCGCCTTTCCAGGGTGATACTGTAGTTGAAAGTCATAATCCTTCAAGAATTCTAACCAACGTCCCTGACACATATTCAACTCCTTCTGATTAAACATGTATTTCAAGCTCTTATGGTCACTGAAAACATTAAAAATAGCCCCGTACAAGTTATGTCTCCAGATTTTTAAAGCAAAGACCATGACAGCCAGTTCTAAATCGTGCATCGGATAGTTCCTCTCATGAATCTTCAACTGCCTCGAAGCATAAGCTACAACTTTCCGATTTTGCATCAACACACAGCCCAAACCTTGATGTGAAGCATCACAGTAAACCTCAAAAGATTCCTTGGGATCAGGTAGGATCAATACCGGTGAGGTTGTCAACCTCCTTTTCAGCTCTTGGAAGCTTCTCTCACAGGCTTCTGTCCACACGAACGCTTGGTCCTTACGAGTCAACTGGGTGAGAGGTCCTACAATCTTGGAAAATCCCTCAATAAACCTCCTGTAGTAGCCAGTCAAACCCACAAAACTACAGATTTATGTTGCCGTTGTCGGTCTTTCCCATTCCAAGACAGCCTCGACCTTCGTCAGATCCACGGCGATTCCTTCGTGGGATATTACGTGACCCAAGAATTGAACTTGATCCAACCAAAACTCACACTTCTCTGGTTTCGCATAGAGCTGCTTCTCTCTCAGGATCTGAAGAACAATGCTAAGGTGTTCAGCATGAGCCTCCTTGTCAGGAGAATAGATCAGAATGTCATCAATGAAGACGACTACGAACTGATCCAAAAAGGGACGAAAGATCTTATTCATATAGTCCATGAATATAGCAGGTGCATTCGTCACTCCAAACTGCATCACCAAATACTCATAATGCCCATAGTGTGTTCGAAATGTTGTCTTAGGAAAATCTTCTGCTTTTACTCGTATCTGGTGGTATCCTGACCGCAGATCTATCTTTGAAATCACTGCCGTGCCACGCAACTGATCCATAAGATCATCTATCCTTGGAAGTGGATAGCTGTTTTTAATGATGACTTTGTTTAACTGACGAAAGTCCACACACAGCCTAGCGGTTCCATCTTTCTTCTTGAATAGCAGGACTGGAGCTCCCCACGGTGACACACTAGGTCGTATAAACTCTTTCCTCATCAGGTCCTCAAGTTGGTCCTTCAAGGTTTCTAACTCTGATGGTGACATGCGATATGGTGCCATGGATATTGGTCCAGTGCCTGGAATCAGATCAATCGCGAACTCGATCTCCCGAACAGGTGCCAATTCAGGTACATCCTCAGGGAAAACCTCCGGAAACTCTGGAACGACAGGTACGGATTCCAAGTCAAACTCGTTCTCGACGTCCAAGGAAAATAGCAGCATGTAACCTTGAGCTCCTTCTTTCAAAGAAGCTCTTACCTGACTAGTAGATAAAAATCCAGAAATCTTCTCCCTAAAGATTAAGGTTTTCTGAGCACAATCTATTAGGATATGGTTGAAAGATAACCAATCCATGCCTAAGATTACATCTAACTGTACTAAAGGCAAACAGATCAAGTCTACAACAAAATGTCTATTCTGAACAATGATAGGACAGTTTAAGCAAACATAATTAACATTCATAGGTTCAGCAATTGGGGTAGAAACAATCAGATTATATGGCAAGGAAGAAACAGGCAAGTCTAGAATTTTCACACGATCCATCGAAATAAAAGAATGAGTTGCACCTGAATCGAAAAGTACAGACAAGAGATTACCAGCAATGTCTCACTTATCTTGCACAAGATAAGCTGAGTTCGATGCCTCAGCACCACTCATGGTATACATTCTTCCCTTAACGGTTGGCTTGTTTACTCTGGCATGGTTGACAGAATGCTCCCTCTTCGGTGCACGGCACTCCTTTGCCAAGTGTCCCACGCGGTCACAGTCGTTACACTTGTAATCCTTCTTCGGGCAAGCATTGGCCAGGTGGCTCAGATCTCCACACCTGAAACATCTCCTTTCTTGGCCTTGATTGTTGTTTCTCTGGCCTCCACTTCCTGTCCCCGAAACACTGGGATGAGCTTGTTGTTGTTTCTGGTTGTAGCTAGATGACCGATGATACGACTTCCGCTGGTTCTGGTTCCATTTTGAATTTTGGTCTTGATTCTAGCTCTTAGGATGAACAGGTCCTCCTGCACTTCCCTTGTTATCCCTTCCTCTGTGCATGATCTCAATTTTCCGGCACTTCTCCACTAGTGCTTGGGAGTTCCTGATCTCCAACGGCAATACCGATTCTTTAATCTCGAAGCGCAGACCGGCTTCAAACTACTCACACTTCCATTCCTCACTGGGATTGTCTTGAAAGAAACAGAAATACGTGGCAAGGGATTCAAACCTCGCCGTAACCCTACTATCAGGTCCCGCTGACTCAGCCTCATGAACTCCTGCTCCTTCTCTTTCTGGGCACTCTGGGGAAATGATTTGTCTAGAAACTTGCCACGAAATACTCCCCAGGTGATCGCCTGGTGCTCAGCCTCCAACAACTGCCTGGTGCCCTTCCACCAGTACTCAGCATCGCCCACTAGCTGGAACACGGAATAGGGTACCTTAGATTCCTCTAGAGTGTGTACCAGATCGAAGATCTTCTCTAGCTCTTGAATCCAAAGATTAGACTTTATTGGATCCACGTCTCCATCAAACTGCGATGGATTCTGACGTCGGAAAGCGTCCAGATGCCTTCCCTCTACAGCTTGTTTTGCCCTCTATTGCTCCTGTTGGTTCTAGGTAGCAGCATTAGCCGTCTGAAGAGCTATGGCAGCAGCCATGTCAGCCAGCGCTTGGGCAGCGAAATCCATTTCTCCATAGCCTCGTCCACGTCCACGAGCACCTCTCTGGTTCATACTGACCTATACCACACAATCCAAATAACAGCCAGAAAAGGGGTGTGAACCACGGGTTATCACACATTACCTCAAAGAAGTAATTCAAACAACATCCAGATAGAGAAAAACACAACTTCAACACAACAGACCTAAACCCAAATATTCCTGAAAGACTCAACTAGCTCTGACACCAACTAATGTGACACCCTAAAACCCGGCATCACATGGTTACCCATTGCGGAAAAGAAACTTATTTAAAACGCTGGTCGCTTTCGGAAAAATAACCTTTTATATAGGGTTACTGAAAAAGGGTACTCAATTTTTTTTTTGTTAAAAGAAGTTAAGAAAAGGTGATGAACACTCAGAACATGAAAATAAACATCATGCATATAAATATAACTGTCCCACTTGGGATCTTAGGTTTGATTACAAAACAGACCTTGTCGAACTAGCCAACATACACTAAAACAGCTACTGAAGAAACGGGTAAAAAAAGAAACATCAAACCGGGGATAGGGAACTGGGTACAAGACTCAAAAGATGGCTCTAAAAGCCTAGGGACTATCTGGACAACTCCAAAAGCCGACGAACGATCTACCAATGCCTCCTGCATGTAGAGTGACCACAGACGCTACCCCCAGACGAGACATCAGATGCCAGATTGATAACATCACCGCCATCATCGATAGGGATGTCGTCATCTTCGGGATCCTGCGGACGGTACTTTGGCTCCTCCTCCTCCTCGTCCTCGACCTCTATCAGCTCAAGAGGTTGTTCCTCGGGATCCTCTTCGGGATCCTCCTCCACTGGATCCTCCGCAAGCGGTTCAACTGGATCAAAATGCTCATGAAGGAGACCGGTGACTTGTAGCGTATGAAGGTAGTACCATGGAGGTGGAAGCGCCACATTCCTCGTCTCGACGGTATGAATCCTTCGTACGGGAACTCCGTTGGCATTCGTCTCGGTAGTCGTGACTGGTCCTCGATACGTCGCAGTCGTCGCACCCTCATGTATAGTCTAGTTCCCTGCCATCCCAGCATGATCAAACACTTCGCTCCTCGAGCTCGATTGTGCCAAGGGAACGTTCGGATCCATCTAAAAGCACGTGCATACCCGATACAAGAAGAAAAGAACATAACATATAGATGTGCAAGAGTGAGATACCATCATAAGATATATCCCACAGAAACCATGTACATGATACATACATCACATAATCATAGAAGCAGTTAAATCATGCATATACATAACATAACAATGTTATATACATAACATAACAATTTTATATCAAAGGGTTTCAAACCCGCACAGTCAATCTTTGAAAATATGCATGGCACTTCAATATCAAGCTCTAACTTAATCTCATGAGATATCAACACCATTTTCCACTGGAGAAGAATTAGAGTTGGTCAATCTCTAGACCATCGGGCAGTTGCCTCCATACCCTCATGCATTTAAGGTCTCAAGACGAGCAATGTCACATGTGCCTCTGAACCGGTCACATGGACTGACTCCCAGATACCACCTTGTATCTAATATGTAAGAAAGAACGTTTGCCTGGGGAAATGCACTTGAGAAAAATATTTTATTCAAAAGGTTTTCTTTGTGTTCATTCTTTTTCGTTGTCGCAGCTCAAAGGTAATGGCTTAATCATCATTTCCCCATCACTTGAAAACTTAGAAACATAGGACACACAGTCCGAATGCTCAATCATAATGCCCGAGATCGATGCCGCAGTCAAGGGTTGTGGTCATATAAATCACTTAGGCTTTTATCCATGTTTTGAACTTAACATGATGAGGACAGTAGCCCACAACAACGAAATCAAAACGCACTGTCCTCGATTTCGAGAATTGGAACACTCAGTCCAAAACATCATGAATAGGACTCATGGCCCCGAATTAACACTGATCCAACATCACGTGCGTATAGCAGAATACTAGAGGCGACCTTTCGCGTACTAGATTCTCTTTCTTAAGTACTTATTTTTGTTCAGTGAAAAACAAATTCAAAACCGAATCCTCGATACCCTATCCAGGCTATCGAAAAGTTTCTAATACATTTATCTTTGAAGTACTTTTATCTTTGAAAATCCCCAATAGGATATTGCCAAATAATCTTGAAAGTTTTCACTTGAAGACATATAGTTCGAAAAGGATTTTTCTCTTGTATAACAATAGTTCACCAAAACTGTCACATACCAGTTTTTGAAGCAGGATAATTATTATTAAACTGTTCAATTTATTTTGTACATTGATAATTATTTGTGTTTGATAATTATAAAATGATATTTTATAATTAAGTTTCAAATTATATTATTTGGCTAAGAGATATTTTAGTAAGAAAATATAATTATTTTGAGATTTATAAAGGGTAGAATTTATTTTATGAAAGTACCTAACTATAAGATATCACAAATATTTTATTTATTTCAAAAAGCTGATTTTATTAAATTGCTAGTCACACCCCCTATTTTACTATGCATACCCCTCTCCTCTCTTAGATAAATCACGAACCCTCACCCTCACTTCCCATTTTTCAGAAAACACTCTCTTCTTCTCCTTCATCAGAACCTCCTCCTTTTACCTCTTCAAACCCTAAACCTAAAACAAGCCTCCATTCTCTACCTTTGAAGCTCACAAATTCGGTCTTATCTCTTCTTCTTCTTCTTCTGTTCTCTTCCAAAATCAACATGAAGCAAACATCAATTTTTCCTTGTGAAGTAAGTTTGGAGCAGCCACACTTGAGAGCAAGGAGGAGCAAGGTCAGATCAAGGAGGGAATTCTAAGGAAATAAACCTCCACCACACTATCTCCATTCTTGCTTATGTGAGTTTCCTTAGCTTAGTGCTTGGTAACCATAAATCCAAGCTTAGAAATTTTGATTTGCTTTCTTTTATTGTTTGATTTGGCATCTGCATGTTGATTATATGAAGTCAATTGAGTACATATTGATGATATAAATTATTTCAATTGCATGCATGTAATCTGTTTGTGAAAAGTAACAAATGAAATTACTGGTCAGAACCCGTATAAACATATGTGCAGTATTTTGCTTATAATTATTTCTATAGGGCTTTGTTCGGTATGATTCTTGTTTTGCTTGAAAATAGACTCGAAATTCTACAAATTAGGTACTTGTTTGGCTGTTTTACACTGAGTATAGATGAATAAAAACCTGTTATAAGTTGGAGTATTGTAACTGTCCTGTTTACTGGGTGCAGAAGCTTGGTTGTTAAAAACTGTAAGTTTTCGTAAATAGTATTCAAAAACTAAAATTTTATTTATAAATTAGACTTATTTAGCTATCCAGGGAGTGGTCTTTTGACTAAATCCGACTTCGTTTGGTATTTTGGTAAATTCATAGAAGTGGGATGAAAGACTGGAAATTTCTGCAGGTGTTGTTGATGTTTTAGTTCTTAATAAATACTTGTATGAAGGTAGTTTCGGTTAATTTAAAATGTTTTGTAGTGTAACAATAATACATAAAAGTAAACAATAGCTTGGCATCTAATATTGATAAGCATCCTCTTGTCGGTTGATTGCGGTTGATGAATATTTAATGCATTTGACTTCCATTAGAGAAGAGTATGAGAAAATGAATCATAGCATGACATTAAAAAACTTAAAATGGTCTATGTTTAGTGAAACTTAAAGTTTTGAAACTATTGTAGCCATTATTTAAGGCCACAATATTCTTGTGGGTGAGATATTAAGTCCTTCATTTTTTTGGAGGCTAGGATATGGTACTAACAATTAAGGGACGCCTAATTGTTGTCATAGAGCTCTGACTGCCATATCAACCAGTTTAAACTATGCGTGCCTTATTTCCGCTCACACTTGAGGTTCCTAGTAAAGGTTTCTTTCCTTAAAATGTCTATGCTTAGATTCACAGTCAGTAAATAACTCAATCCAAGTAAGGACCCAGTAGAAAGAGCTGGTGATGAAAGGGTGAGTTATAAGAGAATAATTCCGTAGTGGTGTAAAGTTGAGTAGTCCTACTTTAGCTTGCTTTAGTCCACGGAGTGCACACCTGGAAAAATGGGGAGGTAAGTTGGCTATAAGAAACTTTACCACTACCTGAGATTAATTATGATATGTGTGCATATGAGTAAGTATGTATAACTCAACGAGGACAATTAAACATAATATATTGTTTACTAATATGCTTTGCTTGAAGCAGGAACTCATTGAGATTCATTTCTCACTAGGCTCCTCTTTGTTTCAGATAATAGGTACATATTGGAAACTGAAAAGCAAGTTCGGGAAATTGCTTGACAGTCACCCAATAGTGTCCAAGATACGTTAGTTTTCACAGCCGGATCAAAGTTGGAGTCTTACTAGGAGTCAATGTTTACATTGAAATTGAACTGTTGATTAGGGGTTAAATGGTTATTTGTATTTAATTAAGTCCAATTATATGTTCAACTATTATTTCTGATGTTATAACCATGTTTATATATTATTACTCAGTAGTATCCTTGTGAAAGTTGGGATATTACATTTATGGTATCAGAGCAGTTTGGTCCTTCCGGACTGTGAGTTTATCATAATAAGAAGAGCATGTTTAGTATGATCCGGCTTAGGATGTCAGCAGTCAAAGTCTTTTTGTAGTGTTATTACACTTTCGAATTCTTTGAGGACAAATTATTGAGACTGGCCATCCCAATTGTTTGCTCAAAGAATGAGGGATGATAATTACCTGCAAGGGTAAGCATTAAATAGATAAATGCTTTAAATGGAGTTTGTGGCAATTGTAACTAGGCTTATGTTTTTTTTTTTATTTTTCCATGTATTATACCTATATTGTATTCTGCATTTTGGTAGCTTTGAAATTTTATCAATTGGATATTGAGTTTGAATTAGTAGTTGTGGATTCAGTTGAGTTAAATGCAGGGTATTGATACAATAGTACATTCTTGTTTATGAATTGGCACTCCATCTATTAATGTTGCTCCGTTTTTTTTTTTTGGATCAATTGTAGTTTGATGGTGAAAACACTTACTTTGAAAAAAAAATATAATTCTTGTTTATGATTTTACAAGTACGAGGAAAGGGAGTGGAAATGATATTAGATGTTTTGTTTCTTTTAATTCTTCTGTTGCCGACATAAGGTTATGACTTAGGGTGAAAAATGAAATCATTATGGATCTCATTGTGGATGAGTTTTGAAGAAAACCATTAAGTTTCTTCTTTGATGTTATTGCATTATGCATCAGATTTGAAGTGTTGTAATTGGCATATATAGATAAATAAGAAGAGCTAACTCCGTTAACCTTCTTTGTTTTGTGGCCTGGAGGAATGTAGTATTGATAAGCTATCAATATCTAAGAGTAGTGGTGTTGAGTTTTATATATGCTTATGATAGGATAGAAGTTGGCAAGTTGCCATTTAGCTTTAGCTTCATGTTAATCAGAAATGCTGCAGGAGATTTGGTGGATATTATTCTCTTCTTAAGCTATAATGGGGTACTTGCACATGGAGTATTTGTTTTCTGTCATAATTATAAATCATGAGTTATTATGAACACATAATTAATCAATAGATATTTATGTTAACTAGAGTTATTCCTTAGCACTTGAAATGACAGAAGATACTTTTTAATAACTAAATATTCTGCACATATGCATGCCTTCAAGTAGATTGTTGTTATGCATAAAACTACTAATTTGAATTTTGTTCTAAATAATAAATGTGCAATGTGTGCAAGCCTCGATTTACATAGTTTTAATATTTTAGTTAGTTTCCTCATATCTTCCTGGAATGAGCATATTGGCAGAGACCCTGCTTCAAGTCATGTTTTGATTCTTTTGAGAAGTTAAATCTTGTACTTATGTAAGTTGAGCCTTCATTATAAAACATGTATGCAAGTGTTGTATTGGCATAGGCCTGATATTTATTCTTTCAGAAGGGTTTGTTAAATCTTGAATTGCACAAATAATTAAGCTAAGTTCAAAGTTCAAGCTTTACTTATGTTCAGATAAGGAGCTTTATGTTGCATGCTTACCTGAGAAATTGATTCTACACCATATGACTTTGTTGATGAAGAAGTATAATGAAGATAATAAGGCATAAAAGTGGGTTTGATGAAGGAACTCTCAAATCAGAAATTTTGTTGAGATAGGATCAGTTCTCACAGTTTCATTTTTCTTAAACTAGACTTATATAATGAATTTTGAGGGTCATCAAAAGAAACACACATAAAGACACACATATATACAGAGAGATATTGAATCTTTTATCTTGTGGGCTGATCTTGTTATTTATAATGGAAAATATACTTAACCATGTTGCTGTGGCAGTGTGTGAAAGTTGCTAAGGATATGTTTGTGATTAGAAGATTGATGAGGGTTGGCTTTCTTGTTGAAAATGAGTAGAATTACTATTGATAAGAATAATAGAATAATGTTGGCTGATATATAGAAGTTTTGTTTGATTACTACTGATTATAGTTGTTATTGAATGCTATTTGAAGGAGTTTTATGTGGCTGACTGAATTTGCAAGGAAGAACTAATGATACAACACATATATTGCATCTTTGATAGAACTGGCTGATTGTGTATGAATGTAATGTTCATATTTGCTTCTAATGTGCTATACTACATAAATTTTACAATGCCTATTTATTTTGTCATTTGATTACCCAAAAAGGGATTATATTTAGAATGGATGGACCAAACCATCTTTGAATCACCTATTAGCGGTGAAAATCACCTTGCTTGCTTCTTCAATCCCTTTGTTATTCTTCCAATTTGATCACAATCCCCTCACCTAAGCATCCAAGGCTTTCCATAAGTTTCTCTTCAGATTCTTCCCATTTCATCAACCTATTCAAGGTAAGCTCAGTCCCTCATGCTTTACCTTCATGGCCTAAGAAATTGTATGTCCTCTTTAAGTTTAGCAAAGAAAGATCAAAAACTTTTTGCTTCTCTGGCACCATCTCAAACTTTTAAGACCACCCCATCCACATTTAGAAATAAGGACCCAAAAGATATTAACTTCTTGGTGGTGGGTTCAACCGGGTATATTGGAAAACTTGTGGTGAAAGAGTTGGTTAAAAGAGGCTTTAATGTTAGAGCCATTGCTAGAGATAGGAGTGGAATTAAGGGTTAACACTGACAAAAATGAGACCTTGGCCAATTAAGAGGTGCCAATGTGTGATTTTCAGATGTGACTTATTGATAATCCATGTTACTTATTGATAATTGTTATGATGTTGCTTGTACGCTACTGCATTATGGTAATTAAATGGGTAGTCAGTTCAAAGGATCTCTTCCGTTCACTTCTTAAGCATGCATATGAAAATATGGATTGAATTGGAACTTCCTCAATTTAAATGATCATGTTGCTGAGTTTGATATAGGGTAATAAGATGCTTGCATGTATTGTATCTTGTGGGTTGTTAAAATTCTGTTTTGATATTAGCAACCCTCTCAAATTGTTTTTGGAAGCCAAAAAAATGAGTCTTAAATTTTGATAGATGAGGTATAGTGTTTGTTTTGTTTTCTCATTCAAGAATTCTTTACAATATGTTTAAAATTTTGTTTTGGAGCTTTGGTGTTAGTAGCCTACTTTAGTATTGGTTACCGTAGGGAGGAATGAAAATCATGAGTTAGTATTGTTGTTGCTTTGTGGTTTTATTTCTTTTTCTGCTTGTGTGAGCTATAGCTCATAATAGGTGCATTATTTCCTTTCTTTCATAGGTGTTAATCATAGTACAAATAGTTAGACAACTTAAGTTTCATATGCTTCCCGTGTGACATTCTTAGCAAGGTTATCTAATTTGCTTGTGCGTATTAACTACAACTTGTTAGCTATAACTTAAAAATTCTTTCAATTCAAGCAAGGTTGCCTTGTTGTACTTCTAGTATGTGGACACCTCTCCACTTTTGCCTTCCATCAAATTCTCCCATGTTGGCACATTCTTTCCATATTAACTTCATGTGCTAGAGATAAGTCGATTATCTATGGTATTTTAAAATTATGTATCCTAAAATATCCAGTACATGACTCTCTAATTATTCTATTCCTTTATGTGCTTTCTCAACAGCATAGCCTTACCCTGTTTCCTATGTCTGGAAAAAATCCATTTCCTTTCTTCTATGCATTGACAACTGCTAAAAGTCTTACTTATTGTTGAAGTAACTAGAGTTGAAGGCTGCTAACTCTTGCATCTTTAATTCTACCCAAAAATATCAACAACTTTTTGATTTCTATTCATGTACATATACCAGCTAAGAGAAAAGGAAATAAAAGTCAATCGCCTCTTCCTCAGATTTTATTTTGTGCAAGTTACACCATTTTCACTCCAATCTCCATGATGTATTTCACGTTTCACAACTTTTATAATGTAACAAATTTCGAGGACGAAATTTTATTTAAGAGGGGGAGTAATGTCACATACAAGTTTTAGAAGCAGGATAATTATTATTAAACTTTTCAATTTATTTTGTACATTGATAATTATTTGTGTTTGATAATTATAAAATGATATTTTATAATTAAGTTTCAAATTATATTATTTGGCTAAGAGATATTTTAGTAAAAAAATATAATTATTTAGAATTTATTTTATGAAAGTACCTAACTATAAGATATCACAAATAGTTTATTTATTTCAAAAAGCTGATTTTATTAAATTGCTAGTCACACCCCCTATTTTACTATGCATACCCCTCTCCTCTTTTAAATAAATCACGAACCCTCACCCTCACTTCCCATTTTTCAGAAAAACACTCTCTTCTTCTCCTTCATCAGAACCTCCTCCTTTTACCTCTTCAAACCCTAAACCTAAAACAAGCCTTCATTCTCTACCTTTGAAGCTCATAAATTCAGCCTCATCTCTTCTTCTTCTTCTTCTGTTTTCTTCCAAAATCAACATGAAGCAAACATCAATTTTTCATTGTGAAGTAAGTTTGGAGCAGCCACACTGGAGAGCAAGGAGGAGCAAGGTCAGATCAAGGAGGGAATTCTAAGGAAATAAACCTCCACCACACTATCTCCATTCTTGCTTATGTGAGTTTCCTTAGCTTAGTGCTTGGTAACCATAAATCCAAGCTTAGGAATTTTGATTTGCTTGCTTTTATTGTTTGATTTGGCATCTGCATGTTGATTATATGAAGTCAATTGAGTACATATTGATGATATAAATTATTTCAATTGCATGCATGTAATCTGTTTGTGAAAAGTCCCAAATGAAATTACTGATCAGAACTTGTATAAACATATGTGCAGTATTTTGCTTATAATTATTTATATAGGGCTTTGTTCGGTATGATTCTTGTTTTTATTGAAAATAGACTCGAAATTCTACAAATTAGGAACTTTTTTGGCTGTTTTACACTGAGTATAGATGAAGAAAAACTTGTTATAAGTTGGAGTATTGTAACTGTCTTGTTTGCTGGGTGCAGAAGCTTGGTTGTTATAAACTGTAAGTTTTCGTAAACAGTATTCAAAAACTAAAATTTTATTTATAAATTAGACTTATTTAGATTTCCAGGGAGTGGTCTTTTGACTAAATCCGACTTCGTTTGGTATTTTGGTAAATTCATAGAAGTTGGATGAAAGACTGGAAATTTCTGCAGGTGTTGTTGATGTTTTAGTTCTTAATAAATACTTGTATGAAGGTAGTTTCGGTTAATTTAAAATGTTTTGTAGTGTAACAATAATACACAAAAGTAAACAATAGCTTGGCATCTAATATTGATAAGCATCCTCTTGTCGGTTGATTGCGGTTGATGAATATTTAATGCATTTGACTTCCATTAGAGAAGAGTATGAGAAAATGAATCATAGCATGACATTAAAAAACTTAAAATGGTTTATGTTTAGTGAAACTTAAGGTTTCGAAAATATTCTAGCCATTATTTAAGGCCACAATATTCTTGTGGGTGAGATATTAAGTCCTTCATTTTTTTGGAGGCTAGGATATGGTACTAACAATTAAGGGACGCCTAATTGTTGTCATAGAGCTCTGACTACCATATCAACCAGTTTAAACTATGCGTGCCTTATTTCCGCTCACACTTGAGGTACCTAGTAAAGGTTTCTTTCCTTAAAATGTCTATGCTTAGATTCACATTCAGTAAATAAATCAATCCAAGTAAGGACCCAGTAGAAAGAGCTGGTGATGAAAGGGTGAGTTATAAGAGAATAATTCCGTAGTGGTATAAAGTTGAGTAGTCCTACTTTAGCCTGATTTAGTCCACGGAGTGCACACCTGGCAAAATGGGGAGGTAAGTTGGCTATAAGGAACTTTACCACTACCTGAGATTAATTATGATATGTGTGCATATGAGTAAGTATGTATAACTCAACGAGGACAATTAAACATAATATATTGTTTACTAATATGCTTTGCTTGAAGCAGGAACTCATTGAGATTCATTTCTCACTAGGCTCCTCTTTGTTTCAGATAACAGGTACATATTGGAAACTGATAAGCAAGTTCGGGAAATTGCTTGAAAATCACCCAATAGTGTCCAAGATACGTTAGTTTTCACAGCCGGATCAAAGTTGGAGTCTTACTAGGAGTCAATGTTTACATTGAAATTGAATTGTTGATTAGGGGTTAAATGGTTATTTGTATTAAATTAAGTCCAATTATATGTTCAACTATTATTTCTGATGTTATAACCATGTTTATATATTATTACTCAGTAGTATCCTTGTGAAAGTTGGGATATTACAAAAACCATTTCAACATTTAAAACAAGTACTTTAAGTTAATGAGTTTTTGGAAAAGATCACCAATCCTTTCATCGTCAAAGCTTATTAAGGTTTTTAATCCTTATAACAGTTGAGCACAGACACAAGTCTGGCTTATCAAACTTTTAATCAACAACAGTATATTGATGAGTGTGATTTCACCTCATCTTTGTTCATCATTTTGCATGCATTTTCATATAGTTTAGGCATTTTTAATTTACTATTTGTTAGTTTTTACCTTGGAACGGGTAAGGCGGTTTTTGTGGTGTTGTTTTGCAGGAATTAAGGGTAAAATGCTCAGGATTGACCATGATAGAGCTTGGATGAAGATGGATCTTTAAAAGTGAAGAAAATGAGCCAAACAGAGCCTATCACGGCCATGATCGAGCAAAACTGAAAAGAAAGAAGGCAAAAGTCAGAACTGGTCACGGCCTAGCCGTGATGACCATCACGGTCGTGACCTATCAGCTGAGCCAGATCCCCACAAGTCAGAATCTGTCACGGCCTAGCCGTGACGAGCATCACGGCAATGACAGACCAAAAATTGAAGAAGCGCCCAAGGTAGAATCCATCACGTTCGTGACGCGAGTTACTTGGATCAGAAGCAACTGATTTGGATCTAATTTGAGTTAGATTGGGATTCAAACTTCCCAAATCTATAAATATGGCGTCAAGTCAGAGGCTTGAGAAGACTTTTTTGGGCTGCTACTCTTAGGCATAGATTTAGGATCTCTCTTCTTCTTCCTCCTCTCTTTTCTGATATTTATTTTCATGTTGTTAACCAAGCTTGTCATCACCATGACAATGCTTGAGTAGTAGTTTAATTTCTAGGGATTGGGGCTATGCCCAAGGTTTGTTTATGGCAGTGAATTGATGTAATATCTTTGTTAATTGCGATTTGCTTTAGATCTGATTTCTAGTGTTTGAATTACTCGTAAATCTGGTGCGCACTTATTTACGTGTCGTAGATATTCTAAGGAGGAACCTAGCGGTGAACTTAGGTGCCGGATCTATAGAATCAGACTTAGGACTGAAATCACGAGAGTTAGAAGCCGTCCTTCGAGGATTAACGAATTGTCACAAAACGTAAAGGGTCCAATCTAGATTCGACTACCACGAGAGTAGGGGTTGGTTTAATTGGGAACGGTTTTTGTAACCCGAGAGGGAGCTTAAACTATTTGAGGATAAATTCACCTTCAAGGTATTTTCGATAATTAACAAGGGTTAATTAAATTAGTAACATAAACGATCTTGTAGGGAACCCAAATCCCTATGAATCCATTTAGATCTGAAAAACCATAAATTGTCTACTTTTTGTTTTACTTGATTGCATTCTATCTCTTATTTCAAAAATCCAAAATCATTCTTTATAGTCCAGTTTTACCGATTTGATAATTAGTTGTGATTCGAGATCACGGTCTCTGTGGGATCGATATCTTTTTATTACTTGGCTACAATCCGATACTCTGCGGGATCGCACATAACTTATCAAGTTTTTGGCGTCGTTGCCGGGGACTGTGCCTTCTCGAATCTCAATTTAATTTTAAATTGATTAGGGGTTTCAGAAATTTATGTGACTCTTGGATTTATGATCCTTAAGTGCTAGAAGTTCATACACAACAAACTTTTAACAAAGTTGAATTAAAAATCTAACTAAGTACTTGACTTAGGGTTTCGGCCAAGCATAGGTAAATAGGCTAGGAATTTCTAAACTTTACAATCTCTTTAGGTTAGCATCCATACATAGTAAGGAGCTTGAAACCATGATCATTTTGGAAAATGGAAAAATCAAATGTCTTAGACCATGAACTCTTAGGTTCGGCCTTAACAAGTTTGTGAGGTTAGAGATCTTTAAATCATCCAATCTTTTGGACATAGCATCCTTTAACATTAAGGAGCTTTAATCAATAATCATCTTGGAAAACAAAATAAAATAACACATCCTAGGTCAAATGTTACATTCGGCCATCATAGGAAAATAAAGAAAGAAAATATTTTAAACTTTCCAATCACTTAGACATAGCATCCTTTAACATAATGAGCTTTTTAGTCCATGATCACTTTGGAAAAAAAACTCAACATCTTTGCCATAACCATTTAAGGTTTCGGCCTTTTCAAGAAATAGGGGTTAGAAATCTTCAAACTTTCCAATCTCTTGGACTTAGCATCCTTCTATATCAAGGAGTCTTAATCCATTATCATTTTGGAAAACAAAACTTAAACACCATTGCCTTAAAACTCATTGGTTTTGGTCTTTACATAAAAATAGGGTAAAAATCTTTAAACTTTCCAATCACTTAGACATAGCATCCTTTAACATAAAGGAGCCATGGTCCATGATCATCTTGGAAATGAAACTCAAATACAAACTCATACATGTAAAAGTTGAAACAAGATTCACCTAAACCACGTACATGGTTTCGTCCTCCTTAGGAAGAAGGGGTTAGGAAAATTTGTTTTAAACAACCTTTTAGTATGTGATAGTATGAGTAAATACAAGAATATAGAAAGTGGTTTCAACTTAAAAGGAGTTTTCTACCATTTTTGAGAGGTTTTAGAAGTTAAAAGCACATAATGGACATATGAAGAAAACTTTGAAATAAAAGATGAAAATTTGAAAAAGAACTACATAGAAGTATTATCCTTAACAAGATGAACAACTTTTTTGAAGAACTCTAACAGAAAAGCTTGATAAAAATGTAAACTTTGTAAGAGAGAAGAAGAAGAAGAAGAAGAAGAAGAAATGTAGTAAAGTGTAAATGTGAGAAATGGAGGAAAGTGATGAATTGTAGAAATGAAGAGTGTTTATAGAGAGTGAGAGGAGAGGGTCACGGTTTTGGGAGAGGAAGAAAGAAGGGAAAAAAGAAGGTGGGTTGCTTGTAGAGAGGATAAGGACTTAAGGTGATGTGATGTGATTGGAGAGGGAAAGATGAAAAAGTGAGATTTTTGAAAAAAAGTCATGATTCACCTTTTGAGGTGTGTCACAACCTTCACATAAAGTCACTTCATGTCACTTCATCATCTTGATGCTCTGCTCCATTGTATCAGATGACTTCCCCGATCGTATTTCCCAACGATTTCGCCCGGGAAATCCTTAAGATTTGGCCCCAAACAAGATTTTTTTTAAAAACTCCAATCCCACACAAAACATCATAAAAACACTAACCGTCTCATTTATGATTTAAAATTTGGTCTCTAGCTCAGTAAACTTGTACTGGCATTGAGAACCCAGACCGGTTTTCGTCTAAATTTTCGACCGAAAATTTTACTGTGACTTCATACGGTAAAACAACACAAGAAAATGATTTTATTTTAAATAAAATCATCCTCTTGATTTTATCAAAAATAAACACATTAAATCATGGATTTACTTATAAAGAAGCATACGAAAAATAGGGTGTTACACGACCTAAACCCTACTAGTAGTCGAGTAATCGACAAGATCAAAATCCCATTGGAAACCTTTTCTGTTAAACCAATAGGGATTTGGGGATTGTAGGTTTATCGACGTTAGGATGATTTTATCTTATCTGAGGTTGATTAAATTTATTATTATTATTGAATTGCTTATGTGATATATTGTGGTGTTGGAATATTTTTCTGATGTTATGTTATGCATGATCTGCCTGGTTGTTAATATTGTGCCTAGTGGATTTTAAGAAAAGATATATATGTTGTTCGAGAGATAGTTGTTTGTTTTGGGTGTGAGAATAATGGTTACTTAGAGGTGCCTAACCTAGATGATGTATTTTAATGCGGTATGGTGACCTAGAATATGTGTTGAGTTCTAGTAGAATGTTAAGGCACTAGGATGTTGTTAAAATGGGTTGGTGAGATTCACGTGTATTGGTAATATAATACACAAGGTCGGTGTTGTTGTTCAAAACCGTGTATTGTTAATATAATACACGAGGTCAAGAGTTCTCGCTAGACTGTTCCACCTTAGAAATAGGTTGTGCAGCTATAGTGTCATTGAATTTCATTGAGCACCCCCGGGAGTGGACGGGGTGTGTACCGGGAGCATCGTGCAGCTATGGTGTCATGCTTATCATGAGCGTTCTCACCATGGAAGAGAATGTGCACCGCGAATTTGGAACCTGTCGCTTGAACAATTGACTGACATTCCCCGAGAGGAATGCGTGAAAGAAATCAGTGGTGGCCACGTCAGTATGAAAGTCTAGTTGTACGAGTTTGGGGTAGAGGATAATACATTAAATTGAGGATGCTTTGATGATAGAACTGCTTCTTATCCCTTATGTTTCTGTATTCTTGTGGGTTACTTTACTTACATTAGAAGACCCGATGGAGGATTATGTTGTTGAGATGCTGGACGGAGCTCTGTATGAAACGGAGGTTGCTGAGGAGTTGGATGGAACTCCTTACGAACCAGACGCTGGAGGTCGAGCTGTGATCCATGGCGATTAGAGTATAGATAGTATGGCCAGTGTGTCTAAGAATGAGTATTTTTATATGTTTCCGCTAAGTATGGATTTTATTTTAAATTTATGCCTGTGAGGGATCCTACTGAGAGGATACCCTCAACAGTATTTTGGTAATGTTATAAACAAACAGGTGTGTATTTATATATTACAACCTTGGTGTGTTTAATTTGCAGAAGTTATATGTGTTCGAAAGCCGCCTTAATAGCGGTTCGCCCCTAGCCGCCTTAATTGCAGCAAGTTTGGGTTGCCTTCATTGCAACCTCCAGCACCATCATTGTACTGAGTGTGAGGGGTATGTTTAGTCCCACGTCGCCTAGAGATATGGACAAATTAGTGCTTATAAAGCTAGGGAAATCCTCACCTTACAAGCTAGCTTTTGGGGTTGAGTTAGGCCCAAATACAAATTCTAAGATGGTATCAGAGCCTATCCTAGGTCCGTTGTTGGGTTGCCCGCATCATCCACGCTCCAAGCCCATTGGACTTGGGTGTGAGGGGGTGTGTTGGAAAGCCGCCTTAATTGTGGTTCGCCCCTAGCCGCCTTAATTGCAGCAAGTTTGGGTTACCTTCATTGCAACCTCCAGCACCATTATTGTGCTGAGTGTGAGGGGTGTGTTTAGTCCCACATCGCCTAGAGATATGGCCAAAGTAGTGCTTATAAAGCTTGGGCAATCCTCACCTTACAAGCTAGCTTTTGGGGTTGAGTTAGGCCCAAATCCAAATTCTAATAATATGATTGTTTAAATAAAGTTTTAATTTTTACATACTTTTCACGCTAAGCACGTGATTAATGAATTAATTACTACGGTTTTAAGCTAATAAAACACCGGGGCACAACGGGGTGTCTCAATAAGCAGTAGAATACCTCAACCAGCGCATCACAAACAGTTCAATAAAAATAAAGCCAGACATCCTCAAATGTCTAAAATTAGCTTAACATCGATAAACCTACAATCCCCAAATCCTCATTGGTATCACGGAAAAGGTTTCCAATGCAATTTTGGTCTTGTCGATTACTCGACCACGAGTAGGGTTTAGGTCACCCCACACAATTATTATAAAATATACTACTTATCCATTCTGACGATAGATTGATTCTTTCCCCCACCTGAACTTATCACCGAAGTTACGAACTTTCCGATCCTCGTTACTCTACCACAGTTAATGGTTAACCTTCAACCCAAAACAACTTACAAATATATTAATCAAATAAAATCCAACTATGACAAATTTATTCTAGGTTCGGCCATGAGTCATTAATAGGGCTAGGGTTATTTTCTCAACTCCATCTTTTGGATCCCAGTTACTAGAGTATTAACTAGCATAGATAAATTGTTACAAGTTTAAAATATGAAACAAAATCCTCTAACCTCTAGGGTTAGGGTTTTCTCCAAGAGAGTAAAAAAAGGCTAGGAATTTATTTTGATTTGAAGCTCTCGGATAATGAAAGTATAGGTATAAGAGAGATGAAAACAAGAGTCATAACTCATCAAACATTTTTCTAATCATTTTTGCATGATTTTTGAAGAAATAGAACTAAGACTTGAAATAGAGAAAACTTGATGAAAATTGAAATTAGATGAGGATTAAGAGCATAGAAACCCTAGATAGCTTACAACCAACCTCATCTAAGTTAAAAATTGAACAAAATCTCATTTGCCTATACAAGCATAGGTTCGCCCATCAATAGAACAATAAGGAGGAAAGTTATTTTGCTTCCGTGCTCTTAGATTATCAAAGTAGAAGTCATATAAAGATCATATAAATTGGTTTCACATTAAAATGAATTTTCTACAATTTTCTAGAATTATTTGAAAATCTAGATCTAGGAATAGAGATTTGTGAAATAGTTGATGAAAATGAAGATTGATGGATGATTATTGAAGCTAAGATGATGAGAGACATGATCCGCACCTTAGAATGAAGAAGTTTGATGAAGAAAATGAAGAGATTTGATGAACTTAGAAAGAACACAAATTCAGTTCTTAGTGTTTTTTGTGAAGAACAAGTGTGAATGTGTAATAAGATGAAATGAAAATTGTAACACCCTTCTCGGGCGCTACATTGTAAGTGACATTTTAAGGCCGAAAAGTAGGTTAATTAAAATTGGCTATAATCGAATAGGGTAATTTTTTTATTTTTCGCAAGTCATAAAGATAACTACTTTGATTTAAACTAATGGACAATAAAATATTCCATTATCACAATTTGGGTTATAGGTTCGTAAATCATTTACATAATACCCAACCCGACCCATAAACATAAATCATTACAGTATACAGATCCAGTATAAAGGTATGGAGATACAGCTCCTAAAATATAAGATACTTGGAGACGCAGCTCCATAAACAGTAACATTAACTCCCAAACATACCCAGCTGGCCAAACTAAAATAGAAAAGAAAATTCTTTCTCGTACACCGTGAGAAAGACAAACCCAATTGACGAGATCTAGTGGAAACTCTATTTGAGTCCACTACTGACGTCATCACAAAAGACACTACTGGAGTTACTACAATAGTAACTCTCGGACTAAGCCCTTTTCCCCTTCCAAAAGGAAATACATGGTCTACTAACCATCGACGGTCATGCCCATCTCAAGAAAAGAAAAGTCAAGCATGACAGAAACCAAACACTATTGTCTCGGACTATCTGAAGTCAGGAAGACGTTCACCAGAAACTCCGACATATTGTCTTCATGTTCGAACCTCAACTTCTAAGATGAATCAGCCAAGCGATAACTTGACATCTCAATCTTCTCAAAAGAATACAGACATAACATAGCCAACTGACATAGGCAATATAACATAAAGAGGTGAGATTTCCATTTATCTTACACATAAGGCAGACATGCAGTGGTTTTACCAACAATCGGAAATAGTGGTTCGGAGGATTGTTCCAGAGGTACCAGCCTAGGGTAATAAAAAAATACATCAACAGTAGGCAACGTGCACGTCATAGGCTATTTCGGGAACAACCTACACTACCACAAAACACGTAGCGTCCATTCAAGTATGTGGGTGTATTACCAGATCACCACGCCACAGAGGAGCAACCCATTGGGCCTATGTGAGTATTTCATAACCCCGGCATCCCCAAGCATCAAACAAATCGGCCCTATGGAATTCGCACCCGCATTAAAGTGTTAGCTCAATCTCCTTGGCACAACGGCCTCACAGAACATAGTTTCACTATGTGCTTAGGCAAAGCTTGCTGGAAATGCGTTCTTCTTGTTTATCCATCGGATAACTTCTTGATTCCATCGTAATTCTCTCAACATGGTTTCTCATAAGCTAGATTTTCTAAAGTCCAAATTATGGTATTTAACATCGAGTTGAAGTTCTCAAGCAACCTTTTATCTTTGTGTAAATATATCTTAAAACACTTGATTAAAAGTCCTAACCAATTATGAGATTGGAACACAAGTCCGATTATTTATTTCTCTGTACTTTTCTAAATGAACCTTTTTCTTTGGCTTCTAAGAAAACAAATCATTCCAAGTCCATTCAATTTTATGAAATATGGATAATGAATTATCCATATTTTTTGACATAAGGTCGTGTTCCATGATAGTGTGATTTCACATCATATTTCATGTACATTTTTTCATGCATTTTCATATTGTTTAGGCATATTTAAATTGATTTTTATTAGTTTTTACCTTGGAACGGGTAAGTCTGTTTCGTGGCGTTGTTTTGCGGGAATTAAGGGTAAAATGCTCAAGATTGACCATGATGGAGCTTGGATGAAGATAGAGCTTGAAAAGTGAAGAAAATGAGCCAAACAGGGCCCATCACGGCCTAACCGTGATGTCCATCACGACCATGATCGAGAAAAACTGAAGAAGAAAAAGGCAAAAGTCAGAAGCTGTCACGGCCTAGCCGTGACGCCCATCACGACCGTGACATGTTAATTGAGCCAGACCCCTTCTAGGCAGAATCTGTCACGGCCAAGCCGTGATGCCCATCACGGCCGTGACAGACCAATTGGTGAAGGCAGAAGCGATCACGACCTAGCCGTGATGAGTGTCACGGCTGTGACAAACATATTTTGAAAGCGTGCCCAAGGTAGAACCCGTCACGGCCTGCCCGTAATGGTCATCACGGCCGTGACGTGCGTCTGATTTACAAAAAGGCATCAGGGGCAGAACAAAGGAGGAACTTTTACACCAGACTTTTACCCTAATTCTCCGAGCTAGAGGCTGTTGTGGCTGCTGTGGAAAGCCTCCATGGAGTCCCTTCTCTCCTTCTTCTCTATTGTTTGTGTTTTGGCTTTCATTACCATGAGTAGCTAAATCCCTTTTTGTTGGGATTAGATGTAACTGAACCGAATATCATGTAATTGCTTTGATTTATCAATCTGTGTTTATGCCTTCATATTAGTGTTTAATTCCTACGCTTAATGCCTTTTGTGGTTTGATCACCCATGAACTGATTTTGAGATTTGATTTGCAATGGGGACGTTCTTATCAACTCTTGATTTGGAAATAATCACCTAGTAAACCTTGCATCTAGGAATGGAGTTTGGTTTATTAGTAATCGTGTAATCTCTACTCCTAATGCAAATTCACTAATTAGGCCACCTAAGGAATTAGGGTCTATTAGGGGATTTTGGCTCTTGTCATCTGAGGAATCAGGGCTTGAGTAATCTAGTGGATTGATTTTAATATTTGATGCATAAACTGGATTGGTGGTCTTGGTATTGCATGAAACTAAGGTTTGGTGAAATCTAATCCCAACATCTTTCATCTTATTTGAAAATCCATTTTTCTGCACCCCAAGTGTTTGATAAAAGTTATCAAAGACCTTTTTCCTTTTATTTTGTTTCTTTTAACTTTTGTTAGGCTTGGTAATTAGTATAGAACTCCCTTCAATCCAAAAATTCGCTTAGACAATAATTGATTCGGTACGTGCTAGTACTTGTCTCAGTCCTCGTGGGAACGATATCGGTCTCACCATCGTATTACTTGTACGACTAGGTATACTTGCCTAGATTCATCACCAAGTTTTTGGCGCCGTTGCCGGGGATTGAGTTTCAATATTAGCATACCCATTTCGATTACTAGTTTAAGTACAATTTTATTTTTCTGTTTTACTGATATGTTTTTCTGTGCTGTCATTGACTGCTAACAGTTTTGGTGTCTAGACTTTTGTGCATGCGAGGTACTATCCCAGCTGACCAACTTCTCTACGATCCTGAAATAGAGAAAACAGCTAGGGAGAATTGGAAGCAAGCAAGACATCAGAAGTTAGTAGAGCAACAAGAAAGAGAACAAGAGACTTTCACTTCTCAAGTTCATCAAGAACTCAAGATGGCAGGCAATGGTGAAGGTGCTCCACGGAGGACACTTGGAGATTATGCCAATACAAATGTCAACCGTCATGTCACTAGCATAGTGAGGCCTCCAGTGAACTGCAAAAATTTTGAAATCAAGCTAGCTTTCTTGAATATGGTTGCACAAAATCAGTTTGCCGGGTTAGAGCAAGAGGATCCTAATAATCATGTCTCCAACTTCCTGGAGTTATGTGATACGATGAAGATAAATGGTGCTTTCGATGATGCACTTCGCCTAAGGTTGTTTCCTTTCTCTCTAAGAGATAGAGCCAAGTCTTGGCTCCAATCTCAACCAAGGGGGAGCATCACTACATGGGATGACTTAGAGGCAAAATTTCTTGCAAGATTCTTTCCCACCTCAAGATTTGTGAAGACAAGGGGTGATATCATAAGCTTTGCTCAACAAGAGGGTGAGACTCTTCAGGACACATGGGAAAGATTCAAAGATCTGCTCCGAAGATGTCCAAATCATGGGTTTGATGATCTTACCCAAATGCAAACATTTTGTAATGGATTGAGGCCGTCAACCAGGTATATGTTGGATGCCTCAGCTGGAGGTTCCATGAACACAAAGACACCGGAGGAAGCACTGATTTTGATAGAAGCTATGGCATCTAATGACTATTTGATGCATCATGACCGAGGTACCACATCAAGAAGGGGAGTGTTGGAGTTAGACTCACAAACTGCACTTTTGGCTCAAAATAAGCTTATGACACAACAACTTGAGTCCATCACCAAGCAACTGGCTCAACTCCCACAACAACTTCAAACCATTCAAGGGACAACCATGCCACCTCAACAGGTAATGAGATGTGATTTTTGTGGAGGAGATCATGATAATGGAAATTGTGAGGCCACTCCTAGTTCCCATGAGGAAGCTAATTATATGGGGAACTATAGGCAGCAAGGCAACAACCAATATGCTAACAATTACACTCAAGGGTGGAGGAATCAAGTAAATTTTGGTTGGAAACAAGATGCCGGACAAGCAAGTAAGCCTCTTCCCACACAACCGCCTCAAGACCGAACTTCAATCTTGGAGAACACTCTTAATCAATTCATGCAAATGTCCATGTCAAACCATAAAAACACCAACGCTACCATAAAGAACTTGGAGGTTCAAGTTGGACAAATTGCAAAGCACCTAGCGGAACAATCCAGCAGCAGCTTTTCAGGTAACACTCAAACAAATCCTAAAGAGCATTGTAAGGCTATTGTTTTGAGGAGTGGTAAAAGTCTTGAGCAAGAGAGCGGTGATCCTTTGTTGAAAAATCAGAGAGATGCTGAAAAAACAGAGATGAATGCTGAAAAAACTGAGTTGAATGAGGAAAAAGGCAAAGAGGTTGTAAATGAGGAAGAAGACAAATGCAGTGAAAAAGACAAGAGAGAAAAGTTAGTGGATGAAAATTCAATCTTGAGGAAGACTAAAAGTCAGATTTTGAAAGATGGAGACAAGCCTCAAGAGATCCCTTCTTATGTAAAGTTGCCATATCCGCATTTAAGCAAGAAGAAGGAAAAGGAAGAGCAGTTTGCCAAATTTCTGGACATCTTCAAGAGGCTACAAATCAACATACCCTTTGCTGAAGCACTAGAGCAAATGCCAACCTATGCAAAGTTCATGAAGGAGTTGCTCACGAAGAAAAGGAGGTTTAAAGAAGATGAGACTATTGCCTTGACAGAAGAGTGTAGTGCGATACTTCAAAGGAAGCTACCTCCAAAGCTTAAAGATCCTGGTAGTTTTACAATCCCTTGCACAATTGGGAATGTTGCTATTGGGAAGGCCTTATTTGACTTGGGGGCGAGTATCAATTTGATGCCGCTTTCAATCTTGAACAAGCTTGGAGGTGGTGAGGTGAAACCAACAAGGATGGCATTGTAACTAGCAGATAGATCAATCAAGCATCCTTATGGTATTCTGGAAGATGTTTTGGTGAAAGTGGATAAGTTTATCTTCCCAGCGGATTTTGTGATATTAGACATGGAGGAGGATGCGGAAGTTCCACTTATATTGGGGAGACCTTTTCTAGCAACTGGTCGTGCTTTGATAGATGTACAAAAAGGCCAACTTCGACTCTGAGGGCAAGATGAAGAGGTTACTTTCAATGTGTTTGAAGCTATGCATCGCCCGAGTGATGAAGAGAATTGCTTCCGCATGGACATTGTGGATGTAGTGGCTAAAGAAGTCTTTGCACAACAGCACCATTCCTCTACTCTTGAGAAGGTAATCATGAGTTCTATTGAAAATCTTGATGAGGAAGAGGAGAAGGAAATAGAAGACTGTTTGTGTGATTTGGAAGCTCAACCCATTCAACATGCTGTCAATACTAAGAAAGAAGAGCTCAAAAAGGATGAAGTCCAAGAGAAGCTCAAGTTAGAGCTTAAACCTCTACCTCCCCACTTGAAATATGTGTTCCTTGGTGAGAATGATGAAAATACATCCATAGTGAGCAATATATTGTCCAAGTTGGAAGAGGAGAAACTGGTAAGGGTGCTTAGAGAGCATAAAACAGCAATTGGATGGTCCATCTTAGATTTGAAAGGTATTAGTCCTGCATTTTGTATGCACAAGATCATGATGGAGGCTGAATTTAAACCGGTGGTCCAACCGCAAAGGAGGCTAAATCCTACAATGAAAGAAGTGGTAAGAAAGGAGGTGCTGAAACTCCTTGAAGCCGGAATGATATATCCAATTTCCGATAGTGCTTGGGTGAGTCCGGTACAAGTGGTTCCCAAGAAAGGTGGCATGACCATTGTTGACAGGTCTGGGCAAGTATACCCAGTCGTGCAAGTAATACGGTGGTGAGACCGGTTATAATATCCACGGGGATTGGATGTCAACTACCAATTCACAAACTCGGCAACTATCTAGACTAAACTAAAAATCAAGAGAAATCAAAACAAACAAAAGAAAAGAAATAAAATCTTTTTGTCTTTTTGGGGACTTTTGACAAACACTTGGAGTGCAGAAAGGATATGTTGGGACTAGACTTCACCAAACCTCTACCTCATGCAATACCAGGACTAGATACCTCCCATTCATGCTTCAGATATTAAAATCAATCCACTAGATTACTCAAGCCCCGATCTCTCGGATGGCAAGAGCCTAAAGCCACTAATAGTCCCTAATTCCTTAGGTGGCCTAGATTAATGAATTTGCATTAGGATTAGGGATTACGGGACTACTAGTAAACCAAACTCCATTCCTAGATGCAAGGGTTACTAGGTGATTAAATTCAATTCCGGTTCTAATACGAATTTCTCAATTGCATACTAAAACACAAATCGAGTCATGGGGGTGCTAGACAAAACAAGCATTAAGCACAGAAAATTAATCACTAATACGAAGGCATGAACACAGACTAATCAGTCAAGATAAATACATAATAATCAGTTTTGTTACATCTAATCCCAACAACAGGATTTAACTACTCATAATTACAGAGAAAGCCAAACCAGAAAAGTAGTAGAGAAAGGAAGAAGGGGAGAACTCCATTGAAGCTTCCTACTATCGTCACAGCAACCCCCTAACTCAGCTCCCTTTTAGGGTTGGAACCCTAGTCCAGTCGCAGCCTCCAATTTCCCCCCTCCAAGAACTCCTCAATTCTGCCCTAAAACAGCAATATTAAAAATCTGGCTTCAAAGATTGGATCTCTCGCGAGGCGAGAGTTGCTCGTGGGGCGAGATCGAAAGGTTCTTCTCAAATACGCCCGTGATGAGTATCAGGGCCTGGGCGTGATGGCTTTTGTTCCTCAGACTCTCGGGGCGAGACATGGTTCGCATGGCGAGACAGAAATAGTTGCATTTTCTGGCACAATCAGTCTTCAGTCTCGCGAGGCGAGATCCAGTCTCGCGAGGCGAATCTTCAGAATTCTGCTTGGCTCAATTTCTTCTTTTTTCAAGCTCTAAATTCATCCAAGCTTCATCATGGCCAAATCTGCACAGTTTTCCTAAAGTTCCTACAAAACAACACCAAGAAACCGCTTAACCCGTTCCAAGGGAAAAACTAACTAAAATCGAATAAAGAATGCCCAATCTATATGAAAAATGCATGCAAAAGTGTACAGAAAACATGATGTAAAATCACACTATCAAATCACCCCAAGCTTATTCAATTGCTTGTCCTCAAGCAATCACTAAGGCCAGAAGATCAAAATAATCAAAGCATAGATAGTGAACCAAGAACCCGAGTAAATGATCCAAGTAACAGGCATTTCAAATAATTCCACAAGAAACAATCAGTTCAAGTCCAATTAGAAGCTTAGGTTTCCTAGACTCATATTCTCACTGATTCGGGCACTCTTTCTCACCTGAAGCTCACCCCAAGCTTGTTCATTTGCTTGGCTCTCTTTCTAACCTCACTCAAGTGTTTAGGGGTATATAACAATTCGCTCCATTTTCCTCAAGGAATGACATCTACCATAGGCTTGACTATCAACCAAATCTCTACTTTATTAATGAAAACAATTAAGAATCAAGAGGTCTTTTACTTGGTTGTAACGTGGCCATGGGATTAATCGTTAGGTGGGGAAATCAATAAAAGGACATTTCAAAAGGCTACACAAAAATAAATCATTGCAAAACATGACCTTCTAAAATACCTTTTGGGTTTCAATTTACTCTTCCACCTTTCTTTCTATCTTTTCTTTTTCATTTCTCACTTTTCTTTTGTCATCCCCTTCTCTACTTTATTTTTCTTTTTCTCTTTTTCTTTTTCTTTTATTTGGAGAAGGGGAGATTTTCAATACAAGAGAAATATTTTTATGATTCTTTCATCCCAAACTTTCAACTACCTTTTTACCATTTTGTAATACTTTAGAAGGTCCCTTATCAAGCATCATTCATCCACATATTTCAGGGTACCAAGAAAATCATTTTTTTCATGTAGGCTCAAAATTGGGCAACTAAGGGGTAGCATTTAGTCATTCAAAGCTCAGAAGGCCGAAAAAATACCTAGTGCCTCAATCATTTTTAAAAATGTTTTCAAAAATTTTTAAGCTTCAAAATGGTTTAAAGTCAACTTCTAGAGAATACATACCAAGAGGAATAACACTCTAACATAAAGAATGGGGTAGATTTAGTGAGTACCCCTTTATGGCTCAAAATCTCACATTTTAGTATTTCAAAAATCAATGAGAAACACAAATCTATAGAACCATATGCTAATTAACAACTATCACAGATCATCTCAAGCATTTTCATTTGCAGACTTATCACAAGAATAAACAGAATTGGGTTCAAGAATTCACTACCTCAAAATATTTGGCACTCAGTTTTCACAATTGGATGCAAAATCTAAACAAGGGCAATCTGATTGTGTGATCATGCAAAACTATATGAATGCAACATGCAAAATGCAAATGCAAAATACCCCTACCCCAAGCTTAAAAATTTACATTGTCCCCAATGTAAACAATCAAGTTGGAGAGAGGAGAAAAATTGGAACGACTTACCGAGGTGGTAGCAGGTGTTGGCTCACATTCCAGTCAGAAACTTGTTGGGAAATACTTCACGACCGTGAGCCTGATGGGTGCTGACTTTTCTTCTTGCTCTCCCTTCCTTCTTTTCCCTGAAATCACTTGGCAATTCTCAATTTATTATTTTTCCTCTTGATCTTCTCAAATTATTCAAGAGGTTAAAATCAAAAACAAAATCTAACTAAAGAGAAGGGTTAAGAAAAGTTGGGTTGCCTCCCAATAAGCGCTTCTTTAACGTCACTAGCTTGACGTTCTAGGATCCTCCTCCCGGGTCAAATGGTAATTGGAGTGGAGATTGTAGAAGTAAAATGACTTTATCTTCAACTCCACCCAGCCAGTGTGTGAAAACTCCATTGACCTCTACAATTGCAATAATGCACTCACTTCCTAGCGGGTCAAATGGCATTTTCACCAGGAAGTTTGCCAGACAAGTGGAAGGGGCTAACTTACCAGTGTCCACACATGCATGCAAGCCAACATATTTATTTAATGCAGTAAATTCAGCAAGCATGGTGGAGTGAATGCTTTCCAAATGCCCTGCCTTCTCACTTGTTCCTCCCCAAGGATGCGCGAAAGGTAATCCCTCTTCTTGTGATTCACTTACCACCACCACTTCATCTTTAATTTGATCCATTCCCAAAACCATCTTCTGCTCAAATTCTGCTTCATGTGGCTCTATGGGAATCATACATGGTGGTGGAGGTGGTAAATACGAACAGAGGGTTTCCAATTCCTCCTTGGAGCACTTATATACAAGCCTGCCCGTCACAGAATCAATTTGTGCTGGGATATCATAAATTGCCAATTCTGGGCAATCTTCCCAACACCAGTTGTCCTCCCCAGTGTGACTTGAGGCTTCCTCATCAGGTGGATAATAATAATCGTCCATGAATTTCGTCCACCTGGCACAACAACACTCAAAACAAAAAGATCAAATATATACAGAAATAAAAATAAAATAAAATGTCTAAATTAGTTGCCTCCTTTGTTACTAATGATATTGGTAAAACCAATCCCCGGCAACGGTGCCAAAAACTTGTTGACAGATCTGGTCAAGTATACCCAGTCGTGCAAGTAATACGGTGGTGAGACCGGTTATCGTATCCATGGGGATTGGATGTCAACTACCAATTCACAAGCTCGGCAACTATCTAGACTAAACTAAAAATCAAGAGAAATCAAAACAAACAAAAGAAAAGAAATAAATCTTTTTGTCTTTTTGGGGACTTTTGACAAACACTTGGAGTGAAAAAAGGATATGGGACTAGACTTCACCAAACCTCTACCTCATGCAATACTAGGACTAGATACCTCCCATTCATGCTTCAGATATTAAAATCAATCCACTAGATTACTCAAGCCCCGATCTCTCGGATGGCAAGAGCCTAAATCCACTAATAGACCCTAATTCCTTAGGTGGTCTAGATTAATGAATTTGCATTAGGATTAGGGATTACGCGATTACTAGTAAATCAAACTCCATTCCTAGATGAAAGTGTTACTAGATGATTAAATTCAATTCTGGTTCTAATACGAATTTCTCAATTGCATACTAAAACACAAATCGAGTCATGGGGGTGCTAGCCGCAACAAGCATTAAGCACAAAAAATTAATCACTAATACGAAGGCATGAACACAGACTAATCAGTCAAGATAAATACATAATAATCAGTTTGGTTACATCTAATCCCAACAACAGGATTTAACTACTCATAATTACAGAGAAAACCAAACCAGAAAAGTAGTAGAGAAAGGAAGAAGGGGAGAACTCCATTGAAGCTTCCCACTGTCGTCACAGCAACCCCCTAACTCACCTCCCTTTTAGGGTTGGAACCCTAGTCCAGCCACAGCCTCCAAGTGCCCCCCTCCAAGAACTCCTCAATTCTGCCCTAAAACAGCAACTTATACCAATCAGACTCTGCGCGTGCTCGCGAGGCGAATGGCCTCTCGTGAGGCGAATATTAAAAATATGGCTTCAGAGATTGGATCTCTCGCGAGGCGAGAGTTGCTCGTGGGGCGAGACATGGTTCGCATGGCGAGACAGAAATAGTTGCATTTTCTGGCACAGTTAGTCTTCAGTCTCGCGAGGAGAGAACCAGTCTCGCGAAGCGAATCTTCAGAATTCTGCTTGGCTCAATTTTTTCTCTTTTCAAGCTCTAAATTCATCCAAGCTTCATTGTGGCCAGATCTGTACAGTTTTCCTAAAGTTCCTGCAAAACAACACCAAGAAACCGCTTCACCCGTTCCAAGGGAAAAACTAACTAAAATCAAATAAAGAATGCCTAATCTATATGAAAAATGCATGAAAAAATGTACAGAAAATATGATGTAAAATCACACTATCAACCATCGTGAACAACGAGAAGAATGAGTTGATCCCAACTAGAACGGTCACCGGTTGGCGAATGTGTGTTGATTACCGGAAGCTAAATCAAGCTACTAGGAAATATCACTTCCCACTTCCGTTCATGGACCAAATGTTGGAGAGGTTAGCCGGGCAAGCTTACTATTGTTTCTTGGATGGTTATTCAGGTTATAACCAAATTGCGGTTAACCCGGAAGACCAAGGGAAAACTGCCTTCATATGCCCTTTTGGAGTTTTTGCCTATCGGAAGATGCCTTTCGATCTTTGTAATGCGCCATCGACATTTCAAAGGTGCATGCTTTCCATTTTCTCTGATATGGTAGAAAAATACATTGAAGTTTTCATGGATGATTTTTCTGTTTTCGGTTCCTCTTTTGATAATTGTTTGCCTAACCTTGCTGTTGTGTTAAAGAGGTGCATGGACACCAATTTAGTCTTAAATTGGGAGAAGTGTCATTTTATGGTGTAGGAAGGCATTGTGCTTGGGCACAAGATTTCAGCTAAGGGGATCGAAGTGGATAAATCCAAGATTGATGTGATTGAGAAACTACCTCCACCAGTGAATGTCAAGGGTGTGAGGAGTTTTCTTGGGCACGTAGGCTTTTACCAGCGGTTCATCCAAGACTTCTCAAAGATAGCCAAGCCGTTGTGTATCCTTTTGAATAAGGACACACCATTTGTGTTTGATACTGCTTGTCTCACTTCCTTCCAGATTTTAAAAGAAAAGTTGATCACTTCTCCCATTCTTGTTGCACCCAACTGGGAGTCACCATTTGAATTGATGTGTGATGTCAGTGACTACGCAGTTGGAGCAGTTTTGGGACAACGGAAGGAAAAGTTTTTCCCTGCCATTCACTATGCTATCAAGGTTCTCAATGAGAACCAAATAAATTATGCAACAATGGAAAAAGAGTTGCTAGCCATAGTGTTTGCATTGGAAAAATTTCGTTCATACTTGATTGGGTGACAAGTCACTGTTTTTACTGATCATGCTGCAATTAAATATTTGTTGACTAAGTTAGATTCAAAACCAAGACTCATAAGGTGGATTTTGTTGTTGCAGGAATTTGATTTAGTCATTAAGGATAAAAAGGGCAGCGAAAATGTGGTGGCTGACCACTTATCTCGGCTGGTGAATGAAGAGGTTACTACAAAAGAAAAAGACATTCAAGATGAGTTCCCGGGTGAGGCTTTATTTCTAGTGCAGGAAAGACCATGGTTTGCCGAAGTGGCAAATTTCAAGGCTGCCAACATTGTTCCAGAGCACCTCACTTGGCAGCAAAAGAAAAAATTCTTCCGGGACCAACCATTTCATGTGGGATGATCCATTTCTGTTCATGGTTGGACCGGATGGCTTATGGAGGAGGTGTGTTAGTCAAAAGGAAGCAAGGAGTATTCTGTGGCATTGCCATAACTCTCCATATGGTGGACATTACAATGGGGATCGGACAGCTGCAAAGGTCCTCCAATCTGGGCTCTTTTGGCCCTCAATCTTCAAGGACTCTTACAATCTTGCGAAGATTTGTGACAAGTGCCAAAGGACCGGGAACATATCTAGAAGGGATGAAATGCCACTGCAAAACATATTGGAGGTTGAAGTATTTGATTGCTGGGGCATAGACTTTATGGGTCCACTTCCACCTTCATTCTCCAATCAATATATCTTGGTGGCGGTGGACTATGTTTCTAAATGGGTGGAGGCCATTGCAACACCAAAGAATGATGCACAAACAGTGATTAAGTTCATCAAGAAGAACCTTTTTGCCCGGTTCGGTGTCCCAAGGGTCCTCATAAGTGATGGGGGATCTCACTTTTGCAACTCACAGCTGAGAAATGTGTTGACCAAGTATGATGTGAGGCATAAGGTGGCATCTCCATATCATCCTCAAACAAATGGGCAAGCGGAGGTTTCTAACCGGGAGATTGATCAGCCTCTGGCTCATCTAGTTTTTAACTAGTAAGACCATAGGTTTTATTCGAGTTTAATCTCGTTTTTGCCCAAATTTGGATGTAATTGTCCTCAAGCAACATTTTGAGTCTCCTAAGTAATTTTAGGGTATTTTAGTCGATTTTGAGTCAAATAAAGCATTTACTGCTATCTCATGTTTTCAGGTTAATAAGAAGAGCAAAAAGGGAAGGACACCCGAAGTAGAGGCCATCACGCCCAGATCGTGACACTGGTCACGACCGTGATGAGCTACCCAAGGAAGTCAGAAAGGATCACGGCCCAGACGTGACACCCATCACGGGCGTGATGAGGAGACCCAGGAAGTAAGAATTGATCACGGCCTGGCCGTGATTGGCATCACGGCCGTGACGGACCAGAATTTGAATGCGTGCCCTTGGCAGAATTGGTCACGGCATGGCCGTGACGGCCATCACGGTCGTGACGCACGGCCTCTTTATAAATAGGAGCACAACAGACACAAAATCATCCATTTTTCACTGTTTACATTATACTTTTAGGTTATTGTCATATTTGTGATGAAGAACTAATCCCCTTGGGTTAATTTGCTGTAATCGGTTTCCATTGCCACTTGAGGTTCTGTAATTCCCAATCTTATTGCTATTCTCTTTCAATATTTTTCTGTAAGTTCTGTTTGCTTAATTCAGGATTGTATAGAATAGGTATTGATTTATTTCGATGATCCTATGTTCCTATACCTAATCGCGTTTGCTTAATTCGCTTGTGTTCAATCGTGTTTGCTTAATTCACGAGTGCTTCACCCCGTTTGCTTAATTCGGGAATTAGGAACATACGTCTCGTAGTGCCGGTTTCGCTTGTTAATTGTCGCTACAATCGAAAAGGGACTAGAATCCGCTTAGGGCTTGGAATTTATATGAATCGATGATAGTGGGAAACCGAGAACAGTAGATTAGTCGTTTCAATTATTGATAATCACTTATTTCTTAATTGCATTTTTTTCTTTTAATTGAATCTTTCAATCTTAAAACCAAACCCCCCCCCCCCCCCCCAAAAAAACCGATTTTTCTGCGAATAACAATCCAAGAGTCCTTGTGAGACGATACTTGAGTTGTCGCGCCCTAACTGCAGTTTTTATTAAAACCACTCGCTTATTGACACGCGTGCGACAGCGTGTCAAAATTGGCACCGTTGTCGAGGACTCTTGTTGTTATTAACAGAAAAAAAAGAGATGCATTGTTGTGAACCTTATTATGGATAATTATATGCAAAATTATATGCCTAATGTTTATTATGAGCCATCATGCATATATTATCCTGGCTTCACTGGTGGTTATGAGTTTAGAAGTGGTTTTGGCATGGTTGGAGTGAATCACTATTCTGGCCAACATGGTGGGGAACATGGCAGCTTGGATGAGTTAGCCTCCTTGGTGCATCAGTTGACAATAAGCCAGCAGCAATATCAGTCTGACCCCACACCAATCTAGCCCAGTCTGGAAGAATTGGTGCAACGAATGGCAGAAGACACTCTTGAATTCCAACAGAGGATAGAAGCAAGTCTTCAGGATTTGGCCACTCAAATTGGTCACATTGCCTCCGCCTTGATTGCACTTCAATCACAACGCCTCCTTGAAGAGCAGTCAGATTCGCAAATAGATATTCTTGGCGTTGACTCTTCTGAGCATTCTGTTTCTCAATTAGAGTTACCTTCTGACATTGTTGATGACACTTATTATGATTTGATTGCAGCTGCTGATTTTCCATCCTTTTATGGTTTTGATGGTGCTTACTCATGTGCTGATTGTACTAACACCGACTTTTGTGCTGTGTGTGCTGAGATTATTGCATGTATAGCAGATGAAGGATTTGGTAATGCAGTGAGTGCATATTGCACAGAAGACAAAGCAGCAACAGTGATCCTCTCCACTTGTTTGCCACCACCCACTGTGCAACAACCAGCTATGGAGTTCAAGCCTCTGCCTGAGAAATTGGAATTTGACTCTTTGACTATGAAGGCACTGTGGCCAGTCCAAGAGGTTGAACCCCATTTCTATTGGGAAGACTTTGTTGACAATGAGGTCATCTTTGACCCAAGAGGGAGTGAGAAGTCCGCCGCACTTGGCGAGGTCACCATAATTGTCAAGCGCTCACTTTCATACTTATGATGCATGCCATGGGATCCGGGAGGATCATATTGCACTTTGAGCATTCCTTGGCAGCAGTATCACAGACAGTGGGATCCCGGTGGAACCGCCTCCGTGATTTTTTCTAAACCTTCTTCTTTTTAATTATCTTCGTTTTGTTTTTGTTTTGTTTTCCTTGTTTGTGTTGCTTTGAGTCGTTTGTGTGTGAGTCTTGTGTTGATGAGCTTGTTGGATTGTAATCAAATTTTGCATAGATGGATTGCATGATATGTGTTGATTGTTTATGATTTCCCCCTAGGTTTTAAAAATTGAAAATTGATCCCCATGTGAAAAATTGAAAATTGAACTTTGAGATATTCTATTGTGATTGCATGGTTTATGATAAGTTTGGGGTGAAGGGATGCACACACTAGGGATTGAATCTCAGTCAAACAATTTGCAAAAAATGTCCATGTGAGGATTTGAGCCTCCAACATGTTTTTAATTGTGTGAATCACTTTCAAGTTGCACTTTCCCGGATTTGCTTGAATCTCTTCATGGTTTGCATGCTTATGTGTTGCATCAAATGATTTAGGCAATTTTCTTTGAATTAACTACTTGTCCTAAAAGAACCATCCCTAATGCATGTTCCCTAGTTAGCCACGTTGAGCCTAATAAGCCTATTGTTTCTTGATGACCTTATGTTATAAGCCAAAAATCTGGAAAAACCATGTTAACCCGATCTTGGGATTAGGAGAGCATGGAAGCTTAGCAAGAGAAGGGTTGTAAGAAACTAAGTTTGGGGTGGCTACAAGGTTTGATATGTCATTCTGGGTTGAGAAAAAGAAAGAAATGAAGGATGGAGCCAAAGGCAAAAAGAAAAAAAAGAAGAGAAAAGCACAAAAATGTCAAAAAAGGGGGTATTGGAAGGAAAAAAAAAGGTTGTAGTCACCCAAAGCAAAAAGAAAAATGGAAAAAGGAATTTGAGTGGAAGTTCAATGTGTCAAATTGCTCATGGTCTCTTAGTTCCTAGGGACTTAAGCCTAGTACCTTTGAATATCCTACCCTTAGCCAGGCCCCATTACAACCTTTAAAAGACCTTTTGATGTTGCATGCATGTTTTTGTGGGAACCTTGTTTGAGATGAAAATCAAATTCATGGGAAGTACTTTTGAAATGTGAAATTGAGTGAAAATGTTGATAGCCTAGACAAATTGAGTGAATGAGTGAAACACTAAATGCCCTTGTGAGGAAGGCAATTGTTTGAATTTGGTGATCTCCCTTTTGTGTGTAACTTGGATCCTCAACTTAGATTAATGATTGCATGAATGATGGAATTCTCAATTGTTTAAAGTAAATGAATGTGGGGATTACGTTGTTGCAGAGGAGGGAAACATTGAAGGGAAATTGTTTTGCTAGAATTGCATGAAATCTGTGCGAAATTGATTGAATCCTTTGAGCTTGCCAAGTTTGAGTCTTTTTGAGTTTTAGTTTGCTTGGGGACAAGCAATGTCTAAGTTTGGGGTATTTTGATCAGCCTCTGGCTCATCTAGTTTTTAACTAGTAAGACCATAGGTTTTATTCGAGTTTAATCTCGTTTTCGCCCAAATTTGGATGTAATTGTCCTCAAGCAACATTTTGAGTCTCTTAAGTAATTTTAGGGTATTTTAGTCGATTTTGAGTCAAATAAAGCATTTACTTATATCTCATGTTTTCAGGTTAATAAGAAGAGCAAAAAGGGAAGGACACCCGAAGCAGAGGCCATCACGCCCAGGCCGTGACACTGGTCACGGCCGTGATGAGCTACCCAAGGAAGTCAGAAAGGATCACGGCCCAGCTGTGACACCCATCACGGGCGTGATGAGGAGACCAAGGAAGTCAGAATTAATCACAGCCTGGCCGTGATTGGCATTACGGCCGTGACGGACCAGAATTTGAATGCGCGCCCTTGGCAGAATTGGTCACGGCCTGGCCGTGACGGCCATCACGGCCTGGCCGTGACGGCCATCACGGCCGTGACGCACGGCCTCTTTATAAATAGGAGCACAGCAGACACAAAATCATCCAGTTTTCACTGTTTACATTATACTTTTAGGTTATTGTCATATTTGTGATGGAGAACTAATCCCCTTGGGTTAATCTGTTGTAATCGGTTTCCATTGCCACTTGAGGTTCTGTAATTCCCAATCTTATTGCTATTCTCTTTCAATATTTTTCTGTATGTTCTGTTTGCTGAATTCAGGATTGTATAGAATAGGTATTGATTTATTTCGATGATCCTATGTTCCTATACCTAATCGCGTTTGCTTAATTCGCGTGTGTTCAATCGTGTTTGCTTAATTCACGAGTGCTTCACCCCGTTTGCTTAATTCTGGAATTAGGAACATACGTCTCGTAGTGCCGGTTTCGCTTGTTAATTGTCGCTACAATCGAAAAGGGACTAGAATCCGCTTAGGGCTTGGAATTTATATGAATCGATGATAGTGGGAAACCAAGAACAGTAGATTAGTCATTTCAATTATTGATAATCACTTATTTCTTAATTGCATTGTTTTCTTTTAATTGAATCTTTCAATCTGAAAACCAACACCCCCCCCCCTCCCCAAAAAAAAACTGATTTTTCTGCGAATAACAATCCAAGAGTCCTTGTGAGATGATACTCGAGTTGTCGCGCCCTAAATGCAGTTTTTCTTAAAACCACTCGCTTTTTGACGCGCGTGCGACAGCGTGTCAAAGATTAAGAGAATTCTGGAAAAAACTGTGGCCACTTCAAGAAAAGATTGGGCAAAGAAGCTTGACGATGCCTTGTGGGCTTACCAGACTGCATTAAAAACCTCTGTGGGGTTATCTCCGTTTCATATGGTCTATGGGAAGACATGTCATCTACCGGTAGAGTTGGAGCATCCAGTCTTTTGGGCATTGAAGTTCTTGAATTTTGGTGCCAATTTGGCGGGTGAGAAAAGAGTCAATCAGCTACACGAATTAGAGGAGATGCGCCTCAATGCATATGAGAATGCAGCCATTTACAAGCAGCGAGTCAAGACTTATCATGATAAGAAGATCGTGATGAAAGAATTTCAGCCGGGACAACATGTTTTATTATTCAATTCCCGGCTGAGATTGTTTCCGGGCAAGTTGAATTCTAAGTGGTCGGGACCATTCATTGTCAAAGAAGTCTCACCTCATGGAGCTATAGAAGTGGAGGATCCTACTTCAAAAAGGACCTTCAAAGTCAATGGCCAAAGGCTCAAGGCCTACTTGGGTGGTGACATTGAGAGATTGACCAAATTTTCTTTTCATTTTCCTTTTGTTTTTGATTTTTAACTCTTGAATAATTTGAGAATATCAAGAGGAAAAATATCATAAATTAATAGTTTTGTTAAGTGTTTTCAGGGTAATGAGGAAAGAGAAGAAAAAAGGGCATATACAATAAAGTCAGCAACCATCACGCCCAGGCCGTGACACCGGTCACGGCCGTGATGAGCTACCCATGAAGATCAGAAAGGATCATGGCCCAGCCGTGATACCCATCACGGGCGTGATGAGAGGACCCTGAAGATCAGAGAGCATCACGGCCGTGACAGGCCAACTCCCTTGGACCAGAATTGATCACGGCCTGCCCGTGATGCCCATCACGGCCGTGACCCATTTTTTCAGCACCCCTTTGACTAGCGATGTGAGCCAACACCCGCTACCGCCCGGGTGAGTTGTTCCATTTTTCTCCTCTCTCCATCTTGATTAATTACATTGGGGACAATGTAAGTTTTTAAGTTTGGGGTAGGGATATTTTTGCATTTTTCATGATTGCATTCATATAGGCATAGTTTGCATGATCACATGATTCGATTGCCCCCTTTGATTAGATTATGCATCCAATTGTGAGAACTGAGTGCCAAATAAATTGAGATAGTGAATTTTTGAACCCAATTTTTTATTCTTGTGATAAGGCTACAAATAAAAATTCTTGAGATAATCTTTGATAGTTGATAATTAGCATGTGGTTCCGTAGATTTGTGTTTCTCATTGATTTTTAAACTACTAACTGTGAGATTTTTGAGCCAAAAGGGGTACTCACTAAATCTACCCCATTCTTTGTGATAGAGTGTTTAATTCCTCTTGGATGGTATTCTCTAGAACTTGACTTGAAACCGTTTTGAAGCTTAAAAATTTTTTTAAATGATTGAGGCACTAGGTATTTTTCCGGCCTTCTGAGCTTTGATTGATTAAATGCTACCCCTTAGTTGCCTGATTTTGATCCTACAAGAATAAAATACATTCCTTGGTACCCTGAAATATTTTGATGAATGATGCTTGGTAGGAGACCTTCTAAAGTATTGCACAAAAGGGTAAAAAGGTAGTTTGAAAAAGTATGGGATGAGAAAGTTAGAAAAATATTTCTCTTGAATTGAAAATCTCCCCTTCTCCAAATCAAAAAAAAAAAAGTATAGAGAAGGGGATGACAAAAAGGAAGTGAGAAATAAAATAAAAAGAAAGAAAAGAATGGTGGAAAAATGAATCAAAACCCAAAAAGGTATTTTAGAAGGTGTCATGTTTTGCAATGCTTGAGATTTTGTGTAGCCTTTTGAAAATTCCTTTTCTTGATTTCCCCACCCGACGATTAATCCCATGGCCCCGTTACAACCAAAGTAAAAGACCTCTTGATTCTTAGGTGTTTTCATTAATAAAGTAGAGTTTGGTTAATAGTCAAGCTTATGGTAGAATTCATTCCTTGAGGAAATTGAGCTAATTGTCATATATCCTTAAACACTTGAGTGAGGTGAGAAAGAGTGTCTGAATCAGTGAGAATATGAGTCTAGGGAACCTAAGCTTCTAATTGGACTTGATATTGATTGTCTCTTGCTGAATTATTTGAAAATGTCTGTTACTTGGATTAGTTGTTACTCGGGTTCTTGGTTCACTATCCATGTTCTGATTATTTATATCTTCTGGACTTAGTGATTGCTTGAGGACAAGCAAACGAATAAGCTTGGGGTGATTTGATAGTGTGATTTAACATCATATTTCATGTACATTTTTGCATGCATTTTCATATAGTTTAGGCATATTTAAATTGATTTTTATTAGTTTTTACCTTGGAACGGGTAAGGCGGTTTCGTGGCGTTGTTTTGTAGGAATTAAGGGTAAAATGCTCAAGATTGACCATGATGGAGCTTGGATGAAGATAGAGCTTGAAAAGTGAAGAAAATGAGCCAAACAGAGCCCATCCCGGCCTAGCCGTGATGACCATCATAGCCATGATCGAGCAAAACTGAAGAAGAAAAAGGCAAAAGTCAGAAGTTGTCACAGCCTAGACGTGATGCCCATCACGGCCGTGACATGTTAATTGAGCCAGACCCCTTCTAGGCAGAATCTGTCACGGCCAAGCCGTGATGCCCATCACGGCCGTGACAGACCAATTGGTGAAGGCAGAAGCGATCACGGCCTAGCCGTGATGAGTGTCACGGCCGTGACAAACATATTTTGAAAGCGCGCCCAAGGCAGAACCCATCACGTCCTGGCCGTGATGGCCATCACGGTCGTGACGTGCGTCTGATTAATAAAAAGGCATCAGGGGCAGAACAAAGGAGGAACTTTTACACCAGACTTTTACCCTAATTCTCCGAGCTAGAGGTTGCTGTGGCTGCTGTGGAAAGCCTCCATGGAGTCCCTTCTCTCCTTCTTCTCTATTGTTTGTGTTTTGGCTTTCATTACCATGAGTAGCTAAATCCCTTTTTGTTGGGATTAGATGTAACTGAACCGAATATCATGTAATTGCTTTGATTATCAATCTGTGTTTATGCCTTCATATTAGTGTTTGATTCCTACGCTTAATGCCTTTTGTGGTTTGATCACCCATGAACTGATTTTGAGATTTGATTTGCAATGGGGACGTTCTTATCAAATCTTGATATGGAATTAATCACATAGTAAACCTTGCATCTAGGAATGGAGTTTAGTTTATTAGTAATCGTGTAATCTCTACTCCTAATGCAAATTCACTAACTAGGCCACCTAAGGAATTAGGGTCTATTAGGGGATTTAGGCTCTTGTCATCTGAGGAATCAGGGCTTGAGTAATCTAGTTGATTGATTTTAATATTTGATGCATAAACTGGATTGGTGGTCTTGGTATTGCATGAAACCAAGGTTTGGTGAAATCTAATCCCAACATCTTTCATCTTATTTGAAAATCCATTTTTCTGCACCCCAAGTGTTTGATAAAAGTTCTCAAAGACCTTTTTCCTTTTATTTTGTTTCTTTTAACTTTTGTTAGGCTTGGTAATTAGTATAGAACTCCCTTCAATCCAAAAATTCGCTTAGACAGTAATTGATTCGGTACGTGCTAGTACTTGTCTCAGTCCTCGTGGGAATGATATCGGTCTCACCACCGTATTACTTGTACGACTAGGTATACTTGCCCAGATTCGTCAACATTCCACCCCACGTCATAAATTATTACGTTCGTATTTTCACTAAGTCATTCTTGACTTAGGTTTTTCCATTTTACCGTAAAAGCTGGTCTTTGAAGGCTAAAATCCTTTTGTCTTAAAACCAAAACCTTTAGATAAAATAAAATCAATTTTCAAGAATAATTTCCATCAAAGATACTTAGGTATTAGTTTTTCAAAACAATTTCTCGAAAATCCTTAAAAATGCTTAATGACGGTTTCGCCACTTTTTACTGAAATTTGGCCCAAAAGCCATAGTTTTCAAAATATCGTTCTTAACCTAAATATATTACTCTACTAGGTTATAATACTCATATGAAAATGTTGAAACACTGATTTTACATCTTACTCTCCATTTATATGAAATTCCTAAAAATGTGACCGAATGTCAATAAGTTTGTAAATCGCGTAAATCATTTTTCAACGATTTTAAACTCTAATGGTCCAAAACTCATTTTGGAGTTTTAGAACAGTTAGATAGGTATGAGAAACAGTTTCTAACTGTCAAGTTACATAAATGAGTACAATCCTAGCACACAAGAATACGAATTTCAGTACAGCCACTGAAATTCTCAGAAATTGCTTTTTAGTCTCTAAGGACTCATAAATTCATATCTTTCAATATACATATCCAAATCAATCCAAACCAATTTCTATACTCATATGTATTCATTCAATCCTTATAAAAATTATCCAAACAAATTAAATCAACATGGAACCCCATTACCCAGTTATGACCGAATGGCCAAAATTAATCATGTCAGGCATTTCTATAACAAATCAATCAAACAACAACCAAGGTTCCAATTAGAAATCATTAGGATCAAAACCAACATATATCACAACCAAGCATCAACCAAATCCTCCAAGAGGATCACACAACTATTCAAATAAATATACAAATTTCATACTCTTAGGAATTACAAGACTATATAGACACTAATTAAACCATCAACATATCTACATTAAGGTAGGATAGTGGTAATCTCCCCCATACCTCTTGTAGATCACTTGGGAAAGTCAATTAATAGAAGGATGTTGTTCACCTAAAGCCTCAAAGTTTGAACTAACACAACCTAGCCATAAACAACCAACAAGAAAACAAGTGAAAGAATGAAGAAAACCACCTAAACCCATTTGAGCATAGGTTCGGCCAACTCAAAAAGAAATAGCTAGGGATCTCTAAATTTTTCAAACTCTTTGATGATGAATATAGAAGTCATATGGAGTTTATAGAAATTGATCTCACATTAAAATGATTTTTACTATGATTTTTTAGAATTATTTGAAAAACTAGATCTAGGAATTTGAACTTGAAAAGAACTTTGAGATTGGAAGAAATTTTGTGAAGAGAAGTGAAGGTATGATCATGGATCATAAGGCTACACCTTTGGAATTTCAAGAACTGATCAAGATCTTAGAGTTCCTTTGTAAATCAAGAGAAAGAACTTAGAGTTTTGTGTAGGAAAATGAAGATGAAACACTTATGAAGAGCAAAAAAATGAAATAACCATGTGTAATAAGGTGACATGAAAATTGTAACACCCTTCTCGGGTGCTACATTGTAAGTGACATTTTAAGGCCGAAAAGTAGGTTAATTAAAAATGGCTATAATCGAATGAGGTAATTTTTTTCTTTTTCGCAAGTCATAAAGATAACTACTTTGATTTAAACTAACGGACAATAAAATATTCCATTATCACAATTTGGGTCATAAGTTCGTAAATCATTTACATAATACTGAATCCGACTCATAAACATAAATCATAACAGTATAAAGATCGAGTATAAAGATATGGAGACGCAGCTCCTAAAATATAAAATACTTGGAGACGCACCTCCATAAATAGTAGCATTAACTCCCAAACATACCCAGCTGGCCAAACTAAAATAGAAAAGACAATCCTTTCTCGTACATCGTGAGAAAGACAAACCCAATTGACGAGATCTAGTGGAAACTCTATTTGGGTCCACTACTGATGTAATCACAAAAGACACTACTGGAGTTACTACAATAGTAACTCTCGGACTAAGCCATTTCCCCTTCCAAGAGGAAATACATAGTCTACTAACCATCGACGGTCATGCCCATATCAAGAAAAGAAAAGTCAGGCATGACAAAACAAACGCTATCTTCTTGGACTATCTGAAGTTTGGAAGACGTTCACCAGAAAATCTGACAGATCGTCCGCATACTCGAACATCAACTTCTATGATGAATCGGCCAAGCGATATGTTGACATCTCAATCTTCTCAAAAGAATACAGACATCACATATCCAGCCGACATAGGTAATATAAAATAAAGAGGTGAGATTTCCATTTATCTTACACATAAGGCAGACATGCAGTGGTACGACTCTCACGTATATAAAATTATCAATATTCAATCGTATCAACACTCATATCAGAACAATAATGTTTCACAGAACGTTTTCTTAGATAGAAGACATCTAAGAATTGATGAATGACTTCTGAATTCCTATACCATGGTTTAACGAACAGTCGGAAAGAGTGGTTCGGAGGATTGGTTCGGAGGTACCAGCCTAGGGTAATAAAAAAATGTGTCAACGGTAGGCAACATGCACGTCATAGACTTTTTCGGGAACATCCTACACTACCAGAAAACACGTAGCGTCCATTCAAGTATGTCGGTGTATTTCCAGATCACCACGCCACATAGGAGCAACCCACTGGGCCTATGTGAGTATTTCATAACCCCAACATCCCCAAGCATCAAACAGATTGGCCCTATGGAATTCGCACCCGCATTAAAGTGTTAGCTCAATCTGCTAGGCACAACGACCTTACAGAACATAGTCTCACTATGCGTTTAGGCAAAGTTTGCTGGAAATGCGTTCTTCTTGTTTATCCATCGGATGACATCTTGATTCCATCGGAATTCTCTCAACATGCTTTCTCAGATGCTTGGTGTTCTTAAGTACGAATTATGGTATTTAACATCGAGCTGAAGTTCTCAAGTAACCTTTAATTTTTGTGTAAAGATATCTTAAAACACTTGATTAAAAGTCCTAACGCATTATGAGATTGGAACACAAGTCCAATTATTTATTTCTATGTACTTTTCTAATAAGCCTTTTTCTTTAGCTTCCAAGAAAACAAATCATTATGAGTCCATTAAATTTTATGGAATATGGATAATGATTTATCCATACTTTATGACATAAGGTCGTGTTCCACCCCACGTCATAAATTATTACGTTCGTATTTTCACTAAGTCGTTATTGACTTAGGTTTTTGCATTTTACCATAAAAGCTCGTCATTTGAAGGCTAAAATCCTTTTGGCTTAAAACCAAAACCTTTAGATAAAATCAAATAAATTTTCAAGAATAATTTCCATCAAAGATACATAGGTATCAGTTTCTTAAAACAATTTCTCGAAAATCCTTAAAAACGCTTAACTCCGGTTTTGCTGCTTTTTACTGAATTTAGGCGCAAAAGCCATAGTTTTGAAAATATGGTTCATAACCTCAAATATATTACTCTGCTAGGTTATAATACTCATATGAAAATATTGAAACTCTGATTTTACATCTTACTCTCCATTTGTATGAAATTCCTAAAAATATGACCGAGCGTCATTAAATTTGTAAATCGCGTAAATCCTTTTTCAACGATTTTAAACTCTAATAGTAAAAAATTAATTTGGAGTTTTAGAACAATTAGATAGGTATTAAAAACAGTTTCTAACTGTCCGGTTACATAAATTTTTGAAAATTGCAGTTTAGTCCCTAAACTTTCATTAATTATAAAAAGGTCCTTATTCACTTAAAACCTTGTAACTTTTTATCTATAACTTCAAAACACACCAAACCAACTTCTTTAGAAATATTTCTCTGTTGCTATCAAATTTCCAGAAATTACATTTCTGCCACATATTGTACAATATTTGCAAAATGGTCATTGTTTACTAAAAAGCTTATATTTTTTTATGTATTGATCCAATTAACGTCAAACCAATTTCCATGGTTTTACCTCATCGAGGACTACAATCCTAACACACAAGAATACGAATTTCGGTACAACCACTGAAATTCTCTGAAATTGTATTTTAGTCCCTAAGGACCCATAAATTCATATCTCTCAATATACATATCCAAATCAATCCAAACCAATTTCTATACTCATGTATTCATTCAATCCTTATAAAAATAATCCAAAAAAATTAAATCAACATGGAATCCCATTACTCAGTTATGGTCGAATGGCCTAAATTAATCATGTTAGGCACTTTTTAAGCAAATCAATCAAACAACAACCAAGGTTCCAATTAGAAATCATAAGGATCAAAACCAACATATATCACAACCAAGCATCAACCAAATCCTCCAAGAGGATCACACACATATTCAAAGAAATATACAAATTTCACACTTAGGAATTACAAGACTATATAGACACTAATTAAACCATCAACATATCTACATTAAGGTAGGATAGTGGTAATCTCCCCCATACCTCTTGTAGATCACTTGGGAAAGTCAAGTAATAGAAGGATGTTGTTCACCTAAAGCCTCAAGGTTTGAGCCAACAAAACCTAGCCATGAACAACCAAAAAGAAACAAGTTAAAGAATGAAGAAAACCACCTAAACCCATTTGAGCATAGGTTTGGCCAACTCAAAAAGGAATAGATAGGGATCTCTAAAATTTTCAAGCTCTTGGATGATGAATATAGAAATTATATGGAGTTCATAGAAATTGATCTCACATTAAAATGATTTTTCTATGATTCTCTAGAATTATTTGGAAAACTAGATCTAGGAATTTGAACTTGAAAAAAACTTTGAGATTGGAATAAATTTTGTGAAGAGAAGTGAAGGTATGATCATGGATCATAAGGCTATACCTTTGGAATTTCAAGAAATGATCAAGATCATAGAGTTCCTTTGTAAATAAAGAGAAAGAACTTAGAGTTTTGTGTAGGAAAATGAAGAATGAAGATGAAGTGAAGATGTAACACTCGTGAAGAGCAAAAAAAATGAAATGACTATGTGTATTTATAGGGGTGTGGCCGTGAGTTTCAAGGGCCAAATGGTAAATGGTAACTATGGTAAATATTAACCAAAGCTTGGTTAGAAAATATAGTATAATAACCTAGCTAGTTGATGAATCATGAAGCAAGGAAAATAATGTGTAGTGGTGGTGTGTCTAGGGTGATGTGGCTGCAGTGTGCACCACAAATGAGGAGGAGAAGTCATCTTGAAATTGCCATGTGAACCATGGTTGAATTAACAAAACATAGGTTAGGTTAAAGCTCCAAATATCCAGATATTTCTTTGTTTTCATGATGGCTAGGGTGAGTCACCACCATGACTCACCATGGTGACTCATTCCTCTTGAGTCATCATGGGTGACTCGTCGTTCTGTCCCCCCCGGTATATCTCTACACATTCGTGTCTGGTTCCGTCATTTACCCGATTAGGGTTTTTGGGATGAAGATGATGAAATAAAATCAAAATGAAATGAGTTTGGTTTAGTGGAGGGGCTGAACAAAATTAGAGAGGAATTTTGGGACTAAAAATATCTTGAGACACATTAGGAATTAGTTAGGAACTTAAGGATATTATGGACTTTTCCACGTATAGATATTTTGTAAAATATCTAAAGTCATAATGACAAGAGGTGAGTCACTATATGACTCACTAGGGTTAGTTGTCCAAGTTGAGTCATCACTCCTATCCTCTGGCACACCTCTGCAGATTCGTTTCCAGCTCCGTCGGTTTACCCGACTAGGTTTTTCGCCGTTTTTCAATAAAATTTCACCCGATAAAATATAATATTTTATTTTTGATTAGAAATACTTGAAATATATTTTGTCCCCAACAAGTGACAACATTTTGAAAATTTTTGCTTTCGGTCCGAAATTAGGGTTTTCTGTCGGTATAAAATTATACTGTCTGTAAAGACGCAGATCGGTTTTCGTCTGAGTTTTAAATCCAAAATTTAACCGTAACGAAGGTCTCAACTATGATTTTGTTTTCTTCAAAATCATTTTCTAGATCCCCAGTAATAATATAAAATATAATTACCAGTCAAGACGTGAGAAAACAGGATGTTACAAAAATGGTCTAAGTCTGTGAAGTGGGAGTTGGCTGCGCACATGAGGGAGTCAGGGGTAGAAAATGTGTTTTTTAATGTCTACAAGTGTGAACCATAGTTGGACTTAACTTAGCATAGGTTAGGTTAAGCTTAAAAAATAATATAATACTTAACTAGGGTTAATAATAATTATGACATAGGAAAAAGAGATCAAATTGTCCATGACTTGCCTTAACCATGGTTAATATTTAACTAGGATAGGTTAGGTTAAGGTTAAGGGCATTTTTGTAATTTCACCTAAAAACTCATGATTACTTGCATTTAATGCTTGTCCCCTCGGCTACATTAATTACTTAGGTTTTACGCATTTTCTTTACTCACCCGACTTATTCCCCGACATAGGTTTTACATGTTTTCTTTAAAGATTTTGCCCGAATAAAATATATTATTTCATTTTCGAACAAAAAATTTCAACATAATTAAAGTTGTTGGAAATGAGATATAAAACCTAACCATTTCGTTCTCGAGTCCAAATTAGGTTTTCTGCTCAGTAAAATCTTACTATTAGTGAAAACGCAGACTGGTTTCCGTCTGAATTTTCAACCCAAAATTTCCTCGTAACTCTCTACCATAAGGTAGAGTATGAATATGAATTTGTTTTATCCAAAATCGTTTTCTTGGTCTCATATTAAAATATAAATAATTATATCTTAACCGGTAATACATCATAATTAAAAACAGGCCGTTGTGCGTGCTCATGTATCAGGAATGGATTTTCTACTAAAAACCCCACTTAGCCCACTCTATACCTTCCTAACAAACAAAGCATGCACAAAAGCATTTAAACGGAAAACAGAGTGTTACAATTCCACCCCTCTTATAAAAATTTTGTCCTTGAAATTTCTACTTACCTCGAATGAAGAGGTGCGGGTATGTTTCCATCATCTTGCTGTCTAGCTCCCATGTAGCACTTTCATCAGTTGCCCCACTCCAAACGACTTTAACCAAAGGAATCTCCCTGCCCCTCAGTTGCTTCACCCTCTGGTCCTCAATTCGAAGGGGTTGACCCTCGAAAGTCAAGTTCTCTTTTAACTGAATCATGTCGGGGACTATATGGTGTGGGTCATGAATGTACTTACGAAATTGCGACACATGAAAGACATTGTCAAGTTTAGACAATAAAGGTGGCAATGCAATTTGGCGTCCGGCTTCACCGACTTTTTTAAGAATTTGGTAAGGACCAATAAGTTCGGGAGAAAGTTTCTTTGCTTTCATCACTCTACCGATTAGTTGTTGGAATAACTCTCAAGAATATATGATCGCCTTCCTGGAATTCGAGTGCCTTCCTCCTTTTGTCATGGTAGCTTTTCTTCCTACTCTGTGCCGCTAACATCTTTTCCTGAATCATCCTTATCTTTTCCGTGCTTTCTTGCACTATCTCAGGTCCAACACAACACTATCACCAGGTTCACTCCAACACAATGGTGTCCTACATCTCCTCCCATAAAGAGCTTCATAGGGTACCATCCCCATACTGGAATGGAAGTTGTTGTTTTAGTTGAACTCTTTAAGGGGCAAAAACTTGTCCCAACTACCCGACTGTTCTAGCACACAAGCTCTAAGCAAGTCCTCTAAGGACTGGATGGTTCTCTCAAACTGGCTATCCGTCTGCAGGTGGTAAGCTGAACTTAGCCTAAGCTTGGTATCTAAAACCTCGTACAAACTAGTCCAAAACCTAGAGGTAAACCTTGGGTCTCTATTTGACACTATGCTAGAAGGTACACCATGTATCCTAACTATCTCTTTGATGTACAACCTGGTCAACTCTTCCAAAGGGTATTCCATGTTCATAGGGATGAAATGGGCATACTTAGTCAATCTATCCACAACAACCCATATAGCCTCAAAACCAGATGGAGTCCTTAGGAGTTCAGACACAAAATCCATGGCGATACTGTCCCATTTCCATTATGGGATACTTAAAGGTTGCAACTTTCATAATGGATTTTGGTGTTCTATCTTAGCCTTTTGGCACACTAAACAAGCATACACAAACTCAGTCATATCTTTCTTCATCCTGGGCCACAAAAACACACGCTTAAGGTCCTGATACATCTTAGTGGCACCTGGGTACACACTCAGTCCGCTCCTATGTCCTTCTTCAAGGATCAACTTCATAAGCTCCGGGATGTCTGGTATACAGGTTCTATCTTTGAACCTCAAAACTCCATCACTTCCATCCATAAAAGGCCTCTACCTTCAGCAAGTAACTCCCTCTGGTCTAAGAGAAAGTTTCTAACTTCTGGCCTTCTCTAACTTGATCCATCAAACTGTTGGTAACTTTTAAGGTTCCAAGCCTAATGCTCTTAGGGGTAACTTCGTAAGCTAAACACAGATCCCTAAACTCCTCGATCAGATCCATCTCCCTAACAATCAAAGCGGAGACGTGGAAGGTTTTTCTACTTAAGGCATCGACCACTACATTGGCCTTTCCTAGGTGGTAGGTCAGATCAAACTCATAATCCTTTAAAAAATCCATCCACCTACACTGCCTCATATTGAGCTCTTTTTGGTCAAACAAGTATTTCAAACTCTTATGATCACTAAAAACCTCGAACTTAGCTCCATAAAGATAAACTCCAAATCTTTAAGGCAAATACCATAACTCCTAACTTTAGGTCATGGGTAGGGTAGTTATTCTAGTGGATTTTCAATTGCCTAGAAGCGTAAGCTACTACCTTACCATCTTGCATCAACACTCCATGTAACACTCCGTTTTTTCGTTAAGTGGTGTTTGTGTGTTTGTTTGATTGTTTAAGTCTTAGGACTTAGCTTAGAGTTGTTGTTGAGGGCTAAGTGGGATTTTTAGGCTTAAATCCCTTTTCTGGTACATGAGCACGACCGTGCTCATGTCCAGGACGCCCCTGCTCAAGACTGTGTCTTGTGGCAGTTTGGATCCCAAGTACAGTCGTGCTTAATAGGAAGCACGACCGTACAAGTGACTGGCAAGCACACCCTTGCTTAATGGGAAGCACGGCCGTGCAAGGTTTTGGCGTCACGAAAACGCTGAGTTAAGCACGCTCGTGCTTAGTAAGGTGCACGACCATGCTTAGGTCTACAGCCTATAAAAATGGCACAATAATTGAGGGTTTGCATTTTAAACCCTATTTTGGAAAAACAAAAACTCTAGTACGGCTACCAATCCTTTCTTCCCTATTTTCTCTAAACCCATTACATTATTGGAGTTGTAGAGACTTCTGGGAACGTCTAGTTCGTCGGTGTTGATCCCTATAGGTAACGGTTCCTCTCCTTAGTCTTTCCTTTTCTATTATTCTAGATTTGGGAACTAATTGGTAAACCCTTTCTGTTTGACCATAGCTTTGAAAGCTAACCGGCCGCTCGAGGAACGCGTGGGTTACCGGTTGCATTGCCATTATCAGTTTCTTCATACCAGGTATGGGGAGAATGATAGAGTATACATTAGGCAAGGGGGTAGCATAAGATGAGGGGTCTTATAGCCTCGTTATTATTAATTGTTATTGATGTCATGGTATATCTAATGATATGTTCATTTATATTAGTTGATATAATTGGTATTTGAATATAGGTATGTCTGTGGAATGCCTGTTGTTTATTATTGTGAATTGTTTATGATATTGTATGTCAATGAGACTGTATGCCTTATTATATGCCAAGTATTGTATGTCAATGATATGCTTTATGTCATGGATTATTGACTGAACTGGTATGTTATGATTATCATGGTGATTAGTTGAATGATGAGATTGATGTTGCTTTGTTAATATGACCCTAATTGACTAAAATATGACTCTTAATTAACATAACGGTTAAGGGATTAATTCCCCTAATGTTTCATAAAACATGGACTGTTAGTGAGAGGTGAGATTTTATGCAAAATGGATTAGTCAAGACATTAGGATCTGATTTAAGAGTGTTTAGGGAGACTTTAACCGCAAGAACACCATGAATCTGCCCAGAATAGCACAACAAGCTCCAGGAGCACGATCGTTCTGAATAGGGAGAATGCCCGTGCTCCCAGTTTGAATCTGAAAGATGGCCGCATTTTAAGCATGGCCGTACAGAACAGGAGCACTACCATACATCAAGCACGATCATGCATAATAGGAAGCACGACCGTGCTTCACTTAAGTGGAAGCACGCCCGTGCTGCCCCTCCAGGACGGAATCTTAGATTATGGGTTTAAAGGGGTGTTTCACCCCGAATCTCCCCAATGATATGATAATGCACCAATCGGACTAAGACAGTTATATAACTTAATTAAAGATTAATTAAGATAAACAAGAATAATGAGTTGGTTAAGCCGGTGCCCAGTGGGTTACTGCACGTTGATAAGCTTTGGTTCTTTTTGGCCAAAGTGGCCTCGATACTTTTTGGTTGAGGTGTTGATGAGTTGAACCTTAGTGCTTTTTTGGCTAAGGGGGCCTTGACCCAGAAGGGTTAAGGTGTTGATGTTGACGTTGATGTTGGTGATAAGTCTTGAGTGCTTATTGGCCCAAGCAAAGGAGGTGGTTGCCTTGTTTGTTGTTGTGATCATGCATTCATACGATGAAGTTGTTACTGGGGGAAGTTCAACATAGGGGAGGTGATCTTAGAGTACGGTGATCTTGCCAAGTCACGGGTGGTTTACCCAAGGTTTAGTAAACCGTGCGCCCCCGCGGTGGCGTACCCTCGTTATGGAGCGTCAACTATCCAAGGGGTTCACCCATGGTTTGGTGGACTGCCGGCGTTGGTGCTTTTTTTGGCCAATGTGGATATGTAACTCTGAAGTTGCCTTCTTGAGATAGTTTGGATCCACATGCATAACGAAGTAGCGAAGTAGTGTTGCACCGCATAGCATATGATGGTTGACATGACATGTTGATATGATTATTTTATGTTGATGTTATGTTGTATATTGCTATGCCATGTTATGATGTATGTTCATCTTGCTCAACTACTTCCATGCCGTTGTGTTTACATGATTTTTTACTCCCCGTTTCCTTTCCTGTCATTGGCATGTATTTCTTTATGCAGAAGACGATGAGCAGCCAGTAGAGGAGTGACTCTAAGGAGCCGCGGCTCTAGCTAGGATGTTTAGTTGCTTCAGTAGTTATAGTTTGTTTTTAGTTTCAGTATCGTTGTATTCCGAGGATTTTATTCCGGAACAGTTATACCAGCTCTGTTTGTGACATCGAGGTTAGGTTATGTTTATGTTATGTTATTGCTTTATTTATGTTTTATTTCTTTTAAAACTATGTTTCTTTCTGCGTTGAGTTGTTACAATGTGATATCTTTTATCCAAGTTTCTATTTTATTAAATAAATTCATGTTTTATATTACCTCTTTTAAGTAAATGTTTTATATTAATATGTGGGGTAGAGGGTGTCACACTCCACCTAAACCTTACTTCGATGCATCACAGTACACTACGAAAGGTATACTAGGATGGGGTAAAACCAAAACTGGTGCTGATGTTAACCTATCCTTCAAGGTTCGGAAACTGTCCTCACACTTAGAGTCCCACACAAACAACTGTCCCTTCTTGGTGAGATGAGTCAAGGGTAAAGCTAACTTAGAAAAGCCTTCTATAAACCTCCTATAGTACCCTGCTAAACCCAAGAAACTTCTAACCTCGGTCATTGACTTTGGCGCTTCCCATTGGAGCATCGTCTCTACTTTAGCCGGATCTACGGCTATCCCACCTTTAGAGATCACATGACCTAAGAAACTCACTTTCTCTAACCAAAACTCGCACTTAGACAACTTAGCATACAACTGCTTCTCCTTAGGGGTCTGCAAGAAAACCCTTAAGTGCTCCTCATGTTCCTCATTGGTCTAGGAGTACACTAAAATGTCATCTATGAAAACCACCACAAATATATCCATGTGAGGGTGAAAGGTCTTGTTCATATAATCCATGAACACAACAGGAGCATTGGTCACACCAAAGGGCATAACTAAATACTCGTAATGACCATATCACGTCCTAAATGTTGTCTTCGGGATGTCCTCAGACCTAACCCCGATCAAGTGATCCATAAGATCATCAATCCTAGGGAGGGGATGTAACTCCTCCCTCGGTGCTACATAAACTGACTCGTTGCGGAAAATAAAAATAGAAAACGATTTCCTGTTGCTTTTGGAAAATAACTCGTGTAATTCTCTAATGAGTCATGAAAGTAGGTGTAAAAAATTTCTTGTAGAATACTAAAAATTTAAGCCATGCGTTAAAAAAGTAAAACCACATTTCACACATCAACATACCAATTCTGGTCATAATACAAACAAGACCACCACCTCGTACAAATTTTCCAGAATATGTTTTCAACATACAAAGCTGAATCTCAAACTGAAAATTCACAAAGAAACATACGTACAAACCTTCTCAAAACCAAATACCCAAAAGGAAATCCTAAGCTGGTCGCTCTAAAACACTAGAGAACCCTGTGGTCATCACCACGTTCAACGACCTCTTCAAAATCGGGACTAATATCCTGAGTGAAGCTAGAAACTCCTATGCCTCATCTGTACACGAAAATAGTATACCACAAATAGAAACCAAACAGAAATAATGCAAAGGTGAGATACCGACATATGAGTTTTAACATAGTAGCTACATACGCGACTCACCAAACAACTGACATATGACATACAATAATTCATAACATAACAATTTTTCCAACAGGGATTCATACCCGACAACCAATGCATTTTTGTAAAACATTTCATGTGACTTCAATATCCACTATCTTCGTAAATCTTCGGAGATCCTAACTTCCCTTCGTCGAGCATGATAGACCACAATAATCCCTATAACACAATTGTTTCGCGTAGGGGGTGTCTCTCAATTTAGGTCTGGTCCCCAATTGTTCTAGGGTATCACGTCTCACCTAAATAATATTGAATAGTTCCCTATTAAGTACATTATGTGTGGGGTAACCGATTTCCACTGCCCGAGGTTGCAAATGCCTGAGCCTTCGGTGGGTTTTTAAGCCCGAATGTCCCTAATAGACCCAATATCTTTGGTCCGTAACTATCCAATTTACCAACCCACCATTTGTGAGATTGTAGCTCGATACACAATGGCACATCTACCAGACTATGCATATAAACCAATGGTTTTTCATTTTGCTTTTCTTTTTTCGCTTCGTTCTTTCCTCGTTGTGGCTTAAAGCTCCCGATTACTTTTATTCAGGTATTAAATTGATTTTAATACCAACATAGGATTTTAAAACAAAATCAATGATTTAAAATCTCTTTCTCAATTGAACACTAGCCCAACGTCTCGGTAATCTAGGTTCTTATCAATAGGAACACTAGTCCGATATTTCGGCAATCTAGATCTAGGCTGATATCTCGGCAATCCAGATCCAGCTCGATCTCTTGGCAATCTAGGTCCTTTCCTTTTTCTCGAATTTCAAACCGGAACTCTAGCCCGATATTCGGAAATCCAGATCTAGCCCAATATTTCGGCCATCTAGATCTAGCCCGACATTTCGACAATCTAGGTCCTCTCCACTTGGTTTTTCATTTAGTGAAAACTAAATCGAAAAACAAACACAAAAGTTTTTCAACTTTGTGTCATAAAGACCTTTTCGTTCTTGTAAATACACTTTTACAGAAATTTTTTCTTTTAAAATCCATTTATGAAAACTTAGAAACCACTAAAAACCTTTTTCTCAACTTTTGACTAAATACTAAACTTTTGTCAATAAATTTATCAAATGGAGCATTTTCTATAAATCTTTTCATTATAAACAAAAACTTTTGTAAAACTTTAAAAGAAATCTTTCTTTTCAAAAAACTTTTTTCTTCAATACTTTTCAACATTTTCACAAGGTTTTGACGTCTTCCGTTTTCTTTCATTTTCCTCAAAATAGTTTTGGTTAAAAAGAAAATGCAACTTGTCTCTATTTTTATCCTCACTAACCCTTAGAAGTCTTCTCACTTTCCAATAACAAAAATCAGCTTCTTTAGTTTTCCGAGTTAATCCATTTTAATGATTTAATCTTCATTAACAAACAATGACTAATGTCATGCCCTCAACCAATCACAATTCAAGTAAGACAATCTCATTAAACAATAACTTACAACATTCATAAAATCAATAACAATAACTCTAAGAAACTCAAATCCTTAAGTCAAACTCCAATCATTTATTTAACAACATCATTTATATGATTAAAAATCAACATACACTCAAACACAACAATTAAGTGTGTGACTAACTATAACTCCTCGGGTAAACTCCCTTTACCTTTGTAGACCAGAAAAATATCCTCTTCTTGATGCTTCAACAGTTTGGTTTCCTTCTTAACAATGTCCCGGCTTACTCTGACGTTTCACTGTAAGACTAAGCCCTCATTCATGTTTTGATGTATGACAAACAAAGGGTATTTTGCATAATATTTTTGATTTTGACTATGTACTCATTACGTGTTAAGTTGCATGCAAGATCACTCATGAACAAAGAAGCTGACGTCCAACAAAGCAAAACAAGCGAACGTCTAACCAAGTAAAACAAGCAGACGAAGGGATAAAAAGCTGGCGTCCACTAAAGTACAACAAGAAGAGCTCGTCCAACAAAAAGAGCTCGTCTAACAAGAAGAGCGCGTCCACGGAAAGTAATAGAGGAGCTCGTCTGCTGATGTGGCACATATAGCTCGTCTAACAAGAAGAGTGCGTCCACTGAAAGTAACAGAAGAGCTCGTCTGCTGACGTGGCATATGGAGCTCGTCTATTGAAAAAAAAAAGGAGAGCTCGTCTACGAAAAGTGGTAAATGGAGCTTGTCTACTAATGATACCGCGCTTTGGACTTACTAAGATCTTAATGAGAAGCTCCGTCCACTAACATGGCATATGAAACTCGTCTACCAGTTGAAGCACATCCAATAACTTGTGTCAGCACTCCCGTTTACTGACGTGGCAAAATGGACGTGGCTATTTTCTATTCTTTCAGATAGAAACGAATATTTTACTCTTCAATTAGACTTGGCTATCCTTTCAGATGGAAACGGTTATTTTTCGAGAAGGACGCAAACTCTACAAGAATCAACAGAATCTCATTTCAAGAACAAGAATCAAGAAAACATATTTTGTTAAATCAGATCCAAATCTGTTTTAAATGATCCCAACGACTATAATTTGTCTTCCATATAAAGAGGGATCAAAGAAACACTTTTCATGAACCTAACTCATTCTGATTGGGAAACTACGAAAGATCCAAAAGTGCTTCATCTCTGAGAAAAGTGTGATATTAGTTAGAACTTCAATTTGAATAATCAGACTTTTAGAGTCTTTCTTCTACTCAATTCTTTTCGTGAATTAGTGTGATTAAGAGAGGGCATCTCTTAGGCTTGAACAAGGATAGAAGGGATCCTTGGGTATAGAAAAGTAAGTGTGCTTTCTGGTGAATTCTTGAGCAAAGAGGTTATTGTTGGACTGATCTGGGCAAGTATACCCAGTCGTGCAAGTAATACGATGGTGAGACCGGTTATCGTATCCACGTGGATTGGATGTCAATTACCAATTCGCAAACTAAACAACTATCTAGACTATGATGAGAAATCAAAACAAACAAAACAAAGGAATAAAAATCTTTTTGTATTTTTGTCGAGCACTTGGAGTGCGAAAAGGATATGTTGGGACTAGACTTCACCAAACCTCTACCTCATGTAATGCCAGGACTAGATTACTACCATTCATGCTTCAAATATTAAAATCAATCCACTAAATTACTCAAGCCCCAATTCCTCGAATGGCAAGAGCCTAAATCCACTAATAGACCCAAATTCCTTAGGTGGCCTAGATTAATGAATTTGCATTAAGATTAAGGATTACGCGATTACTAGTAAACCAAACTCCATTCCTAGATGCAAGGATTACTAGGTGATTAATTCCAATTCCGGTTCTAATACGAATTTCCCAACTGCATATCAAAACACTAATCAAGTCATGGGGGTGCTAGCCACAACAGGCATTAAGCGAAGGAAAATCAATAACTAACAGAGAAGCATAAACATAGATTAATCAGTCAAGATAAACATGAAGTTTATTTTAGTTACATCTAATCCCAACACATGGGGATTAGCTACTCATAATTACAGAGAAAGCCAAACCAGAAAAGCAGTAGAGAAAAGGGAAAGGGAGAACTCCATTGAAGCTTCCCACTGTCGTCACAACAACCCCATAACTCAGCTCCCTTTTAGGGTTGGAAACCATCCTTTAGCAGCTCCAAGTCTCTTCTTTTTCTTTCATCTGAAAATCTGTCTCAGAGACCCCATAATCTGAATGCCATCAGAATCCCTTTTTCTGTCTTCTGCGCTCATATTTATAGGGAGGCCACGCGTCACGGCCATGATGGCCGTCACGGCCAGGTCGTGACGCGTTCTGGAGTGGGCGCGCTTTCAAAATTGGATTCTCGCGAGGCGAGATGAAGATTCGCGAGGCGAGACTTCAAATTCTAGTCTGTCACAACCGTGATGCTTATCACGGCTAGGTCGTGACAGCCTCTGACTTTTGCCTTCTGCTCTGCTTGATCATGGCCTTGATGGTCATCACGGCCAGGCCGTGATGGGCTCTGTTTGGCTCATATTCTTCACTTTTCAAGATCCATTCCATCAAAGCTCCATCAAGGCTGATTTTGATCATTTTTACATTAATTCCTGCAAAACAACACCAAGAAACCGCTTCACCCATTCCAAGGGAAAAACTAACTAAAATCAAATAAAGAATGCCTAATCTATATGAAAAATGCATGCAAAGGTATACAGGAAACATCATGTAAAATCACACTATCAAATCACCCCAAGCTTATTCAATTGCTTGTCCTCAAGCAATCACTAAGGCTAGAAGATCAAAATAATCAAAGTATGGATAGTGAACCAAGAACCCGAGTAAATGATCCAAGTATCATGCATTTCAAATAATTCAGCAAGAGACAATCAGTTTCAAGTCAAATTAGAGGCTTAGGTTTCTTAGACTCATATTCTCACTGATTAGGGCACTCTTTCTCACATGATACTCACCCCAAGCTTGTTCATTTACTTGGCTCTCTCTCTCACCTCACTCAAGTGTTAGGGAAATAAGACAATTCGCTCCATTTTCCTCAAGGAATGAATTCTACCATAGGCTTGACTATCAACCCAATCTCTACTTTATTAATGAAAACAATTAAGAATCAAGAGGTCTTTTACTTTGGATGTAACGTGGCCATGGGATTAATCGTTAGGTGGGGAAATCAAGAAAGGGACATTTCAAAAAGCTAACAAAATATCAACCATTTCAACACGACACCTTCTAAAATACCTTTTTGGGTTTCGATTCACTTTTCCACCTTTCTTTCTTTCTTTTCATTTTATTTCTCATTTTCTTTTTGCCATCCCCTTCTCTGTATATTTTTCTTTTTTTCTTTTGTTTTTATTTTGCTTGGAGAAGGGGAGATATTTCAACTCAAGAAAAATATTTTTATGATTCTTTTATCCCAAACTTTTTCAACTACCTTTTTACCCTTTTGTAATACTTTAGAAGGTATCCTATCAAGCACATTCATCAAAGCATTTCAAGGTACCAAGAAAAGTATTTTATTCTTTCAGGCTCAAAATTGGGCAACTAAGGGGTAGCATTTCATTAATCAAAGCTCAGAAGGCCAGAAAAATACCTAGTGCCTCAATCATTTTCAAAAAAAAATTTCAAAATTTTTTTTAAGCTTCAAAATGGTTTCAATTCAAGTTCTAGAGAAAACAAACCAAGAGGAATAACACTCTAACACAAAAAGTGGGGTAGATTTAGTGAGTACCCCTTTATGGCTCAAAATCTCACATTTTAGTAGTTCAAAAATCAATGAGAAACAGAAATCTATGGAACCATATGCTAATTATCAACTATCCAAAGATCATCTCAAAAAATTTTATTTGTAGCCATATCACAAGAATAACAAATTGGGTTCAATGGTTCACTATCTCAATTTAATTGGCACTCAGTTCTCACAATTGGATGCATAATCTAAGCAAGGGCAATCTAATTGTGTGATCATGCAAAACTATATGAATGCAACTATGAAAAATGCAAATGCAAAATACCCCTACCCCAAGCTTAAGAATTTACATTGTCCCCAATGTAAACAATCAAGTCGGAGAGAGGATAAAAGTAAAATAAAATAAAAAATTGGAACAACTTACCGAGGCGGTAGCGGGTGTTGGCTCTCATTCCAGTCAGAAACTTGTTGGGAAATGTGTCACGGCCGTGAGCCTCATCACGGGCAAGCCGTGATCAATTCTGATCCATGGGTATTGGTCTGTCACGGCCGTGAACCCCATCACGGCGAGGCCATGATGCTCTCTGACTTCAGGGTCCTTCCCATCATGCCCGTGATGCTAGCCGTGATCCTTTCTGATATTCAATTCTGGCTCATCACGACCGTGACCAGTGTCACGACCTGGGCGTGATGGTTGCTGCCTTTGCTTTTTCCTTGTCTTCTTGCTCTCCCTTCCTTCTTTCCCTGAAATCACTTGGAAATTTTATTAGTAAAAGAGAACTCTTGATCTTCTCAAATTATTCAAGAGTTAAAATCAAAAACAAACTCTAACTAAAGAGAATGGTTAAGAAAACTTGGGTTGCCTCCCAATAAGCGCTTCTTTAACGTCACTAGCTTGACTCATTAAGAAGCATCCACCTGGATCCCAAAGCTTATGGTATAAGGACCAAGGGGTGCTCAAGATGTGAGATCCTCCACCTGGATCCCATGGTTTATGGAGTGGCGACTGCAGTTGTAATATGACTCTGGCCACAATCCCACCTAGCCAGTGTGTGAAAACTCCATTGACCTTTATAACTGCAGTAATGGATTCACTTTCCCTCGGGTCAAATGGAATTTTCAAGAGGAGGGTTGACAAACAAGTGGAAGGGGCTAGCTTTGCAGCGTCCACACATTCATTTAAGCCGACATATTTGTCCAATGCAGAAAATTCAGATTGCTCAGCAAGCATGGTAGAATCCGTTCCCACTTCATCTTCGTTTTGAACTATCCCCAAAACCAGATTTCGTTCAAATTGTGCTGCATGTGACTCTTGTACTAGCTGTTTGCAAATCTCCTCAACTTGCATTTTGAAGTTCTGCTTCACAGCTTCAATACTGTCACAGTTGGTTCTGATCTTGGTCTCAGAGATGGATAGCTCTTGGGAATATTGTTTTAGAGCAGACTTCAGAGGTGGTTGATCCTTCCATTCCCATTCCTCAATCTCCCAAGGACTTGTGAAAGGTACTTCCTCTTCTTGTGGCTCTTCCACCATCACCACTTCATCTTCAATTTGATCCGTTCCCACAACCAGATTCTGCTCAACTTCTGCTTCGTGTGGCTCTATGGGAATCACAATACACGGTGGTGGAGGTGGCAAATACGAGCAAAAGGTTTCCCAATCCTCCTTGGAGTATATATATATAAGCTCGCCAGTCATAGGATCGACTCGTGATGGAATATTGTGAGATTAATAAAACTCCTCGAAGAATTCTCCCAAATTTATATCGTCTTCCCAACACAAGTTGTCCTCCCAAGTGTGACTTGCGGCTTCCTCATCAGGTGGATAATAATAATTGTCCATGAATTTCGTCCACCTGACACAAGCAAAACTCAAAGCAAAAAGATCAAATATATACAAAAAAATAACAAAGAATAAAAATGTCTAAATTAGTTGCCTCCTTTGTTACTAATGATATTGGCAAAACCAATCCCCAGCAACGGCGCCAAAAACTTGCTGGACAAATCTGGGCAAGTATACCCAGTCGTGCAAGTAATACGGTGGTGAGACCGGTTATCGTATCCACGGGGATTGGATGTCAATTACCAATTCGCAAACTCAGAAACTATCTAGACTATGATGAGAAATCAAAACAAACAAAACAAACGAATAAAAATGTTTTTGTATTTTTGTCGAGCACTTGGAGTGCGAAAAGGATATGTTGGGACTAGACTTCACCAAACCTTACCTCATGTAATACCAGGACTAGATACCTCCCATTCATGCTTCAAATATTAAAATCAATCCACTAAATTACTCAAGCCCCGATTCCTCGGATGGCAAGAGCCTAAATCCACTAATAGACCCTAATTCCATAGGTGGCCTAGATTAATGAATTTGCATTGAGATTAAGGATTACGCGTTTACTAGAAAACTAAACTCCATTCCTAGATGCAAGTATTACTAGGTGATTGATTCCAATTCCAGTTATAATACGAATTTCCCAATTGCATATCAAAACACTAATGAAGTCATGGGGGTGCTAGCCACAACAGGCATTAAGCGAAGGAAAATCAATAACTAAGAGAGAAGCATAAACATAGATTAATCAGTCAAGACAAACATGAATTTTAGTTCAGTTACATCTAATACCAACAAATGGGGATTATCTACTCATAGTTACAGAGAAAGCCAAACCAGAAAAGCAGTAGAGAAAAGGGAAAGGGAGAACTCCATTGAAGCTTCCCACTATCATCACAGCAACCCCCTAACTCAGATCCCTTTTAGGGTTGGAAACCCTCCTTTAGAAGCTCCAAGTCTCTTCTTTTTCTTTGATCTGAAAATCTGTCTCAGAGACCCCAAAATTTGAATGCCATCAGAATCCCTTTTTCTGTCTTCTGTGCTCATATTTATAGGGAGGCCACGCGTCACGGCCGTGATGGTCGTCACGGCCAGGCCGTGACGCGTTCTGGAGTGGGCGCGCTTTCAAAATTGGATTCTCGCGAGGCGAGATGAAGATCCGCGAGGCGAGACTTAAAATTCTAGTCTGTCACGGCCGTGATGCTTATCACGGCTAGGCCGTGACAGCCTCTGACTTTTGCCTTCTGCTCCGCTTGATCATGGTCTTGATGGTCATCACGGCCAGGCCGTGATGGGCTCTGTTTGGCTCATATTCTTCACTTTTCAAGATCCATTCCATCAAAGCTCCATCAAGGCTGATTTTGATCATTTTTACATTAATTCCTGCAAAACAACACCAAGAAACCGCTTCACCCGTTCCAAGGGAAAAACTAACTAAAATCAAATAAATAATGCCAAATCTATATGAAAAATGCATGCAAAAGTATACAGGAAACATCATGTAAAATCACACTATCAGTTATCCTTGTGTTGTTGTAATTGGAATTTTGTAATTGCTGATTATAGTGGAGATAACCATAGAGGTGTGGGACTGGATGTAGGCTTACCAGAGGAGATAGCCGAACTAGGATAAATCGGTTTGCGTGTTCTTCTCATCTCTAAACTCCATATACTTGTTATATGCACTTATGTGTTGTGAATGAGTTTTAAGAATACTTGTTAACTTGAATCTTTGATCTACAATCTGTGTTAAACTTGTTATTACTTCTTATAATTCTTATTAACATCATCACTTGTTCCATAACCTGATTCTTGGGAATTAAAATTGAGTGAAAACCAATTTTCTTTAAAGAAACACTGTTTTGCTTTAAATTGTTGAAAAAAATTTCAATATCTCAATCCCCCCCCCCCCCCCCCCCCCCCCTCTTGAGATCGTAGCCACTACCAACAATTGGCATTAGGGCTAAAACTCTTGTTACAAAGCTTAATAGCTTCAAGAGATGGATACAAATGATATCCTGGGTGATGGGGCTTCACTCACTAGACCCCCTGCCTTTAATGGCTCCCAATACATGTATTGGAAAGAGAGAATGCTTATCTTTCTTGAGGATGCAGGTTTAGATGTATTAGATGCTATTGAAAATGGTCCCTATGTTCCATTTATTCTTGATGCTAAGGGAAATAAACAAACTAAACCAAAAGATGACTGGAATGATGATGATAAAATAAGAGTTGGTTATAATGCTAAGGCAAAAAATATTGTAACAGCTGCTTTGAATTATGATGAGTTTTTCTGTGTCTCCAATTGCAAAACAGCAAAGCAAATGTGGGATACTTTTCAACTCACTCATGAAGGAACCAACGATGTGAAAAGAGCAAGAATGAATGCACTAGTCCATGAATATGAGCTCTTTCACATGAAGAATGGTGAAGAGGTAGATGAATTGAAAAAGAGGTTTACACACATCGTGAACCAGGTAGAAGGACTCGGACATACAATCACAGATGAGAAAAAGATTAATAAGATAATGAGATGTTTGAGTCTTGAATGGCAGCCAAAAATTACTGCAATTGCTGAAGCAAAGGATCTAGACACCATGCAGATTGCTACTTTATTTGGAAAGTTGAAAGAACACGAATTGGAACTCAATAGATTGAAAAGTCATGAAGATAAGGAGAAAAAGAAGAAAAGACTCTCACTCAAGGCTCATATCTCCAAAGAATCACTAGAAAGTGATGAAGATGAACACCTTGATGAAAGTGAAGAATCCGAAGAAGAAGACATGGGATTGCTTGTGAGGAAATTTAGAAGATTCATAAAAAAGAATAGAAACAAGAAGCAATTCAGTTTTCCTACCAAATGAACACGAACAAAGGTGAAAGATCTTCCTCAACAATCAAATGCTTTGAATGTGGAAAGCTTAGACACTACCAAAATGAATGTCCAAAGCTACAAAAGAAAGAAAAGTATGAGAAGAATGACAACAAAGAGAAGAAAGGAAGAAAGCCTAGAAGAGCATATATAGCTTGGGAAGAAAATGATATGGATTCCACTAGTAGTGCATCTGAAAATGAAGAAGTCAACCTATGTCTCATGGCAAATCAACAAAGTGATAGTGAAATCGAGGTAAATGATTCTTCTCCTACCTATGATGAGTTACAAGATGATTTTGATGAATTGCATGAAGAATATGTTAAAATTGGTAAACAACTTATATCTTATAGGAAGATCATCGCAAAACAATGTAGTGACTCTGCATCTTCACAAATAAAGCTTAAAGAACTAGAAGATGAAAATTTAAAATTACTTACATCTAGTTCAATTTGCACCAAATGCACTACACTAGAAAAGGAAGTTGAAAAACTGAATACAACTCTATCTAAGTTTACTTTGGGTAGAGATAACTTGAATGCATATTGGGACAGCAAAAGGGTGTATATGACAAAGCTGGAATTGGATATAAGCCAATGGTACATGAAAAATCTTTTAAGAAGCTTTTTATTGAACCTATTTCCTAAACTAGTCCTTTTTGTTAAATGCTATTATTGTCTAAAGAAAGGTCATACAGCTGCTACTTGTAGACTTAGAAAGAACATTCATGTTGGCATTAAACAAATTTGGGTTCCAAAAGGAACTTATGTTGCTACTAACACCAAAGGACCCAACCAGATTTGGGTACCTAAAGGAAAAGTATAAAAAAATATGTTTTGTAATAGAGCAATTAGGCTCGGAAATAGGGACTTTTGGGGGCTGCTACCTTAGGCAAAATTAGGATTTCTCTTCTTCTTCTTCTCCTCTCTTAGGTTTTATTTCATGTTTTTGTTAATCAAGCTTGCTCTTAACATGGCAATGCTTGAGTAGTAGTCTTATTTCTAGGGATTTGGGCTATGCCCAAGATTTGTTTATGGTGACAAATTGACGTTTGGTCTCTTGTTAATTTCGATTTTGCTTTCGATTTGATTTCAATTACTTTAATTACTCGTAAATTCGGTGGCCACTTATTTGCTTGTCGTAGATACTATAAGGAGGAACCTAGCGGTGAACTTAGGAATCGTATCTATAGGAATCAAACTTAGGACTTAAATCACGAGAGTTAGAAGCGGTCCTTCGAGGGTTCACGAATTGTCACAAAACATAATGGGTTCAATTTAAATTCAATTACCACGAGAGTAGGGGTTGATTTAATTGGGCATGGTTTTTGTAACCCGAGAGGGAGCATGAACTTATTAAGGATAATTCATCTTCAAAGCAATATTGATAATTAACAAGGGGTAGTCAATTTGGTAACATGAAAAATCTTGTTGGTAACCCAATTCCTAAGAATCTCTTTTGATTTGAAAAACCCATAATTGATTTGCTTTCGTATTTTAATTGATTGCATTCTTAAATATCTTATTTTCCAGTTAATTCTTATTATAAAAAAATCAAATCTTTTTCAAATTCTTTTTTATATAGTCCAGTTTAATTGATTTAATAATTAATTGTTGTTTGAGATCACGGTCTCTGTGGGATCGATCTTTTTATTACTTGACGACGAAGCTGGTACACTTGCCAGAGTCCACCCATCAAGTTTTTGGCGCCGTTGCCAGGGACTGTGCTTTCTTGAATCTCAATTTAATTTTTAAATTGATTTTTCAGGACATTTTGTTATTATTTAATTCTTTCTTTCTTTTTTCTTTCTAGTGTATCTACCTCTCTCTTTGCAGGAATTTTTCTCTCTTATGCGAAGATCCCAAAGTCTTGGAAAATCTTGTTGAAGTTGACCCCGAGATCGAAAGGACCTTTCGTAGACGTGGGAGACTACAAAGACAAGGAGAGAGAGAGGGGTCAATTTCCATTCCACTCATGGCGAATCTACCGGATACCAAACCACTGAAGGACTACGCAGCCCTAAATGCTAGGGGTTTACGAACTGGGATTGCTAGGCCAGAAATTGAGGCGGAGAACTACACTATACCGCCTATGTTAATTGGCATGATTAGGCAACATCAATTTGGAGGATTACCCTCGAAGGACCCGACTGATCATGTGGAGACATTCTTGGAGTTCACCGATGGAATTATAATTCTCGGTGCCCCGATTGATGCTATACGCTTGAGGTTATTCCCCTCCTCTCTGACTGGAAAGGCAAAAGCTTAGTTGAAGCAAGTTCCCGCTAATACCTTGTCAACTTGGGACCAACTGGAGCAGTCATTCTTAGAGAAATTCTTCCCTCCATCCAAGATAGCTTACCTACGAACTCAGATCACCGGCTTCTTCCAAAAGGACGGAGAATGCTTATCCGAAGCTTGGGATCGTTACAAAGGGTTGCTGGAGTCTTGCCCACATCATGGGCTTGAGAGGTGGTTGTTAGTTCATACCTTCTACAACGGATGAGATTACTCTTCGAAGATGTCACTTGACTCCGCAGCTGGTGGAGCCTTTATGAATAGACCTCTGACTGAAGCATTCAATATCATTGAAAGCGTAGCAACCAACTACCACCAATGGGGTTCGCAAAGAGGTAATAACCCAAAAAAGATTTTGGGGGGTATGTTTGAAATGAATAGCATTGATCTAATTGTGTCAAAAATTTGACTCATTGAATAAACGCTTTGATAAGCTTGAAAGGGCTAATGTGAATTCAGTAGGTGCTACTAATATTGTTTGTGAGATTTGTGGAATACAGGGACATGACATAAAGGAGTGGCCACATGGAATTGCTCATAGATCCGATGCTCCGGGGGAACAAGTGAACTCTTGTCACAACTTCTATGACACGAACCCGAAGTTACCAAACTGCGCTCCTCCAAATTCTTACAACCAAGGAAGGAAGAATAGCCTTTACCTCTCCTATGGGAACTACAACAACACGTTGAATCATGAATTCCATGAAGGTCAAGGTAATAGGAAACCCGCATCGGGGTATCCTCAGGTACAAAAGTCTAAACTTGAGTCTTTTTTGGAAAATTTTGTTGAAACTCGAACAAAACAAAATGAAGAGTTTAGGTAACAAGGTAGGGAAGTTAATGAGGCAATAAAAGATTTAGCATCTAAGGTAGATAACTTAGCCATCCATAATAAGATGTTAGAAACTCATATTTCCCAACAAGCTAGTACATATACCAAAACTAAGGGTACGTTTCCAGGAAAACCCGAAGTTAATCCCAATGAGCACTGTAATGCTATATACTTAAGGGATGATAAGCTTGGGGTAATTGAAAAGGATGTGGAATGCGAGGAGGACATGAGTGAACATGAAGAGATAGAGCCAAAGTATGTCCCTCCACCACCATACCAACCCCCTATACCGTTTCCACAAAGGTTGGTCAAGAAAAAGCAAGTAGAAATAGAAACTAAGATTAATTGAGGAGCATAATGCCATGATAAAAACTAATATGCCTCCTAAACTAAAAGATCCAGGAAGTTTCTCTATTGCTTGCTCAATTGGAGAAGTGAAAATAGACCAAGCCTTATGTGACTTAGGGGCGAGTGCGATTTTGATGCCGCATACCATCCTTGAGAGGTTAGGAACCAAGGAACTGAGTCCATCCAAGTTCTCTTTACAATTTACGGATGGCTCAACTAAAACATATCTAGGCATACTAGAGAATGTTCCCATAAAGGTAGGGAAATTTTTCATTCCTACCGATTTCCTGGTGTTTGATATGAACGGGAATTCTAAATTCCCTATCATTCTAGGAAGGCCATTCTTGGCCACAGCTGGAGCAATAATAGATGTAAAAAATGGCAAACTCTCTCTGAATGTAGAGGAAGGTAGGGTGAATTTTGATTTGACTAACTCATATAACAACCCTCCTTTTGAGAGTCATGTGTGCATGATCGAGATAATGCCTCCAGAGGTGAAGGAAGAGCCTAATATGGAAGAAACTCCGAAACTTTGCATGATGAATGATGCACCAAATAATGATGAAATGGGAGTTGCTCATCATGTGGAGTTAGAACTTCTGTCGGGAGGAAGTAAGGCCATGAAACTCATAGTAAAAAGAGCAAAGCGAAAGCGCAATTGACCATATGAATAAAATAGGCTCTTTGAAGGACTTCCTTAGAAGAGAGGTGTTCTTGCACTTCCAAGCCCAGCTGACCCCGGTTGATTGAAGGAAGTATGGTCAAGCTTAAGACCCTAAATAAGCACTTTTTGGGAGGCAACCCAAGTTTTCTTTCCCTTTTCCATTTGTTTTTTAATTTTGTTTTTGAATAATTTGAGGAGATTAAGAGAAGAAAGATCACTAATTGATGGCTTTGCCAAGTATTTTCAGGTTATGAAAGCAGTAAGAGCAAAAAGGCAAAGAAAAATAAAGTCGGAAATGATCACGCCTAGGCCATGACGGTGGTCACGGCCATGACTAGCTAACCACTGAAGATCAGAAAGGATCACGGCCCAGCAGTGATATCCCTCACGGGAGTGATGAGAAGGGCAAAGAAAATCAGAATGTATCACGACCTAGCCGTGATGGAACTCCCGGCCGTGAGAGGCCTGCTTCTATAAACCGGAATTGATCATGGCCTAGCCGTGATACACATCACGGCCGTGACACGTTTTCTAGAAGCTCTATAACTGGCATGTGAGCTAGCACCCTCCACCACCTCGGTGAGTTGTTCCAATTTTTTCCTCTCTCCGACTTGATTATTTACATGGGGACAATGTAAGTTTTTAAGCTTGGGGTAGGGGTATTTTTGTATTTTTGCATTTTTCATGTTGCATTCATTTAGGGTTAGTTTTGCATATGTTTTGCATGATCACATGATTAGATTGCCCCCTTGCTTAGAGTATGCATCCAATTGTGAGAACTTGGTGCCAAATGAATTGAGACAGTGAATTTTTGAACCCAATTTTTGTATTCTTGAGATAGGCTAAAAATAAAAATGCTTGAGAAGATCTTTTGATAGTTAATAATTAGCATGTGGTTCCTTGGATTTGTGTTTCTCATTGATTTTAAACTACTAAATGTGAGATTTTTGAGCCTAAAAGGGGTACTCACTAAATCTACCCTATTCTTTGTGATTGAGTATTTTATTCCACTTGGACTGTATTCTCTAGAACTTGACTTGAAATCGTTTTGAAACTAAAAAATTTTCGAAAACATTTTTGAAAATTTTTGAGGCACTAGGTATCTTTCCGGCCTTCTGAGCTTTTATTGATTAAATGCTACCCCTTAGTTGCCCAATTTTGAGCCTAATAGAATAAAATACTTTTATTGGTACCTTGAATTATTTTGATGAATGATGCTTGGTATGACACCTTTTAAAGTATTGCAAAAAGGGTAAAAAGGTAGTTTGAAAAATAAATTCAGGGATGAGAAAGTTAGAAAAATATTTCTCTTAAGTTGAAAATCTCCCCTTCTCCAAATAAATAAAATAAAATAAACAAAAAAAATGGAGAAGGGGATGAGAAAAAGAAAGTGAGAAAAATAAAAAAAATAAAAAAAACAAAAAAAAAACAAAAATAAAAAGGAAGAAAGAAAGAAAGGTGGAAAAGTGAACTAAAGCCCAAAAAGGTATTTTAGAATGTTGTCATGCTTTGCATTGTTTGATATTTTGTTTAGCCTTCTTGAATTTTCCTTTTCTTGATTTCCCCACCTAACAATTAATCCCATGACCCCATTACAACCAAAATAAAAGACCTCTTGATTCTTATGTGTTTTCATTAATAAAGTAGAGATTTGGTTAATAGTCAAACTTATGGTAGGGTACCTTCCTCGAGGAAATTGAGCGAATTGTCATATACCCTTAAACACTTGAGTGAGGTGAGAAGAGTGCCCGAATTAGTGAGAGACATGAATCTAGAAAACCTAAGCTTCTAATTGGACTTGAAATTGTTTGTCTCTTGGTTACTTATTTGAATATGCCTGTCACTTGGATTAGTTACTCGGGTTCTTGGTTCATTGTCCATGCTCTGACTGTTTATCTTGTCTGGCCTTAGTGATTGCTTGAGGACAAGGAAAATCTTAAGCTTGGGGTAGTTTGATGAGTTTGATTTCACCTCATATTTCATTGTCATTTTGCATGCATTTTCATATAGCTTAGGCATATTTAATTTGATATTTGTTAGTTTTTACCTTGGAACGGGTAAGGCGGTTTTGTGGTGTTGTTGTGCAGGAATTAAGGATTAAATGCTAAGGATCAACCATGACGGAGCTTGCATGAAGACGGAGCTTGAAAAGTAAGGAAAATGAGCCAAACAGAGCCCATCACGGCCATGATCGAGTAGAGCTGAAAAGAAAGAATGGAAAAGTTAGAGCTGATCACAGTCAGGCCGTGATGTCCATCACGGCCGTGACATGCCAACTGAACTAGACCCTCACAACTAGAACCGATCACGGCTTGACCGTGATGGTGGTCACGGCCATGACAGACAAACCAGCGAAGCAATCTCCAAGACAGAATCTGTCACGGCCTAGCCATGACAGGCATCACGGTCGTGACGCGTAATATATGGATCTTTAGAAACTGATTTGATCTGAAATTGTGATTGCTTGGGATTCAAGTTACCCTAATCTATAAATAGAGCAATTAGGCTCGGAAATAGGGACTTTTGGGGGCTGCTACCTTAGGCAAAATTAGGATTTCTCTTCTTCTTCTTCTTCTTCTTCTTCTTCTCCTCTCTTAGGTTTTCTTTCATGTTTTTGTTAATCAAGCTTGCTCTTAACATGGTAATGCTTGAGTAGTAGTCTTATTTCTAGAGATTAGGGCTATGTCCAAGATTTGTTTATGGCGACAAATTGACGTTTGGTCTCTTGTTAATTTCGATTTTGCTTTCGATTTGATTTCTATTGCTTTCATTACTCATAAATTTGGTGGCCACTTATTTGCTTGTCGTAGATACTCTAAGGAGGAACCTAGGGTGAACTTAGTTATCGGATCTATAGGAATCAAACTTAGGACTTAAATCACGAGAGTTAAAAGCGGTCCTTCGAGGGTTCACGAATTGTCAGAAAACTTAAATGGTTCAATTTAAATTCAATTACCACGAGAGTAGGGGTTGGTTTAATTGGGGACGATTTTGTAACACGAGAGGGAGCATTAACTTATTAAGGATAAATTCGCCATCAAAGCAATATTGATAATTAACAAGGGGTAGTCAATTTGGTAACATGAACAATCTTGTTGGTAACCCAATTCCTAGGAATCTCTTTTGATTTAAAAAACCCCTAATTGATTTGATTTCCTATTTTAATTGATTGCGTTCTTGAATATCTGATTTTCTAGTTAATTCTTATTACAAAAAATCAAATCTTTCCCAAATCCTTTTTTATATAGTCCAGTTTAATTGATTTAATAATCAATTGTTGTTTGAGATCACAGTCTCTGTGGGATCGAACATTTTATTACTTGACGACGAAGCCGGTACACTTGCCGGAGTCCACCCATCATGCTTCTCTTTTTGTATAGGTACACTTGCTATTATTGAAACTATTACGGTACAAGTTCCGAGAAGAATATTAAGCAGAATATTCATTATTCATTATGGTTTCCGGCTGAGTGTTCTTCCCGCACCCGGTAAGCTTTCTCCTCTTCATTTTTCTCGTTTGGTTTTTGTTTGCATTGTACTCTGGGATTGGAGTGTTTTATTATTTGTCTTAATGTTAATTAATTAGTAAAGCCTTAGTTTCCCATTTGAGATGAAATACTAATGAGCATACGTGTACGTGCTTAAGGTACCACTCATTCTATTGGATCTTGAATTGTCCAAAGTTGGACAGTTTGGGAAAAAAAATTTCTTCATTCAGTTAAAATAGTTATTCTTTGATTCTCATGTTATATACTTGATAAAAGTTCCGATTGATACATTTCCTTTTGTTCTCCGGGTGCATACTTTATCGTGGTGGATGTCATCGCGTTCAAGTTGTGTATGTCGGAGACCGAAGGGAAATGCTGCCGAAATTTCGCCGAGTATGAGCATGAGAGTTAAGGACTAACTATTAGCTGAATGTTGAAAAAGTTTCTTCTCGAATGGGATAGGGCCATACCCTGTCATAAGAAGTAGTTGATGAAGATCTTGGACTAAGTACGAAGTTATTGGTGTGGAATATTTTCAAAAACAAATGCTCCTGGTAGTGGTAACGAAATGTTTTATTGTCCTTGTGTTAACTGTTTGAATGAGAGACGACTAGAAGCAGAGGAGGTATACGAGCATCTTATTTGTGAGGGGATTTGCAAGAGTTATACACTATGGATATGTCATGGTGAATTGTTAGACAGGCCGAGGGTGTCGCATAGAGAGGAAGTTGATGATGAAGATATGGACGATGGACTAGAGGACATGATCCGTGATATTGGGCAATAGTCTTTTTGGCGAGCACATGTGTATGATACTTTATGCAGTGACGCGGAAGTGACTTTGTATCCGGGGTGCGCTAATTTCACACGGTTGTCGGTGGTGTTAAGATTGTTCAATGTGAAGGCGAGAAATGGGTGGAGCGATAAAAGCTTTATCGAATTGCTTGAGTTGTTGATAGACATGCTTCCAGAAGGTAACACATTACCGTCCCGAAACTATGAGGCGAAGAAGTTATTGTGTCCGATGGGTATGGAGTATAAGAAAATACACGCTTGCCCCAATGATTGCATATTGTACAGGAAAGAGTTTGAAGAGATGCGCAAGTGCCCTAGGTGCGGGGTATCACGCTACAAAGTGAAGGATGATGATTCTAGTTGTGATGCGGTCACCAAGGGTCCTCCTGCGAAGGTGTTATGGTATCTTCCAGTAATTCCACGGTTCAAGCGATTGTTTGCTAATGAAAAGGATGCACATAATATTAGATGGCATGCAGATGAGAGAAAATGTGATGGACAACTTCTTCATCCGGCTAATTCTTTGCAATGGAAGAGAATTGATAGTTTGTTTCCGGAGTTTGGCAATGAGCCTAGAAACCTCAGGCTTGAACTTGCTACCAATGGAATGAATCCATATGGAAACTTAAGTAGTATTCATAGTTCATGGCCTGTTCTCCTGGTAATTTACAACCTGTCTCCTTGGTTGTGCATGAAGCATAAATACATAATGTTAAGTATGATGATTTCGGGTCCAAAACAGCCAGGAAATGATATTGATGTTTATATGAGCCCCTTGATTGAAGACTTGAGAATGTTGTGGGATGAAGGCATTGATGTGATCGACGGGTATTGCCGTGAGACTTTCAGATTACGTGCCATGTTATTTTACACCATCAATGACTTTCCAGCATACGGGAACCTGTGTGGGTATAGTGTTAAGGGGCATAAATCATGTCCAATATGTGGAGAAGGCAAATTTCACCATCAACTGCAACATGGAAGGAAGACAGTTTACCTTGGACATCAAAGATTTCTCCAGTGTAATCATCCTTAACATAGATTGAGGAAAGCTTTCAATGGACTTCCAGAGAATGAATTTGCTCCGGTGGCCTTGACTGGAGACCAAGTTTATGAACGGGTGAAGAATACTAATGTTATTTATGGGAAGACCCAGAAGAAGGCTACTGACAAGAATATATGGAAGAAGAGGTTGATCTTCTTTGATCTTCCATACTGGTGCATGCTTGATGTAAGACATTATATTGATGTGATGCATGTGGAGAAAAATGTTTGTGATAGTTTAATCGGAACGTTTCTCAACATTCAAGACAATACAAAGGATGGTGTGAATGCTCGTCTGGATCTAGTTGTGATGGGTATACGAAAGCAGTTAAATCCACATAAAGTGGGGGATAAGAAGACTTATTTGCCCCCAGCATGTCATACTTTATCAAAAAAAGAGAAAAGAAGTTTCTGTGAATGTTTACGTGGATTCAAAGTGCCACAGGGTTACTCTTCAAATATCAAAAGACTTGTCTCAATGAAAGATCTCAAATTAGTTGGATTAAAGTCTCATGATTGCCATATCTTGATGCAACAACTACTAGGTTATGCTTATTCTTCAATTCTATATGTAGCAAGGTCATTGACACTAAAAAGTTGGATGACTTGGAAAATGAGGCAGTCAGTATTTTGTGCCAATTGGAGATGTACTTTCCACCTTCATCTTTTGACATCATGGTTCATTTGATTGTTCATCTAGTGAGGGAGATTAGATTGTGTGACCCCGTTTATTTAAGGTGGATGTACCCGGTTGAGCGATACATGAAGATCTTGAAAGGATATATGAAGAATCCACATCGTCCCAAAGCATCTATTGTTGAAAGGTATGTTGCAGAAGAAGCTATTGAGTTTTGTACAGACTACATGCCAGAAGCGGAACCTGTAGGGATTCCGAAGTCTCGTCATGAAGAAAGATATGATGGTAAGGGTACACGAGGTATCATTGTTAAGAGCATGGATCGGGAGGAAGTGCTTCAAGCACATTTGTATATATTGAATAACACTGATGAGGTTGAACCATACTTATGTGAGCACAAAAACATCATCAATGAAACTTACCCTATAATGAATGAAAAATGGTGTTTGAACAAGCATAATAAGACTTTCTTGAACTGGTTTAAAGAAAAAATTGCAAAGGATGGTACTGCTTCTGATACATTAAAATGGCTAGCACAGGGGCCTAACTTTGATGTCATATGCTGGAGTGGGTACGATATCAATAAGTTTTCCTTCTATACAAAGTCCAAGGATGACAAAAGTACTACTCAAAATAGTGGGGTTATGGTCGTCGCTGAGTCCATGCATTTCTCTAGTTCGAAAGATAAAAACCCTGTTATGGCATCCGTTTCATACTTTGGAATCATTGAAAAGATCTGGGAGGTTGATTACACGAAGTTTAGAGTGCCTGTTTTTAAATGTCAGTGGGTCGATAGTAACAACAGTGTGTAAACCAATAAGTTAGGATTCAAATTGGTGGACCTTAATAAGGTAGGTAATAAAGAGCCTTTCATCATAGCATCCCAAGCAAAACAAGTGTTTTATATCCGTGACCCTTCTAACAAAAGGTGGTCAATGGTTCTCCAGGGAAAAAACATGTATAATGGTAGTGATGGAAATCAAGATTCAACTCTTGATATTTCGGATACTCCTTCTTTCTCAACACGGGTGCCTAATTTCAATGAGGAAAATGAAGTGGACGATGTACATGCTACTCGTAATGATCACCAAGAAGGGTTATGTGAGAACTTTACTACTTGACCACAGTGTAAGTTTAGTTTGAGTTATGTTTAAAGTCATATTATATGTTTACGTTGATATTTATAAGTTATGCTTATGTTGATCGATATTTATAAGTTATGTTTGATATTTATCCAGACATACTGACAAAATTTTTTTTTTGTCTAAACATGTATACATGGCTGATCCTGAGGATATCCCTTCTTCATGCAGCAGGTCGGAGACCCCGTCTACGGGTAGAAAGGGTAGATGTGCCACACGAATGAGGAATTTGACTGCCAACCGTGTTTCAAATCAAAGGATAAGAATCGACTTTGATGCTAATCTCAATCCTATTGGGCCAATGGCAGAGCAGTTTATCAGTTTTGTGGGGACCCTTGCTCGAAGCAAGCCTAGTATACTTATTGAGCGCTGGAAAGATGTACCGCAGGGCATGAAGGATCAGATATGGGAGAGTATTATGGTATCTATACTTTTACATCATGTGTTTGTATCCACTTTATTTTAATCTTATTAATATCATACAGTAATTCATTAATTCTTTTGGTGTTAATGTAGCTCACCTTTGACCTGTCGGACACGACGGATATGAAGAAGCATTTGATAAAGTATGTTGGTGAACGTTGGAGGGCTTTTAAGGTGGACCTGGGCAGATATTATGTATTCAAGCCAAGCTGTGAAAACAACCCACTTTAGGTGTACCCGTTTCTTGACCAGGTGACGTGGGATCGCTTTGTTCAGAGCCGACATGATCACAGCTTTCAGGTTAACTTATTTAAGTTGTCTCTAAATTTATGTAATTTCATTAATTTTCTTAATTTACTTATGTAATTTAATTGTCTTCTATTTATAACAGGAGAAGAGGAAAAAGGGGAAGGAAAACCAAAAAAAGAATGTCTACCCCCATATACTGTCTCGTGGGGGATATAAAAAACTTGACCTGACAATGGTGGAAGAGGAAAAGAAAAAACTTTATCAAGAAGCATCTCAGGCAGATCCTACAGCTGATAATCGTCCAGAAGTTGTTGATCCACCTCCACCCCCACACCATCGTAAATGGAAGAGGGCCCGACAAAGATGTACGGGACAATATACATCTGAGGAGGCCCGCCAAGTAGCTGAGAAGATTGTAAGTATAGTTTGAATTGTAATTGTGATTTTAACAATGTTATTGAATTGTAATGTGACCTAATATTTTATATGTTGTAGGATGCCTTGGACGAGCAGGCCACTCAAGGAACCTTTGTACCTAGAGGACGCGAGGATATCTTAGCTGCTGCCATCAGTAAACCAGACCACCTGGGCCATCTCATTGGTGTTGGATGGGGCATTGGCATTTGTCAATACCATGATTCATCTTCACACCAACTCCATAGGGATGTTGATGCAGATAGAGAACGGCTAAAACGGGAGATTGCGGATGAGCTTAGACAAGAAATGGCCTAGAAGTTTTCCCAGCAGCTGGCAATAATGGCTGCTATGTCCCAGCAAAACACAGGTGTCCAACACTCTATCCAACCCTCTGTCCATGTGAGCACTAAGGGCTCATGTGATCCTCCTCATCAGCCTGAAAATGATGATGATGATGATGATGACGACGACCCTGATAGGTGTGAGCTGTATATTGATGATCATCATGATCGCCGCTTAGTGGCATTGGGGAGGGCACATAACTTAGGTAAAACCATACACCATAGTTTATTACCGGATGATCAGGTGAGGGTCGTGGTTGAGATTATTCGAGATGATGATGCTCGAGACCCTGTGCCTACTGAGGAGGTTCAAATAGTGGGCTAGGCCACTGGTAACTTCATCCCCTGGCCAAGAAGACTGGTCAGGTTTCTTATTGCATCTGAGGCATTCAATTATTTGTGTTTTTCTATATTTATAGTTGAAATTATTTATTATTGTTTAAATATAATTTTTTTAGGATGTTGGAAATGATATTCTGCCTAAAAGGTCGTATCCAGGAAGACCAGAGAAGTCCGCTCCTGCCAAGGTATTCATTTGACCATTCAATTAATTACGAATGAAATAACTTAATTGTGATTACTAATGTATATCTTTGTTGTTTAGGGGATTGACAAAAGGGATCCTGGTGCTGTTTTTAAACATCTGGCTATACAGGTTGTGAACATGAAGGCTGACGCAACTTTTGTAAGGTTGGAACATGATGCCAGGCCAGGTGATGATCTGTATATCCCAAAGAAGGAGCTTATGGAGATGGTTCTCGATCGTGAAATGGCTAGTGCTGCACACATCTCGTTACGGTGCACGTAAGTATATTTTATTTGTAAGTTAAGTAATTAAATTTTAAATACTATGATAATTAACATGTTTTATAAATATATTAGGCCTCTGCATCGCATGTTAGTTGATCAGGGCAACCTCACCCTTTATGGATTCATTGACCCCATGCTCATTCAGGGTGATGTTCTCCTAACATCAGAAGACCCGATCGCCATCATACGTGATATACTTGCCCAAGATGATCATCAGTTCTACCTTGAGCCTTATCTCAATAAGTAAGTACCAGTTAGTTAATTATAACGTACTATATATGACTTAGTGATAAGCCTTTGGCTCATCTAGTTTTATGGCTAGTATGACCAGGGTTTTGTGCAAATTATATCCTATTTTCACCCAAATTAGATTAGATTGTCCTCAAGCAAGGTTTTGAGTCTCTAAAGTAGTTTTAGGTTAATTTAGCCAGTTTTGAGTCAAATAATGCACTTATAGCTGTGTCTTTGTTTTCAGGTTAAGTTGGAAGTCAAGAGAATAAAGAAACAGGGGATTCGCCTCGCGAGAGTATTTTCGCCTCGCGAACCTGAAAGCCAGCAGAACAGTGAAAATGTCATCCTCTCTGGTTCGCCCCGCGACTACTCTTCTCGCCTCGCGACCCCGAAGGCTGACTGTTCTAGGAAAATGCAAGGTTTGTGTCGCCTCGCGAACACTTGACTCGCCTCGCGAGTAATCCAACCCTGGAAGACCAGAAGCTATCACGGTTTAACCATGCTGAAGGTCACGGCTGTGACAGTTTGGAACTTGAAGAGTCTCGCCTCGAGAGTAGTCCTTCACCCCGCGAGAAGACCAAACGTTGCTGACTTTTCACAATATTCGCCTCGCGAAGGTGTGCTCGCCTCGCGAGTGGGCTTAATTTCTGAATAGTATAAATTGCCATTCTGAACAGCTTGGAAAGACTTTTGCTTCTCCATTGTTCTGTTTACATATTTTTCTGTGTGTATTTCGTTTTCATGGAGAACTAAATTTCAAAGATTAATCTATTGTAATTGATTTCTACCGTACTTGAGGTTCTGTAATCTCTGTTTTGTATGTTTTTCCCTTTTCAATGCCATATTATACATTTCTGTTTGTTTAATTCAGGAGTGTATAGTGTTGTGTTGATTCATTTCAGTGATGTTATGTTCCTATACTTAATCGCGTTTGTTTAATTCGCGTGTGTTCATTCATGTTCGTTTAGTTCATGAGGGCTTAACCCCGTTTGTTTAATTCGGGAATAGGAACATACATCCGTAGTAGCGATTTCGTTTGTTAATTGTTACTACAACTGAAAGGGGAATATAATCTGCTTAGGGCTTGGGATTACATGAACCGATGATAGTTGTGAAATCAAGAACAGTAGATTAATCGTTTTTGGCCATTTGATAACCTCTTTGAACTGCCTTGTTTTATTGCTCTGTTTTCATTGTTTTATTTTCTTTGATTGCATCCAAACAAACCCCCCCCCCCCCCCCCCCAAAACTGATTTTTGTGAAAAATAACACTTTTAAGAGTCATTGTGAGACGACATCTGAGTTGTCGCCCTAACTACAGTTTTAAAACCCGCTCGTTCTTTTTGGCGCGTGGCGACAGCGCGACCACTTAGTTACTAATTGTTCCGTAAATTCAGTAAACATTGGCAATTGTTGATCTTGTGCCCTCGGTTGAATGTCATGGTCTTCTTCTGCTCGATGGGAAATAAGCCGGCGAAGCAACTGAAGATCATCATGGAAACATAAGCATTAAAATAATTTATAATCAGTAATGAAGTTGTTTTAATCATCTGAAATATATAAGATATACTTTAATTAATGTTTATTTTCTTATGATAGTTCTATTGATGCAATCCACATGCTGCGTGGTAAAAGGCGTCGGGCTATTAGATGGATTATCCCTATCGTAAGATATTTATTACAAATTCTTCAAGCACAATGAGTATAATTATTGATTTCTATTTAATTCCTTATATTCTAATTGGGTTTCATTTGTACGTAGTCTCGTAGACAACGTGGATCATGGAAATGTGGATATTATGTGATGAAGTGGATGGTCGAAATGATCTCCTCCGGTATCACTGAAAGATGGCAGGAGGTAAATGCTAATTGGTAACACAATTAGTTCTAACAGTTATAGACTCGTTATATGTTTTATTGTATTTTATTACATAAAAGATATAATCTTATTTCCAATTAAACTTGCAGATATTCAACAATCCGACTCCACTCTCTGATGCCGACATCAATAACATAAGGATGCATTGGGAAACTTTCTTTCTTGAAGTGTACCATTTACCATAGTTTGTATGTAGTTAGTTTATAATAAATGCATCATGTACTAGCTATAGTGTACTTTTGACTGATAAATGTTTTGACATGAAATCTATAATATATCATATGTAGCCTTTTGGTTTCTAATTATCTTTGTTGTTTGAATGTAATTGAATATATTTATTGTTTGTAATCTTTTAATTTAGTGTGTTTTAGTTGTACAGAAGTGATTGTGTTGAGAATATTTAGATTCTGTATTGATCTGGATTACTGGATTACTGAGACAGGGGAAAGGACTGTCACTATTGTAAAAGGTTGTTTTTTTTAAAACAAAACTCTTTCACATCGGTTTCTGAAATAACCGATGTGATAACCCAACATTTCACATCGGTTTCTTAAAAAACTGATGTGGTAACCCCATTTTACACATCAGTTATTTTTAAAACCGATGTGAATTGTTGGGTTATCACATCGGTTTTTAAAATAACGATGTGGAAAATGGAGTTACCACATCGGTTTCTGAAGAAACCGATGTGAAAATTGCTGAACAAGAATTATTGTCTTGCTGAAATAGAATTTTTGATATCGGTTTTAGAACCAATGTGAAAAGTGGCAATAAGCAAAAAAATCCGATGTGAAATCCCTTTTATGCACTAGTGGTATGGTTTCTAATTTCAGTGGAGGATTATATGGGGTGTTGAGGTTTAGATACCAGATCTGTGTGCTAGAGGATGTAGAGCTTAGGAAGATGTTCTTAGAGGAGGCACATAAGAGTAAGTTGAGTTTTCATCTTGGAGCCACGAAGATGTATCAAGATTTGAAGAAGATCTTCTAGTGACCGAGGATGAATAAGGAAGTAGTCCAATATGTTCCATCTTGCCTGGTGTGTCATAAGGCCAAGATTGAGCATCAGACAGGTTTGTTGCAGTCGTTGGATATCCCAGAGTGGAAATGGGATAGTATGTCTATGGATTTTGTGGTTGGATTACCACGAACTCTTAAGAGGCATGATTCAATTTGGGTCATCATTGATAGGTTGACGAAGTGTGCTCATTTCTTACCTATTGGTGAGAGTTATAGTTTGGAGAGGTTGACCCAGATCTACTTCAAAGAGGTTGTCAGGTTGCACGGTGTGCAGTCAAGCATTATCTTCGATCGAGATTCTAGATTCACATATAGATTTTCGAGACGGTTGCACAGTGCTTTAGGGACAAAGTTGAGGCTGAGTTCTAGTTACCATGCTCAGAAAGATGGACAGTCAGAGAGGACGATTCAGTCATTGGAGGATCTCTTGAGAGCCCGTGTGTTGGAACACACTGGTAGTTGGGATGAGTTCTTTCCTTTGATTGAGTTTACCTATAATAACAGTTTCCACAGCAGTATCGGGATGACACTGTATGAGGCTTTGTATGGCAGGAAGTGAAAGACCCCGTTGTAGGTTAGGAAGATAAGGGAAAAGATGAAGGAAGCACATGATAGGCAGGACGGTGATCACGTGTTTTTGAGAGTCACTCCGATGTTTGGAATTGGCAGAGCTATCAAGTCTAGAAAGCATACTCCCAGATTCATTATACCTTTCCAGATTCTTCGACGGATTGGTTTAGTAGCTTACCATATAGGCTTACCACCTAACCTTTCTAACCTTCATGACGTTTTTCATGTCTTTCAGTTGAGAAAGTATTATCCTAATCCTTCTCATGTACCTGAGCTTGAGTCAATACAACTACGAGATAATCTAGATTATGAGGCTATACATGTTAGGATCGCAGATAGAAAGATTAAGGAGCTTCGCGGTAGATATCTCCCTTTGGTTAGGGTCATTTGGGATTAGATCACAGGAGATGCTACATGGGAGCGCGAGGTGGATATGCGACAGCAGTTTCCACATCTTTTGTGAGGTATGTAAATTCCGAGGACATAATTTATTTTAAGGAGGGTAATAATGTAACGTCTCATTTTCTTTATTAGTGTACGAGGAAAGGATTAAGCATGTTTGATGGTTTAATCATGCTCCTTAGGTGTTAGTGAGCTTGTGTTTTAAGTTTGAAGGGAATTAGAGTTAAAACGGGTCCAGAACGCAAGGAAACACAAACCGAGAGATAAATTAATCGATAATTTAGTTAATTGAGAGTTACAATATCATAATTAGGTCAGGCTTGAGTACAATAAGTTTTTAGGAGTAGCCTAAAATAATAGAGGAAAATATTCTAGCAGTAGGTTATGCAGGATGATGTGAAAGACAACACTCAGTTGTGCCGACAGGGTAACACGCGATAACATGTGTCACAGCTCCAAGGTGCCACCTCAAACTCCACTACCTAATCCTAAACACCTACACATGACACATGTAATCCACTAAAGAAATAAACTAATACTAAACCTAACAAATGTCTTCCACTAACTTCATATAATAATATAATAATCCTAAACCTACCATATTGATCAACAACTCGTTCATGTAGTCCCACAACCTACCATATTGATCGTTCTCTAAACCATCCACAGCTAGTCATGCCTTTCAATGCCTTTAATATTTTCTTGTCATTTAAATGAACCATGAAGTCCTCCTTCATGATCTCAAAGGCTTGCCTCCTTCTAAGGCCAGGCTGGGTAATTAGCTTTCATTCCAATTTCTTCGCCACCCAACCATAGCTAGCTTTTGTGACATGTGTTACTGGTATGGTTCATATGGTTCATATCATATAAGTGTATTGTGTATCTATTTTCAGCTTTGTATCTGTGTTGACATATGTCGGTGAGGGACCAAAATGGGTCACTACAAAAATGTCAGGGATGGCTCACTTAAAATTTATTGAGGACCAAAATGACCCTCTAATTTAGGTTTTTTTTAAAACAATGCCAGGCTGGAAAATGCTAACAGTACACCTTCGCCATTAACATGACACGTCACACACTTAATGATGGTCAACGCGCTTTGACTGACGAAGGGACTAAAAGGTCTCAAAGAATGAAATTTGGGGGACTAACTGAAGAGTATTTTTTTTCAAGGGACAAAAATGGGATCCGGCAAAATTTTCAAGGACCAAAATGGGTATTCACTCTATATTAAAAGTAACAAAACAAAAACATCATCTTCTTATCCTACATTTGTTGCACGACAAGAAATAAAACATGGAGAGAAACCATGTCCAAAACCTTGCGATTTTCGTGTGAGGTTCGAGTAGTTTCGATTATCAAATTTTCAAACCGATAGCGTATTCGTGTTCACGGTTTCGACATCTTCAAGGTTGACGTCACCGATATTTATCCTTTTTAAGCTAATTAAATTCATTCTACTGCTATTCTTAGTCTCGATATCGTTTTCAGTGCATTTTAGGTTGTTACAGGTTTTTTGGCCAAATCGGTTAATCAGGAAAACAATCACGGGACCAGGGCGAAAGTGAGTTGGCATAGGACAGCGGCTTTGTTGGTTAGTTCCCACTTTGATTTCTTGTGTTTAATATGTGGCGGGTCATCGTTTCGAATCTTATGCTAGTCTGTTGTTGATTCTGCAATTGTTTGTGTTTCTACCTATTTTTGGAACCCGTGCATGTGCTCGGGACAATTTTTTGGTCCAATGCATGTGTCGGAGGATTTGATGGCAGATTTGGTGTTTTTTAGGAACGTGTCAATTCGTATCGGTAGCTCGGACGCATTCGGAGGTGGTACGGGAAAGCACGCACATCGATAAGGTGGGAGAAAGAAACTAGTAATGGTGCAGATGACTGAACTGTTTGCACAGGTCTGGTATACGTTCCCAGCCTCCACTAGGAACCACTACCTCCTCTCCTCTGAGCACTAGATCTAATAGGGCCTCTACTCTGTTGGTGCCTCTGCTTAGCCTCTCTCCTCTGATGTATACTATGTATAGTACAGCATCGCTCCACCAATTCTGGGAAACAGTGAATGTCCAACGATACTACAATCCTCTGAAACTCATGTCATAAACCCTCCTCAAACCATCTGCATACTCAATCCTCATCGGGTAACCATTGATAGAACTCTGAGAATTGTAACAGGGCCTCAAACTGTGCTGCATAATCTCCAACTGGCATATCACCCTGCCCCAGACTCATAAACTCACTCTACTTCTCGCGTCGAACCAATTACAATAAAATAGCATTATTCTCTCAGGGTAATCTAGAGAACGATACAACAACTCATATATGTGTTATATCAAACCATAAAAGTCGTCTACACCTTCGCCTGATTCACCCTTTACGTAAACACAACTATTTATTGTTGTTTTACCTTCTATCCATGATTAAGTATGAAATTTGTACCCATTCACGAAGTATGTGTGCCATTCTTTAACATATGTCAGAGGACCGTCAGCCAAGTTTCGTAAGTGTTGATTAATGACAGTAGGTGCCTCACTGTAAACATATTCACAAAGTTTAACGATATGTTTTTGTTCTCATATACAAAGTGAATAACATAATGAACAATTCAAATATACTTACTTGTTGCTTAAACCATTTTGGAAAATCTACATGAGTTAGAGTGGATGCATCTCGTTTGCTTATGTTTTGAGATGACAAGAATGCACTGAACATATAAGTACATAAGTTATGATAATTAACATATCCAATCGAAAGAATAAAAATTATAAGCACCTACGTACTGATGGTATGGTTTATCCTCGGCGCAATTGATCAACACATGAAGATGAACTGAGTTCCACTTTGCCTCCATTAATCAATGTGTCAACTCTTTTCTGGAATGATGACCGGGCAGAAAAAAAAATGATAAGGTTCCAGGTAATCTTTCACTTTCATTTTCCATTTCATTCCTTCTATTTATTGGCAACAAAACCATGTGTTTGAAATAATGAGTAGAAATGAGTTGTCTCACGGTGTAAGTAAGACACACAGATTGAACCTTCAACCTTCCTGAAGACGTTCTTATTCCTTCTAAATGGATGACAGTTTGCTAAGAACTTATGATGGGAGTCAAATCAGGATGTCTTCCCCCCATATTTTAAGGTAAATTCCTTTGTATTCTCCATACAATGCGGGCATGCCAACTCCCTATGCATCCCTCAGTCAGTAAACCTGTCATACGCAAGGAAGTCATTAATTATCCACATCAACACTGCCCTCATTGTAAAATTTTGTTTCCGAGAAATATCGTATGTTAAAACCCATTCCACAACCTCTTCAGATCATCAATCAAAGGCTGTAAGTATACGTCAATGCCAGTCTTTGGATTAGATGGACCCGGAATTGAACAAGTCAAGAACATATATGGCTTTGACATACACATTTCAGGAGGAAGATTGTAAGGATAACAATAATTGGCCAACATGAATAAGGTGAGGCTAAGGCTTGGATATATGGGGTAAATCCTGTTGGAACCAAAGTGGTTTTGGAATAAATAATCTATACGTTTTGATGTTAACAAAAGGATTAAATTTACTTGGAAAAGTGTTAGTTGAGATCTAACATGTGCTTTCAGTTATGCATGAATATTTAAATATACGTATTAGAAAATTGGGATAAGTTTTCATTGAAAAATACTCGTCCAAGCAAAATAACTTCTTAAGTAAAATAAATAACTTCTAAAGTTTTCATTGAAAAATATGGGCTGCTCAATGTTTTGGTAAAAGTTATTTATTTATTTATTTGTGTAGACTGGTTTTCTTAAGTAGACGAGTCTCTAAATGTTTACTAGACGGAAATCAAAATAACCTCTTAGATACAGGAAGTCCAAAGACTTGATAGTAAACGTGTCTAGATTGCCACGTAAGCAGATGAAAGTAATTGGTAAAATTGAATGAACTGAAAAATAAAGTAATCAGGTAGACGAGCTCTATCTGACACGTCACTAGACGGAGATCTTTATAACTCATTGAGGTATAGCAAGACCAAAGACTTGATAGACGAGAGGATATGCCACATCATTGGACGAGCAAAATAATTTGTTGAAACAGACTTGGTCTCACATATAACTAAGTAGACGGAGTTTTCTTTTTTAAGTAGACGAGCTCCATCTCTGAATAAATAAATGCAATATGAATCTCTTTAATTTATTTCAAATGATTGATATTTAGTTCAACAGAATATATGTTCTTCACATTTGTTTTATCTGCTTTAATGTTTTACCTTGTTGTAAAAGAAACATAGTACCATCAAGAAATGCAAAAAGTATAATCGTACAAAGAGACATCAGAAACGGTGCATACGATGACAACTTTATGGCTGAAAAAGTTGGATTGTACACAAAGGAGGAACAACAAGTTGTCAAGCTGTAATACTCAGAGCAGTAAGCCTCCAATTTTATGCTATCTTGATAACCAAGAGCACTATTCAGCATTGCCACAATCAAACTATCAGTCACAATGGATATAATGCATTAAATGCTATCTCTAAACGGGATCATTCAAAATAATCGTTGAAGAAATACAAGTGAAAAAGAAGGTCAGTATAAATAGAAGACCTGATATACTGAAGAATAACTCTTGCCTGCACAACCTTGCTAGCTCAACTTTTGTCAAACTACAATCACTCATACTCATATTTCTTTAAAAGCAAGAGTCTATATTCTTTAGTTTGAATATTGTGAAAATATTCATCTGATCTTAAACTTTCATATCCTCACACATAGTGAGTTAAGAAGATTAAACTTTAAATCTCTTTGTTAGAGTTAGATCCTGAAGAGGCTTGGTAAGAAAGGAATACTTGTAGCCTAGAGAGGTGTTGAATACTTGGTTGTAATCTATTTGGAAAATAGTGGAGAAAAGCCTTCAAGTAGAAGGGACTGGACGTATCTCTCGGCTGGAAGAGAGTGAACCAGGATAAAACATCTTGTGTGAATCTTCTACTCCTAAACTCTTACAGCTTTATTTGTTTATTTCTAACTAAGGGTTTTTGATATTGCTTTTGTTAAAGCCTTTTAAAAGATCTATTTCTTTGTTCTTGCTTCTGATTCTAATCTCCTTGTGTGAAAAATTTGTTTTAAAGGTTGTTTTCGAAAATCATTAACAAACACAATTCAAACCCCCCTTCTTATGTTTGCATGTGTCAACTTCAGTTGGTATCAGAGATCAGCCTCGAAAGGGTTGAGCATCTAACAAGTGCTGAGGGAGTACGATCCAACAACCATGGATGCAGAAGGACAAGCTATCAACACACCTCCTCTCTTTGATGGATCAGATTATGACTACTGGAAGAAAAGAATGATGGCCTTCTTAGATGCACATAATGTAGATATTTAGGAGCTTATTGAAACCACTACATTGAACCAAGAGATGAAGCTGGAGCTGTTGTTCCTAAAGCCCAATAGACTCAAGAGCAGAAAAACCAATATCAGCTGAATCTGAAGGCTAAGCACTATCTCCTGTGTGCTATAACCAGATCTGAACATGACAAAGTTCACACCTGTAATACTGCTTAAAAAATCTGGGATACTCTTACCCTAGCTCATGAAGGTTCCTTACAAGTTAAGGAATCAAAGATCAACATGCTGGCTCATCAGTATGAGCTGTTTAAGATGGGTGAACAGGAAACAATAGACCAAATGTTTGGAAGATTCCAAACCATCACCAACAGTCTCAGATCTCTTGGAAAAGTTTATGAAAATAGAGATCATGTCAGAAAAATCCTGAGAAGTCTATCCAAGCAATGGAGACCCAAAGTAACTACTATTCAGGGAGCCAAAAACCTGAATACATTCTCTTTGGAAGAGCTTCTTGGATCTCTCAAGGTTCATGAACTTCAACTTAATGAAGAAGAAAATTCCAGAAAAGGAAAATCTATTGCCCTAAAGGCAAGAAAGCAAGTTCATTAAAAGTTCTCAAAGCTGCCGAGTCATCAGATGAGTCTGAATCTTCTGATAATGATGAAGGATCAGATGAGGATGAATTATCCTTCATCTCCAGGAAGATTCAACATATGTGGACAAATAAAGGTGGTTTCAGAAGGAAGCAACTCAACAAAAAGTTTTCTAACGAGAAGTCAGACTCCAAGGAAAAAGGTCCACCCTTGTGCTTTGAATGCAAGAAACCTGGTCATTTCAAAGCTGACTGCCCTGTGCTAAAGGATAAAAAGAAATTCTTCAAAAAGAAGAAAGGCTTAATGGCTACATGGGAGGATCTTGATCTGTCTTCACCAGAAAGCAAATACACTGATGCTGAGGTAATGGACTCTGAACCGTCCACTCTTCAAAATGCTTTTGATAAATTGTTGCATGAATCATCTATACTATCACGAGAATATAAAGTCTAAAAAAGAAAATTTCTAAACTGACTAGAGAATATGATAGGGTCTGCACTGAGAAACAAAACCTTAAGGATGAAAATGACATACTAAAATCAGCGAATGTCAGTCTAACTGATAAAATGGTGTGTGAACTTGATGTTTCTTGTGAAGTTGAAAAACTAAAACAAGATGTAACATATCTGACAGAATCTCTGTCAAAGCTTGTAGGTGGCTCAGAAAAGCTTAGTCTCATTTTAAGATACTCTAGGTCATCTCATGATAAATCTGGTCTTGGTTATGACAAAGAGAAGCAAGATGCATCTCACAAAAAGTCAAAACTACTTACACATCATAGAGCTTCAAAAGTTCCAAATGAATATACTAAAGCTAAGTCTAGCTTGTCCAACACCTTTTGCAAAGTGTGTGGAAAAAGTGGGCATATTACATCTAGATGCATACACAATAAACATGCTAAGCATACTCGTCCAATGACAACTAACAAGAAAGGACCCAAGTCAGTTTGGGTACCTAAAGACAAGATAATACATGTTGCAGATTTGCTTAACAACAGGAAGAAAACAGATGTCGTGGTACTTGGACAGTGGCTGCTCACGACACATGACGGGAGAAAGGTCTATGTTCCAAAACCTTAAGCCCAAAGATGGTGGTTGGGTCACATTTGGAGGAAATCGGAAAGGGAAAAACATTGGTAAAGGTAAAATTGGTAAACATCCTTTTCCCTCCATTGATATTGTTATTTTAGTAAATGGCTTAAAGCACAATCTACTGAGCATAAGTCAATTATGTGACAGTGGATATGCAGTTTCTTTTGATAAGAAAATGTGTACTGTCAAGAAAGATGATGGATCACTTTTATTCACTGCTAAAAGGTAAAACAATCTCTATAAGATTGACTTGGAGGACCTCTCAAATCAAAGTGGCTCATGTCTAGTGTCCATTGAAGATGAGCGATGGATTTGGCACAAAAGGCTAGGTCATGCAAGCTTGAAATTAATTTCAAAGCTAAACAAGCATAACCTCGTGAGAGGACTACCAAACCTTAGGTTCAAATTTGATGCTCTCTGTGATGCATGTCAAAAGGGAAAACAAGTCAAAGGTTCTTTTGAATCTAAGAATATTGTTAGTACCAATAGACCACTAGAATTGCTACATCTTCATCTTTTTGGTCCAACAAGGACCGCCTCTGTTACTGGTAAGAAATATGGTCTTGTCATAGTAGAAGATTACACTAGATGGACATGGGTTATGTTCCTAACTCACAAGGATGATTCTTTTAAGGTCTTTTCTGTATTCTGCAGACGTGTACATAATGAAAAAGGCATGTGTATCACTCGAATCAGAAGTCACGATGGGGGAGAGTTTGAAAATGAGCTATTTCATAAGTTCTGTGAGCAAAGTGGTATCCTTCACAACTTCTCAATTCCTAGAACACCACAACAAAATGGTGTGGTAGAGACACTGTTGCTCAATGACAACTCTGTCCCTAGACACTGTTGGTAATGGCTACAATCTCAAGAGGGGGGTGAATTTAGATATTGAAAACTTTTTCAACAATTTACAGCAAAACAGAGTTTTCTTAAAGAAAATTGGTTTTCACTCAATTTTAATTCCCAAGAATCAGGTTATGTAACTAGTAATGATGTTAAGAATATTATAAGAAGGAACAACAAGTTTAGCCCAGATTGCAGATCAAAGATTCAAGTTAACAAGCATTCTTAAAACTCATTCACAACACACAAGTGCATATAACAAGTATATGGAGTTTAGAGATGAGAAGAACACACAAACCGATTTATCCTGGTTCGGCTACCTCCTCTGGTAAGCCTACATCCAGTCCCACACCTCTGTGGTTTTCTCCACTATAATCAGTAATTACAAAATTCCAAATACAGCAACACAAGGATAACCTCCTTACTCAAGAATTCACCAAAAACACACTTGCTTTTCTATACCCAAGGATCCCTTCTATCCTTGTTCAATCCTAAGAGATACCCTCCCTTAATCATCAAGGATCCCTTCTATCCTTGTGTAACAACAAAGATATACCCTCTCTTAATCACACTAATTCACATAAAGAATTGAGTAGAAGAAAGACTCTAAAAGTCTGATTATACAAATTGAAGTTCTAAGTAATATCACACTTTTGTCTCAAAGATGAAGCACTTTTGGAAGCTTTTGAATCTTTCGTATTTTTACTTTCAGAATGTGTAAGGTTGTTAAAAAGTGTTCCTTTGATCCCTCTTTATATAGGAAAACAAGTTATAGTCGTTGGGATCAATTAAAACAGATTTGGATCTGATTTAACAAAATCTGTTTTCTTGATTCTCGTTCTTGAAATAAGATTCTGATGGTTCTTGTAAATTTGTGTCCATCTTGAAAATAACCGCGTCCATCTAGCCATTAAGATTTACATTCGGATGGGCTAGTAGACGAGCTCCATTTAGTACTTTAGTGGATGGAGCTTCTCATTAAGGACTTAGTAAGTCCAAAGAGTGTAACCTTAGTAGACGAGCTCCATATGCCACTTTAGTAGACGAGCGCTTCTTGTTACTTCAGTAGACGAGCTCTTCTTTTACTTCAGTAGACAAGCTCCATGTGCCACATCAGCAGACGAGCGCTTCTTGTTACTTCAGTAGACGCACGCTTCTGTTACTTTCAGTAGACGAGCTCCATGTACCACATCAGCAGACGAGCTCCATTTGGTAGATGAGCTCCATATGGTAGACGAGCTCCACATGATACTTTAGTAGACGCGCGCTGTTGTTACTTTCAGTAGATGAGCTCCATGTGGTACTTCAGTAGTTCATTGGACGTCAGCTTTTTATTACTTCATTGGACGTCTGCTTGTTTCACTCTATTGGATGTCTGCTTGTTTCACTTCATTGGACGTCTGCTTGGTTCACTTCATTGGACGACTACTTATTTCACTTCATTGGATGAGCGCTTATATCATCCAAGTGTTGGACGTCTGCTTGTATTATCCCTTGTAAAAATTAGTTTCTTCTTAAATTTAAGTGCTTCACCTAAGAAATCAAATGTGCTATTTTTACAATAGCATCTTAAGTATGAGATCTCCATTGCTTGATGCTTTAGTCATTGTCCATTGCTTTGTGTTCCTTGGTCTTCCAACCTTTAATCATTGATTTATCTTTTTCATGAGTGATCTTGCATGCAACTTAACACATAATAAGTACATAGTCAAAATCAAAAATCTTATGTAAAATACACTTTGTTTGTCATACATCAAAACATGAATGAGGGCTTAGTCTTACAGACACTTCTGGGCTGAAGCTGTTAATACAGCTTGCTGCATTCAGAACAGAATATACATTAGACCTATCCTGAATAAGACACCTTATGAATTGTGGAAAGGACGAAAACCCAACATATCTTATTTTCACCCTTTTGGTTGTAAATGCTTTATACTGAATACTAAAGATCAACTACGAAAGTTTGATGCTAAAACACATAATGGAATACTATTAGGATATTCTGAAACATCTAAAGGCTTTAGAGTGTATAATTCTAGGGCTCTGATAGTAGAGGACATTATTCATGTCAAATTTGATGACAAACAGCCTGATAAGAAATTATCAGAGCTAGATGAAGCTTTTGCAGATTTTGATCTAAACATTCCAGAAGACTCACCAGAGATAAAAGTTGATGATCAAGCAGATGACCCCACTCAACAACCAGAAACTTCCACTTCTCAACATGATACAATTCAAAAATCTTGGTACTTCAAGAATTATCATCCACAAGATCAGATCATTGGAAACCCCAATGACAAGCTAAGAACCAGATCAATCTTCAGAGAACAAGATATTTCTGCACCAGTCTGAGTTAGAACCAAAGACAGTAGACGAGGCTCTACTGGACGATGGTTGGATTCTATCTATGCAATAAGAACTCAACCAGTTTGAATGAAGTGATGTTTGGACTATGGTTCCCCTGCCCAAAGACAAATCAGTGATTGGAACAAAGTGGGTTTACAGAAACAAACTTGATGAACATGGTAAGGTAATAAGATACAAAGAAAGACTTATTGCTCAAGGTTTCTCTCAAGAAGAAGGTATAGATTACTAAAACTTTTGCACCTGTTGCTAGACTAGAAGCTATTAGAATTCTACTTTCATTTGTTGCACATCATAGTATTATGCTTTTTCAGATGGATGTTAAAAGTGCTTTTCTAAATGGCTTTATTAATGAAGAAGTTTATGTTAGGCAACCTCCGGGTTTTGAGTGTGAAACTCATCCTGAACATGTATATAAGCTTAAGAAAGCTTTGTACGGTCTTAAGCAAGCTCCTAGAGCTTGGTATGATAGACTAAGTTCCTTTCTTATGGATAATGGATTCAATAGAGAAAAGGTTGACACAACCTTATTTAGAAAATCCATCAAGTCTAATTTCATAGTTGTACAAATATATGTTGATGATATTATTTTTGGTGGTACTAATGAGTCTCTATGCAAAGAATTCTCTAAGTTAATGCAGAAGGAGTTTGAAATGAGCATGATGGGATAACCCAAATTCTTCCTTAGACTTCAAGTAAAACAATCCTTGGACGAGGTGCTCATCCACCAAACTAAGTATACAAAAGATCTTCTGAAGAAGTTTAAGATGGATGATTGTAAGCCAATGAATACTCTTATGCACCCCACTTCCATACTGAACAAAGATGATAAAGAGAAAAAGGTAGATCAAAAGGTATACAAAGGTATGATAGGATCTCTCTTATATCTTACTGCTTCTAGGCATGATATTATTTTCAGTGTATGTTTACGTGCTCGATTTCAATCTGATCCTAGAGAATCTCACTTATCACCAGTTAAGAGAATTTTGAGATATTTAAAAGGTACTACTAATCTTGGTTTGTGCTTTAAGAAAAATGAAGATTACAGATTAGTTGGTTTCTGTGATGCTGACTATGCTGGAGATAGAATTGAAAGAAAAAGCACTAGTGGAGGATGTCACATCATTGGAGCTAATCTTGTCTCATGGTCAAGAAAAAGACAAAGTACCATTGCCTTATCAACTGCTGAAGCTGAGTATATATCAGCTGTAAGTTGCTGCTGCTCACAGCTTCTCTGGATCAAACATCAATTAGAGGACTACAATGTGTTTGTAAGTAGTATTCCACTTATGTGTGATAATACTGCTGCAATAAATCTATCTTAGAATCCAATTTTGCATTCTAGAGCTAAGCACATAGAGATTAAACATCATTTCATTAGGGATTATGTGCAACAAGGTGTATTTGATATACAATTTGTTGATATCGACCATCAATGGGCATATATCTTTAATAAACCTCTTGTAGAGGATAGATATATCTTTATTAGGAAGCATCTTAACATGATATGTGTGGATTAATTTAAGCATCCAGCCTTGAGAAAAATTTGTTTTAATAATCTTGCGTCTATTACTTATGCACGTCTAATACCTATTAAAAGTTGTGCGTCTATTGCATGTTGTGGGGTGCACGTCTACTATATGTCGCATCTGCTGGTATTGTATAATGGGTTCATTGTGTTGTTTCAGATGAGTCCATATCTGCCTACATCTAAGCATATTTTTTATTAAATGCATTTATTTTGTCTCAATGACAAATTTATCCTTTATTCTCTTTGCTGAGTCAGTACTTCCATCAATCCCATCAAGACCTTTGTATAGTTCCGAGTTACCAACGCCGCTTTATCCATAATGACATGTCATGTCAAAAAAAAAATTTTTTGTTAAACCTTTGTGATTCAAAAATCTTTTAAAAGTAATCTTTTCCCTCTGAGAAAACTTTACACTTCCCTAACTTCTCTCTCTCTCTTTCTCCCTCTCTCTCTGCTTTCAAACCCTAAGCTCTCTGTTCACCTAATATGGTTTCTTCTTCAACCTTCAACGTGGACAAGCTTAACTTGGCAATTCAGCATCATTTCAACTTTGGAGTGTTGCAAGACTACAACTTAGACATAAGCAAGTACGTTAATGCAGCTGGATGGGGAGGACTCTTCACAGAGAAAGTCTCTATCTTTCCCAACCTGATTAGGGATTTATGGAGGAATGTTCAAGTGACTGATACTGACTTCTTATCTACTGTGTTGAGAAAGAAGATTGTAGTCTCAGAGAAGACTATTGCTGATGATATTTTCTGTGCTCAGGAAGGTTTGGTTTTTACTGAGTCATGGGAAGCTGATTTGGGTGGCTCTGAGACCATTGAAGTCTGTCTAATGAAAGAAGACACAGTCAGAACTCACACTTGGAAAGTTGTTGAAATGAAGGACATTATTCGCATCCTTCATTAGCTTCTTAATAAGGTGGTTCTTCATAAGGTTGGATCCAAGGACAATATCTCCTCTCTGCATAAATTCTTCCTCTGCCATCTTCTCACCGAAACGAAGATCAATATTCCAAGAATTCTGTATGGAAGATTTAGAGATGTTGTGATGAACAAGAAAAGACTCTCAACATTTCCCTATTTCCACCTTCTTTCTAAGATTTTCAAGGATCAAGGAATTCATGAAATTCTTGCTGCAAGGACTCCTAAAGAGCAAGCTAGGATCTTAACTGAAAAACCAATGTCGGCTGCATACTTTGGTAAAGTGAATATAGCTAACATGAACCTCAGTACCTATGCTGCTGCTGCAATGGCCAAAACTGAGGAGCTGATGAAAATGAAAGAGGAAATGGTGGAACAAAACACTGCTGAGGCTATGGAGCCAAAGAAGAATATCAATAAAAAGACCACTGCAGCAAGGAAGCCTGCGCCCAAGAGACCAGTCGGTGGCATTGTTATCATGGAACCTTCTGATGCTCATGCTATGAAGAAGCAAAGAAGAGTTCTCTTCTCACACAATGAGGACAAGGAAGCTGATGAGGATAGAGTTCCTATCAGTATCATCCTGAAGAAGTAGAAAACTTCTGTTGCTGCTGCTGAGGCCGTTGTGCTTGTCTCAACAAAACCCAGAAGGAAACCAGCAAGAAAAACCAGAACAACTAAGACATCTAAGGTAACCATCTCTGCTAGTAATCCTGTTCAAATAGCAGTAGATGCCTTAGTGTCTAGTCTAGAAACTAGAGTTGATGTTGTTCCTGTTGCTGTTACCTCTGATGATAACATTGCTGTCTCCACTCCAGATGATCTATACATTCCCACACCCCTCTCACCCCAACCAACACAAATTGACCAAACCACAAACTTGCTTACATCTTCACCTGCTCACTCACAAATAGCCACCTCATCCAGACCCCAATTTCAACCAATTATCCCTGCCGATGATCCCTGGTTCAATCAATCAGATGATGGCACTTCCCCTGGTGATCCTTTCCCAAAACCCTTAAGAACCTTATTTCCCTTCACCCCAATTTTTGTTATTTATGATGGCAAATCTGAGGATTCGACCAAAGTAAAAAGGGAATGGAGTGTTCTGTTTCTCACTCACCAACCTGAACTTGAACATATTCCTAACAGGTGGTACCCCCTACCAGAGTATGAGGAAGAAATAAGCCCACCTGTTGAACCCTTCCACTTACCCCATCCTGACTGCAAATTAATCAAAATAGTGCCTTCACAAATGCACAACAACATAGGACCCTTAGTCACTCACCTGCCCCTAAACAATTTCCCTCTGAGAAAAATCTATCCTAAATTTGTTAAAACTCCACCTCTTTTACCCCTCACTGATGGAGTTGAGAGACACATAATACCTGTATGGGAGACAGACCCTCCAAGACAGAATCTTCCTACCATCCCTGAAAGAAGAGCAAGATCATCCAAGCATGTCCCCGTAATCATGACCATTGATACAAAATGGGTATCCTTTGAGCATCCCAGAGTCTATGGGAGGGCCTCTGATTTCTTCCTGGATCAGCTCATCTATGAAATGCTGAAGTGGGAATTCAGTCATTTCAGAGTTGATAGAGCCGCACATTTTGTCCCCCTATCCTGGCTGAGACATAGTGAAGCAACCAGAGTTGGAATCATGCCTTACAGAATCTGTCCAAGACTGCCCATGCAAGGGAACAAAATGTTACAACTGTGGACAAATAGGACACTTGTCAAGGGATTGTAATGCACCAAGGTTTGAAAGGCCTGTCAACACCTTAGGGACTGATAGACCCACGACAAAGGGAAGAGTTTACACCATGGATGGCGCCGGAGCTTCACAACTCGATGATCTTTTACGACAGAAGTAGTGTGCAATTTGAAGGTCTTATGGCAGTGGTCTATAATTCTAACTTGTAATAGGATTTTAAGTATAATCGTGTTTTGACGCCCTTAAGTATTTGACACTCTAGGGTCTCCTATGATACCAGTCGTTCCAGCGAATGTATGTTTCTTATGACTTTCGGGAATAAAAGCCTCTTTAAGAAATTTATTCCAATTCCCCTCTCTTTTTGACTATTGTGGTCAGTTTAGACTTTGGATCCAATCTTTTTTTCCTAGAGTTGTGGATTGACTTGTTGTTGCACGGGATGGGTATGTTTATAAAAGAAGTTTCTTGATGAAACTCAATCTAATCACTTTTACTTTTGGTGGAAGTGATTCAGTTTGAATTCTTATCAAACTGTTGCTCTGTTAAATTGTTGACCAGGAAATTCTAGTGGAAGGAGAAACTTTTTAGATTCATGATTGTAAACGTGTACCGATCATACATTTTTACCTCCCTGAATATACTAAAGGATCTTCATACACTGGATGTTTCTGTATTCTTTTGGATTGATGAAGTTCTTTTAGATACTTTCTTCTGATATTATGATCTTGATATTGAGAGATCCTGTTTAGTTTTAAGCTACGTAATTTCGTGGACGAAATTCTTTTTAGAGGGGTAGTATTGTAACATCCTGTTTTTCCTTTGTTGTCTGTAGTAGTAAATACATATTTAAATGTGTTTATTTTAGATTAAACCCAGAGGATGATTTTAATCAAACTAAAATCATTTTCTTGTGTTGTTATATCATATGAAGTTACGGTAAAAATTTCGGTTGAAAATTCAGACGGAAGCCGGTCTGCGTTCTCACTGCCAGTACAAGTTTACTGAGCTAGAGACCAAATTTTAATTCATGAACGAGATGGTTAGTGTTTTTATGAGGTTTTGTGTGGGTTTGGAGTTTTCCGAAAAATCTTGTTCGAGGCCAAATCTTAGGGATTTCCCGGGCGAAGTCGTCGGGAAATACGATCGGGGAAGTCATCTAATATGCAATGGAGCCGAGCATCAAGAGGATGAAGTAACATGAAGAGACTTGATGTGAAGGCTATGACACCCCTCAAAAAGTGAATCTTGACTTTTTTTTTCCATCAAAATCTTACTTTTTCATCTTTCTCTCTCCAACCTTACCTTCACACCATACCTCCACCTTACCATACCTTACCTTCTTTCTTTTCGTACAAGCAAACCTTCTTTTTTATCTTCTTTTTCCTCTCCAAAACCGTGCCACTGTCTCTCACTCTCTATAAATACTCTTCATTTCCACACTTCACCACTTTTCCTCCATTTTCTCACCTTGACACCTTATTATATTTCTTTTTCTTCTCTCTTCTAAAGTTCATCTTTTTATCAAGCTTTTTAATTTAAGTTCTTCATCAAAGTTCTTAATATTGTTGAGGGTAATGATCCTATTTTTTCTATTTTTCAAGTTCTTGTCTTTATGTTCATTGTTTTGCTTTAAGTTTCCTTTAAGCTTTCAAACTTCTAAAATCTCTTAAAAATGGTAGAAAACTCCGTTTAAGTTGAAACCAATTTCTATGTTCTTATTTTAGTCCTAATACAACATAGTAAAAGGTTGTGTAAAACAAAAATTTCTAACCCTATTTTCTTGATGAGGCCGAAACCATGCTTTTTGGTTTTGGTGGGTTTTGTTTAACTTTGCTTGTATGGACTTGTGTTTGAGTTCTATTCCAAGATGATCATGGACCAAGGCTCCTTTATGTTAAAGGATGCTATGTCTAAGTGATTGGAAAGTTTAAATATTTTACCCTATTTTTATGTAAAGACCAAAACCAATGAGTTTTAAGGCAATGGTGTTGAGTTTTATTTTCCAAAGTGATCGTGGACTAAAAAGCTCCTTATGTTAAAGGATGCTATGTCTAAGTGATTGGAAAGTTTAAAATATTTTCTTGCTTTATTTTCCTATGATGGCCGAATGTAACATTTGACCTAGGATGTATTATTTCGTTTTGTTTTCCAAGATGATTATGGATCAAAGCTCCTTTATGTTAAAGGATGCTATGTCCAAAAGATTGGATGATTTAAAGATCTCTAACCTCACAAACTTGTTAAGGTCGATCCTAAGAGTTCATGGTCTAAGACATTTGATTTTTTCCATTTTCCAAAATGATCATGGTTTCAAGATCCTTACTATGTATGGATGCTAACCTAAAGAGATTGGAAAGTTTAGAAATTCCTAACCTATTTACCTATGCTTGGCCAAAACCCTAAGTCAAGTACTTAGTGGTATTTTTAATTGAACATTGTTAAAAGATTGTTGTTTATGAACTTCTAGCACTTGAGGATCATAAATCCAAGAGTTGCATAAATATCGGAAACCCTAATCCTAAATTATTGTCTAAACCGAACCTATACCTTGTGGTTAGTGTTCTTTGATTGAGTTTTAACTCATGATTTAATGTTTTGTAACCTTAGGCTTCCATCGCCAAGCGGAGTGAGGACGTTCGTGAGCTTTTCTCTTCGAATCCGAGACTCTTAACTTCCACGTGAGGTAAGAGGGGATTTCCTAAAGATATTCAATAAATGTATGCATATGTGTCTGTGTTTAACTAGATATTTATATGTTGATTGAGCTTACTTGGTTATCTAATGTACTTGAACTGTTATGCTATTATCTGATGTTGAACTGTGCTTGTTCTAAATGTTATAATGCATATCTGTGATGAACTGCTTTCAACTGTGATATTAGCATTAAACTGATAGTATATACTGCTGTTGATTGAAAGTTTACTAAGCCAGACTTATGTCTGTGCTCAACCGTTATAAGGATTAAAAACCTTAATAAGCTTTGAAGATGAAGTGATTGGTGTTCTTTTCCAAAAGCTCATTAACTTAAAGTACTTGTTTTAAATGTTGAAATGGTTTTGGTGAACTATTGTTATACAAGAGAAAAATCATTTTCGAACTATGTGTCTTCAAGTGAAAACTTTCAAGATTATTTGGCAATATCCTATTGGGAATTTTCAAAGATAAAAGTATTTCAAAGATGCTTTATAAAAGATTTTCAAAGAAAAGGTTTTCTCCTAAATGTTTTAGAAACTTTCTGATAGCGTGGATAGGTTATCGAGGATTCGGTTTTGAATTTTATTTTCACTGAACGAAAAATAAGTACTTAAGAAAAAGAATCTAGTACGCGAGACGTCGCCTCTAGTAATCAGTTATATGCACGTGATCTTGGATCAGTGTTAATTCGGGGCCATGGGTCCTATTCATGACGTTCTGGACTGAGAGTCCAATTCTCGAAATCGAGGACAGTGCGTTATGATTTCGTTGTTATGGACTGTGTGTCCTAATCACGTTATTGTGGATTGTGTGTCCTAATCACGTTGTTGTGGACTGTATGTCCTAACCATGTTGTGATGAATGTTGTTAAAGGTGAATGTTGTTTTCTACGACCACAAGCCTAGGACCGGTGCATCGTTCTCGGGTGTTGTGATTGAGCATTCGGACTGTGTGTCCTATGCTTCTAAGTTTTCAAGTAATGAGGAAATGATGAATAGTCGCTAGCCTTTAAGCTTCGACAACGAATGAGAACGAACACAAAGAAAACATCGAGAACTAAATGTTTTACATTTGCATTTACAGCAGACGTGCCCGACTTGGTTTTAACGTGAGACCTTAACAGGAAAGGTATCATGTGACAGTGTATTATCGTTGTTCTTAAAATGGACAATGAGACGGTGTACGTGTATCGTTGTGCCTAAATGGACAATGAAACGGCGTGCATAATCGTTGTGCCTAAATGGCCAATGAGACGGTGTATTATCGTTGTGCTTAGCTAGCCAATGAGACGGTGTATCGAGCCTGATCAACTCATTTTGAGGATGGCGGGGTCTCAGGAGATTAAGTTAGAGCCTGATATTGAAGTGCCATGCATATTTTAAAAGATTGACTGTGCGGGTTTGAGGCCCTTTGATATAACACTGTTATATTGTGTATATGCATGATTTAACTGCTTATATGATTATGTGATGTATGTATCATGTATATGGTTGTTGTGGGATATATCTTATGATGGTTTCTCACTCTTACAGCTTATATCGAGTCTCTTCGGATTTTCTTTGTAGTACCTTGTTACTCCAGTACCGATGTTGCAGAGCAGTCTTTCTAAGTCACTCGAAGACCTAGTGTTAGAGGTTGGGAAAGTATTCTGATTGGGGGTCTCTCCAATGAATATTTGATAGAATGACCAGCTTAGGAGTCTGAGTTGGGTTGTATATCTAAGGAGGTCGGTAAGTGTAGTGTTATATACATCCATCTGTAGTTTGAACTTTTCTTTCGAACGTGGAAACTTAGAGAAATGTTTTATGTCATGGTAACTTTGTTACGAACGTGACTTTACGTTTTAAATGTATGTATGATGGATTTCAGAGTTATCCCTATAGAAGAAAATTTTATACCCCAATTTTCTGACTTAAGAGAAAACAAATTTTCCAAAACCAACCAGCAAATTATCTTTTAATTTACTTCTGCATGTGTTACTTAGTAATACCTTAAGGGGGTGTTACAGGATTCATAGCAAATAAACAATAACTGTACACAGACATGCATCACATATCCACATATAGATATAACAATCATCCTCAAATGGATTATATTCCTGTACCCTTCACACTCATGCAACTAGTCTCGTATGTTAATGTGGCCACTACCATCCTGTTACACATCCCCCATCTGATCAGGGATATTACTCAATCGTCCAAGCGAAGCGTCCATATATATATTTGCATCGGTGCACACCCCCATTCCCGTTAGGGTGCTCATTCAGAGAATGAGACTATTTCCCCCATTCCAGTTACGAAATAGCTGCACTGCCCGTTGGCTCAACTTGGCAAGGACTACAGATATATCTCACGGTAGTCTTCCTCACAACCTCAGTGTGATGGGCACTAACCCGTGAATCCAAAATCCGTGATTGGATACTCTGACCTCGTGTGTCACATACACACAGCTATGAGCAATACCATGCAAACTATATGAGTTTCACCGACGCGTGCCGGGTCAACCCTAGTGCCTCAACCTTCTGTCATAGTCTTATATCACATCATATCTCAAGTCTCGTCATATTGGCTCAAATTAATAAAATATCATTTAATTAGGCTAGCCATTACCAATCCACATGTCATACTCTCCCCAGCATGCATCACTGAAAAAGCAGCATATATCATAACCAAGATACCAACTAAGCATACATTGGCAACTATCGTATATTATCCAACAAGGCATATTATACACATTAAAATAATAATAGAATATTCAAATATCACAAAAAGTCACATAAAGCATGTTATCACGGTTAACACACAAGTAGCTCACAAGCAGTAAAGTCAGGCAACCTCAAAAATCATAAAATTAACCTAACAGCGATAAACCTGCAATCTTCATATCATCATTGGTACTACTAAGCAGTCCTCATTGTGATATTGACATTGTCAATTATTTGCCCACTAGTAGGGTTTAGGTCGCCCTACGCCATTATTGTAAATTTAGCCATTTACAACGATAGGGGGTTTCTTTCTCCCACCTGAAGTGTCATAGGCTAGCTTTTGAACAACGAAACGAACACTTGCCACACCTCTTGCCTGCTGCCACGTGAGGTTCTCCTATCTCCTGGGCTCCAACAATTCACCTGAATACATATTCATGAAGCACGTGTTTCGGGTAACCCTAATATGAAGACGAAATTGGAAACCGATAAACGAATAGAAAGATAACCTCAATACCGCCGCCGTTGACATTTAGGCATAATAATAAGGACATAGGTTTACCTTAGTCTTGAAGAGAAAGTAAAGATAGGATAATGAAGTAGATGTCGTGAGGATCGCAATGGTATAGTCAGAATCGTGTTAGGACGAACGGATTGAACGGAATCAACACCGAAATTTCTTTCTATCTCACAGACCATCTCTCTCTCTCTCTCCCTCATTCTCTCTATTTTTCCTGCCTCTGTAAGTTATGGCACGAGGTAACTTAAGTTACCTATTTTAAATTCTTAATTTTTTTTCTTTTTCCATTGCCTGACACTCGAGCGTGGCCAGCCCCACGCTTGAGCGTGCTGGCGCTCAACGCCATCATCCCACACTCAGCGCTGGGTGCGGTGTCACTGACTTCCTAGCAAAGTTTTGTTACATGTGTCCTTGTGAGTGCCACCAATTGACACGTGTTCTGGCCCCTCCCCAGTGCTCAAGCACCCCCAAAACCCATGCTCGAGCGTCCTAGTCAGACAGCAAAACCCTAATTCTGTTTTTGCTTCGATTCGACTCCGATTGATCGCGTACTTTCCATGCATGGTTTAATATGATTAAACAAGCATATTAGACATCTAATGAAGGTCTTAAACATGGCCATTACACGTATAAACAATGCAGTAAAAACACGGATGTTACATTACTACCCCCATTAAAAGAAATTCCGTCCTCGGAATTTACGTACCTCAAAACAGATGTGGATACTGCTGCTGTATGTCTGCCTTATGTTCCCATGTAGCATCTCCTGTAGTCTCATCCCAAATGACTTTGACCAAAGGAATCTGTCTACCACGAAGCTCCTTAATCCTTCTATCTGCGATCCTAACCGGTAAAGCCTCATATTCTTGATTCTCTCAGAGTTGTATAGTCTCAGGCTCTGTAACACCCCAATTTTTTCTGCTTGTCTGTAAATTGTGATTATATGAATATTTAAGATTTTATTTTCATAAATGGTGATAAATTATTTTGATAGACCAAATTAAGTCATTTTTTATTTTATATTAGAAATGTACCGTTGAATTTTCGGTATAAAATTTCCGATGTTACGGGTTGAGTTTTCGCTATCAGTTAAGCTCTACTAACCCTAAAATAATTTTAAAAATTTTGAAAAAAATTAAATTTTATTTTTTCTAACCCAGTTATATTTATTTTTATGATTTTAGAAAGTATTTATTTTTATATAAATTTTTCGGGTGAAATTTTATGAATAAAAATACGATCGGTTTTTACCGTTACGTAACAATCGGTACCAGAACGAACCCAAAATAATTAAGTCTTAAGTCTGATTTTTTCCAGATTTGTCCAAGATTTATTTGATGTGAATAGTGACCCTTGGTGTTTGCTCCCAAACTCTTGCCAATTTTCCAATTTTACTATTCATTGTCTTCAACCTTTAATCTTAAGGTTTAGAAGCTAAGAATCAACTCCATCTTCATCTTTAGCTCATCATCATCATCATTTAGAGAGAATTAATCTAAATCCCATATTCTCTTATTTTAATTTTCTACTATCAACATGCATGCTATTTGGTTGTAAAATGGTTATCTTCTAATGCATGTTATTCAAACTAATTTCTTTTTACTTATCATCGTCTTTACTATCTATTTCTTCACTTGCATGTTGAAGAATACTTTCCCATGAACTATTTTGAAGGGTAGGCCGAAAACCCTAAGGGTGGAAAGGTTGATGGTTTTCCAAAAATTTTATTATACATGTTGATTATTTTATGTGTTCATGATTTCAACTTGTATTTTTTAAGAAAATATTTTTCATAAATAAATAAATTCTTAACACAATCCTACTCATCTTTGTCTTTGTTTTGATGGCTTTCATGTGTTTGAAAAGTTATCCTCCCTATGATCATGGTGTTAGCCGAAAACACCAAGAGGAAAAAGGATGAACTTTGGTTGCAAATCACACATGCATGGCTTTGGATCTTCTACTTGTGTGTGTGTGTGTGTGTGTGTCTATATATATATATATATATATATATATATATATAAATGTATTTTGTTGAAAATATGTGTTCTTCCGTTGTTGTGATTCTATGGCTAAAACTCTAAAACATTTTGAGTTAGTGAAGCCTAACCTTGAATATTTAGGAAGGATGCATGTATGATAATTTAATTCCTTTACAAGAATGATTTAATATGAACTTTTGAAAATTTTATAATCCCTAGTCTTTGTATTTTAACAAGACCGAAACTAACATGAGGAGTTGAAAGCTCAGTTGGAAGATCTGTTGTCAAAACAATTTATAAGGCCGAGTGTTTACCCGTGGGGAGCACCTGTTCTTTTAGTACGGAAGAAAGACGAAGGATCAAGACTTTGCATGGATTATAGGCAACTCAACAAAGTGACGATTATGAACAACTATCCGTTTCCACGTATAGATGATTTGATGGACCAATTGCAAGGAGCTGTCGTTTTCTCAAAAATTGATTTAAGGACGGGCTACCACCAGATCAGAGTGAAGACTGAAGACATTCCAAAGTCTGCTTTCCAAATGCGTTATGGCCATTATGAGTATCTTGTAATGCCATTTGGAGTGACAAACGCACCTGTTGTCATCATGGATTACATGAATCAGGTTTGTCGTCCGTTCTTGGATAAGTTTGTTATTGTGTTCATCGACGACATCCTCATCTACTCTGAGAGTCTTGAGGAACATGAAGGGCATCTGCGACAAGTGCTACAGATCTTACGAGAGAAGGAGCTGTATGCAAAACTCTCTAAATGTCAGTTGTGGCTTGAAGAAGTGAAGTTCTTGGGGCATGTGATTTCCAAAGGGGATTGTTGTTGACCCTGCTAAAGTGGAAGCTGTACTCTCTTGGGAAAGACCAAAGACGATAACAGAGATTCGAAGCTTTGTCAGCTTGGCTGGATACTACCAAAGATTTATTGAAGGATTCTCCAAAATCGTAGTGCCATTGACTCAGCTAACACGAAAGATAAACCTTTTTGTGTGGACCGATAAGTGCAAAGAGAGTTTCCGAAGGATAAAAGAACGATTTACCATTACACCCGTGTTAATCCTTCCTGAACCCTATGAAGTGTACTGCGACGCTTCATATCAAGGCTTGGGTTGTGTATTGATGCAACACCGAAAGGTTGTGGCTTATGCATCACGTCAGCTAAAGACTCATGAGAAGAACTACCCGGCTCATGATCTGGAATTAGCTGTCTTGGTTTTTGCACTGAAGATATGGAGACATCATCTATATGGATCCAAGTTCAATGTTTTCAGTGACCGCAAAAACCTGAAGTATTTATTCAATCAGAAACAACTTAACATGAGACAAAGACGGTGGATGGAATTTTTGAAAGATATGACTTCACATTGCAGTACCATCCTGGAAAAGCAAATGTAGTGGCAAATGCTTTAAGCCGGAATACTATTCATGTCTCGACAATGATGGTGAAGGAATTGGAGTTAATCGAGAAGTTTTGCGATCTCAATTTAATGATGGAGGTCATCCCAGAAAAGATTAGTTTGGGAATGATTAAAATCTCAAGTGGATTGCTGGTAGAAATCGAGAGCCACAAACCACTCGATGTGTATCTCCAAGAAAAGAAAAGACTCATGGAACAAGGAAAAACACCAGACTTCAATGTGGGACTAGACAACATTTTGAAGTGTAATGGGCGTGTCTGTGTACCTGAAAACCCGTAAATGAGAAAGATGATTCTTAAGGAATCACACAAGAGTAAATTGAGCATTCACCTAGGAGCAACCAAGATGTACCAGGATTTGAAGCAGAACTTTTGGTGGCCAGGCATGAAGAAACAAGTGGCAGAATACGTGGCGTCTTGCTTAACTTGTCAGAAGGCGAAAGTAGAACATCAACGACCCTGTGGGATGTTGCAGTCTCTGGATGTACCCGAGTGGAAGTGGGAGAGTATATCCATGGATTTTGTGGTAGGATTACCAAGGACTTTGAAAGGTTTTGATTCACGTTTTTGGGGAAGTTTGCAGAAATAGTTGGGAACTAAGTTGAGACTCAGTTCAGCCTATCACCCCCAAACTGAGGGGCAAACGGAAAGGACAATTCAGTCATTGGAGGACTTTTTGAGGGCATGTGTTCTAGACAATCTTGGAAGTTGGGACCACCTTTTGCCACTCATAGAGTTCACATACAACAATAGCTTTCACTCAAGTATCGGATTGACACCCTATGAGGCATTATATGGAAGAAAGTGCCAAACACCACTGTGTTGGTACCAGGATGGGGAAAGCACAATGTTAGGACCCGAAATTGTGCAATAGACAACAGAGAAGGTGAAGCAAATCAGTGAAAAAAATGAAGACTTCCCAAAGCAGACAGAAGAGTTACGCCGATCGAAGAAGAAGACCTTTAGAATTCAAAAAGGCGAACACGTATTTCTGAGGGTAACTCCTACAACAGGGGTAGGAAGAGTTATAAAATCCAGAAAGCTCACTCCTAAGTTTATTGGACCATACTAGATTCTTCGTCGTATCGGTCCAATAGCTTATCAAATTTCTCTGCCACCTTTCCTTTCAAATATCCATGCTGTTTTTCATGTCTCTCAATTGAGAAAATATATCCCTGACCCGTCGCATGTAATTGAACCTGATGTTGTTCATTTAAAGGAAAATCTATCCAATGAGACTTCGGCCATACGAATCGAAGATAGGAGGATCAAACAACTCAGGGACAAACAGATTCCATTAGTTAGGGTTGTTTGGGATGAGACAACTGGAGAAGCAACTTGGGAAGTAGAGGATAAGATGAAATTACAGTATCCTAATTTATTTTCAGATACTTAATTTCGAGGATGGAATTTCTTTTTAGATGGGTAGTAATGTAACACCTCGATTTTCTCTGCTTGTCTGTAAATTGTGATTATATGAATATTTAAGATTTTATTTTCATAAATGGTGATGAATTATTTTGATAGACCAAATTAAGTTATTTTTTTATTTTATATTAGAAATGTACCGTTGAATTTTCGGTAGAAAATTTCCGACGTTACGGGTTGAGTTTTCGCTGTCACTTAAGCTCTACTAACCCGAAAATAATTTTAAAAATGTCAAAAAATTCAAATTTTATTTTTTCTAACCCAGTTATATTTATTTTTATGATTTTAGAAATTATTTATTTTTATATAAATTTTTCGGGTGAAATTTTAGGAATAAAAATACGACGGTTTTTACCGTTGCGTAACAATCGGTACCGGAACGAACCCAAAATAATTAAGTCTGAATTTTTCCTGATTTGGCCAACATTTTGTTTGATGTGAATAGTGACCCTTGTCACTATTTATCACTATTCATGACGTGGTGAAATTATTAGTTTCAATTAAAAAATTTGCTAAAAATTTTAAATATTTCAGAATTTTTTTTAGACGCAGCAGCGCCCCCTCTCTATAAATACACCCTATCACTTCTTCAATTCACTCGTTTCATTTTGGTTTTTGCTCCCAAACTCTTGCCAATTTTCCAATTTTACTATTCATCGTCTTCAACCTTTAATCTTAAGGTTTAGAAGCTAAGAATCAACTCCATCTTCATCTTTAGCTCATCATCATCATCATTTAGAGGGTATAAATCTAAATCCCCTGTTCTCTTATTTTAATTTTCTAAAATGGAGTTGATGAAGTCTTGTTCAATTTTTTTTAGTTGAATGATGCTTAAAAACATTTTATTAGTACATGCAATAAATTTGATTGTTGAACAATAATAATTTTCCACTATATTGTGTGAAAGCCGAAACCTATGGTTAATGAGGCTAAGAGCTCAAAATTTAATTTTCAAGTTTTGAACTTGTATTTGGTGTTTTTCATACTTAAGGAGCTTAAATCCAAATGCTTGTAAAAATTTAAAATCTCTAGCATAAAATTTTTAGCATGGCCGAATGCATGCATGGAGAATTAGGATGATTTTATAAAATTCTAAACTTATGTTATATATACATAGATATATATATATATATATATAGTTTAGATTTGAGGTCGTGACGAACGTCGAGTCGTTTCCTCTAACATACCCGATCGATGATTTTATCATTGGAATTAAGGTATGGGGAGAAAGCCTGAGGGATATTAAAATTATGGTAACTATGTACTTGTATGTTTAGATTGTTTGATTTGATTGATATTGTTGTTTAATATGTGAAATGTTGATTTGTTATATATATCTATATATGTTTATGTGCTAGTTTATGAAGTTGTTGTTAACATGGATGTTTTAGAATTAGATGAATTTATATGATGACATGTTCAATTTAGATATGTGGTGACCGAGCTGTCGCCACGCGCCAAAAAGAACGAGCGGTTATGAAAATAATGTAGTATAGAGCGACAACTCGGATCGTCTCTCAAGGACTCTTAGGTGTTGTTATTATTAACAGAAAAAGTTAGAAATGGGGGGTTTTGGATTGAAACTAAAATAAAGAAAACAAAAGAGAACAAGGAAAGAAAACAGAGCAGTAAAACAGATTAACAAATAAACTAAAGCGATTAACCTACTGCTTTTGGTTTCCCAACTATCATCGGTTCATGCAAATTCCTAGCCCTAAGTAGATTCTAATCCCCTCCCGGTTGTAGCAATAATTCACAAGCGGAACCACTACTACAGATATATATCCCTATTCCCGAATTAAGCAAACGGGGTTAAGCACTTCGTGAACTAAGCGAACACGAAACGTACACACACGAATTAAGCAAATGCGATTATATATAGGAACATGATATCACCGAGATAAACCAACACAACACAATATACTCCTGAATTAAGCAAACAAATATAAAGCATGGCATTGAAAAGAGAAAAGGAAATGAAAACAGGAAATACAAGAACCTCAAGTATGAAAAGAAACCAATTACAGTAGATTAATCTAGGAGACTAGTTCTCCATAACAAACATAAGCAGAAAAGGAAACAAAACAAACTACAACTACTGACTAGCTAAGACTAGCCCAAAACTGACTAGCCCGACTCTCATTCTGCCATTGAGCAGTTTATATACAATTTCTGGAGTCCAAGGCCTCGCGAGGCGAATAACACGAAAAGTCTGCAACTCTTGGTCTTCTCGCGAGGCGAGCACATCTTCGCGAGGCGAACTCTTCAAATTCCCAACTGTAACGCCCGTGACCTTCAACATGCCCAAACCGTGATGGCTTCTGGTCTTCCAAGGTAGCATTACTCGCGGGGCGAGTCAAGTTTTCGCGGGGCGAGACAGAAAGGATGCAATTTCTCTGGCACAATCACCTTCTGGTTCGCGGGGCGAGCAGCCTTCTCGCGGGGCGAAAGCTCCAGATTTATTCATTTTTATTAACCTGAAAATAGAAAATAAAAGTAAATACTTTATTCACTCTAAATCAACTAAATTAACTTAAAAACACTTTACAGACTCAAAATACTACTTAGAGACAATCAAGTCTAATTTGGGTAAAAATGATATAAAATTAGCACAAAGCCAAGGTCTTGACTAGTTATAAAACCAGTCAAACAGAGGCTCATAAAAATACCCCAAACTTAAACTTTGCTTGTCCCCAAGCAAACTACAACTCAAAAACTTAAAAAGACTCAAGACCTGGCAAGCTTAAGAATTCAATCAACTTTCCATAGATTTCAGCAATTTATCAAAACAATTTTTCCTTCAATGTTCCCCCCTTTTAAACAAAGTAATCCCCACATTCATTTATTGCAAACAATTGAGAGTTTCATAATTCAAACAATCATTAATCAAAGCAGGGGATCTAAGTTACACACAAGAGGGAGATCACCAAATTCAAACAACTGCCTTCCTCACAAGGGAAATTTGTGCTCACTCATTCGCTCAGTTTGTCAGGCTAACAACATTCACTCAATTTCACTTTTAAGAGCACCTCCCATAAATTTGATTTTCATCTCAAAATGATTCCCAAAGAGAATATGCAAGCAACATCAAAAGGTCTTTTATGGGTTGTAATGGGGCCTGGCTAAGGGTAGGATATACAAAGGAACTAGGCTGAAGACCCTAGGAACTAAGAGAGCATGAACATTATTTACACTTTGAAATTCACTCAAGTTCCTTTTCTCATTTTCTTTTCATTTGCATTGGGTGACTACAGCCATTTATTCTAATACTTTTTTTTTCATTTTTTTTTCTTTTTTTTTTCTTTTTTTTTTACATTTAAAATTTTTACACTTTCTATTTCCTTTCCCTTTTTTTTTTCAATCCAAAACAACACATTACACCTGGTAGCCACCCCAAACTTAATTTCTTCCAACCAAATTTCTTACTAAGATGCCATGCTCTCCTAATCCTAAGATCGGGTTAACATGGGATTTTCCAGATTTTAGCTTGTAACATAAGGTTATCAAGAATTAACAGTCTAATCAGGCTCAAAGGGGCTAACTAGGGAACATGCATTAAGGGTGGTTATTTTAGGCTAAGTAGCTATTTACAAAGAAAATGCCTAAATCATCTGAAGCAAGCACATAATCATGCAAATCAAAAAGAGATTCAATCAAATTCAGAAAAGTGCAACTTAAAAGAGATTCTCACAGTCAAAAACATGTTGGAGGCTCAAAACCTCACCTGGACATTTTTTTGCAAATTATTTGAAAGAGATTCTATCCCTAGTGTGTGTTTACTATCACCCCAAACTTATCATAAATCATGTCATCATAATAAAATCTCAAAGTTTAGTTTTCAATCATATGGGGATCATTTTTTTCAAAAATTTTTCAAAATTTTCAAATTCTAGGGGGAAAACAGTCAACACATATTATGCAATCAATCTATGCAAATTCAACCAAATCCATCAAACTTGCCAACACTAGACTCAACACACTCCTGAGCTTCTCAAATTATTCAGGAGCTTTATTGAAAACCAAACAGAAATAAAGTAAAGCAAAGAAAATTAAAAAGAAGAAAGGGTTAAGAAAACTCATTGAAGGGTGGTTCCACCAGGATACCATTGCTTGTAGCATAAGGCCCACGTGATGGACAAAGAGTGGGAGTTCATTCCATGCTTCCATGACTTGCAGCCTTTATGTGGGGGTGAGCACTTGACAATTATGATGACTTCGCCGAGTGCGGCGGACTTCTCACTCCCCTTCAGGTCACAGCTGACCTATTTCTCAACAAAATCCTCCCAGTAGAAGTGGGTTTCAACCTCTTGGATTGGCCATGGTGTAAAATCCAAGGGTGCAGAATCCAGAGCTTTTGGTTCCACAGGGGGAGGTGGCAAACAGTTAGCTGGGGTTACTGGTGTTTCCGGTGCTGCTGCAACTTCTGCAAGGTCTTCATCCACTGCACTAACAAATTTTTCACCTGCTATACATGCAGAGATTTCAGCACACACCACACAAAGGTTAGAGTTAGTACATATATTACAAGAAAATGAATCAGAAAAAGTTAGAATGCCTGGGAATTCTTCACACAGTGCATCCACCCCATTACTCTCAACACATTCATCTGATTTAATTGAATCATCTACTTTCATAGGTTTTTCATCATCCTCAGGAACGGTGGAGCGGATGTCTTCCTGATCCTCCTGATCATCCTTCTCTATGTTTCCTGAACAGTATAAAGCTGCATAACAGAATATACACAAAGCAGCACTGCCATCACAATAACAATCATTAGAATCAGGGGATTCAACACACAATTCATCATCAACAGAAATATTATCAGAATTATCATCAGAAATATTTTCAAGAATAACTTGTGCCTCTGTAGGTTCTTCAATGGGCTGTGGAGTTAGCATTACAGTCGAGTTGGCGGTAACTTGATCAATTAGAGCCCACAACTTCCGAGATTCAGCTTGGTCCCTCTGGTATTCAGCCTCCATCTTCTGTTGGAATTCAAGATTGCTCGCCTCCATCATTTGTTGAATTTCGAGAAAGTTTGCTTCCATTTGTGCATTTATCTGTGCAGTCATCTGTTTGCACAGGTCCTCTAGGGAAGGTTCGGAAGGTGCAGAGGTGGTCACTTGGCTAGGATAGTATGGTGGTGGCTCACTAACATTAGGATAATACATGCATGGTTGCTCATAATAAACATTAGGCACATAATTTCGCATATAATTATCCATGGGGCAAAATTCACAACCAGACAATGCAGACAAAACTAATTAGCAAAGATTTTTTTTTTAAATATTTCCTGCTAATAACAACAAACCGTAGTCCCGTGAATGGCGCGCCAATTTTTGACCGTGGCTGCCGCCACGCACCAAAAAAGAACGAGCGGTTATGAAAATAATGTAGTATAGAGCGACAACTCGGATCGTCTCTCAAGGACTCTTAGGTGTTGTTATTATTAACAGAAAAAGTTAGAAATGGGGGGTTTTGGATTGAAACTAAAATAAAGAAAACAAAAGAGAACAAGGAAAGAAAAAGAAGAGCAAAGAAACAGATTAACAAATAAACTAAAGCGATTAACCTACTGCTTTTGGTTTCCCAGCTATCATCGGTTCATGCAAATTCCTAGCCCTAAGCAGATTCTAATCCCCTCCCGGTTGTAGCAATAATTTATAAGCGGAACCACTACTACAGATATATATCCCTATTCCCGAATTAAGCAAACGGGGTTAAGCACTTCGTGAACTAAGCGAACACGAAACGTACACACGCGAATTAAGCAAACGCGATTATATATAGGAACATGATATCACCGAGATAAACCAACACAACATAATATACTCCTGAATTAAGCAAACAGAAATAAAAAGCATGGCATTGAAAAGAGAAAAGGAAATGAAAACAGGAAATACAAGAACCTCAAGTATGAATAGAAACCAATTACAGTAGATTAATCTAGGAGACTAGTTCTCCATAACAAACATAAGCAGAAGAGGAAACAAAACAAACTACAACTACTGACTAGCTAAGACTAGCCCAAAACTGACTAGCCCGACTCTCATTCTGCCATTGAGCAGTTTATATACAATTTCTGGAGTCCAAGGCCTCGCGAGGCGAAGCACTGCTCGCGAGGCGAATAACACAAAAGGTCTGCAACTCTTGGTCTTCTCGCAAGGCGAGCATATCTTCGCGAGGCGAACTCTTCAAATTCCCAACTGTAACGCCCGTGACCTTCAACATGCCCAAACCGTGATGGCTTATGGTCTTCCAAGGTAGCATTACTCGCGGGGCGAGTCAAGTCTTCGTGGAGCGAGACAGAAAGGATGCAATTTCTCTGGCACAGTCACCTTCTGGTTCGCGGGGCGAGCAGCCTTCTCGCGGGGCGAAAGCTCCAGATTTATTCCTTTTTATTAACCTGAAAATAGAAAATAAAAGTAAATACTTTATTCACTCTAAATCAACTAAATTAACTTAAAAACACTTTACAGACTCAAAATACTACTTAGAGACAATCAAGTCTAATTTGGGTAAAAATGATATAAAATTAGCACAAAGCCAAGGTCTTGACTAGTTATAAAACCAGTCAAACAGAGGCTCTTCAAAATACCCCAAACTTAAACTTTGCTTGTCCCTAAGCAAACTACAACTCAAAAACTTAAAAAGACTCAAGACCTGGAAAGCTTAAGAATTCAATCAACTTTCCATAGATTTCAGCAATTTATCAAAACAATTTTTCCTTCAATGTTCCCCCCTTTTAAACAAAGTAATCCCCACATTCATTTATTGCAAACAATTGAGAGTTTCATAATTCAAACAATCATTAATCAAAGCAGGGGATCTAAGTTACACACAAGTGGGAGATCACCAAATTCAAACAACTGCCTTCCTCACAAGGGAAATTTGTGCTCACTCATTCGCTCAGTTTGTCAGGCTAACAACATTCACTCAATTTCACTTTTAAGAGCACTTCCCATAAATTTGATTTTCATCTCAAAATGATTCCCAAAGAGAATATGCAAGCAACATCAAAAGGTCTTTTATGGGTTGTAATGGGGCCTGGCTAAGGGTAGGATATACAAAGGAACTTGGCTGAAGACCCTAGGAACTAAGAGAGCATGAACATTATTTACACTTTGAAATTCACTCAAGTTCCTTTTCTCATTTTCTTTTCATTTGCATTGGGTGACTACAGCCATTTATTCTAATACTTTTTTTTTCATTTTTTTTCTTTTTTTTTTCTTTTTTTTTTACATTTAAAATTTTTACACTTTCTTTTTCCTTTCCCTTTTTTTTTTCAATCCAAAACAACACATTGCACCTGGTAGCCACCCCAAACTTAATTTCTTCCAACCAAATTTCTTACTAAGATGCCATGCTCTCCTAATCCTAAGATCGGGTTAACATGGGAATTTCCAGATTTTAGCTTGTAACATAAGGTTATCAAGAATTAACAGTCTAATCAGGCTCAAAGGGGCTAACTAGGGAACATGCATTAAGGGTGGTTATTTTAGGCTAAGTAGCTATTTACAAAGAAAATGCCTAAATCATCTGAAGCAAGCACATAATCATGCAAATCAAAAAGAGATTCAATCAAATTCAGAAAAGTGCAACTTAAAAGAGATTCTCACAGTCAAAAACATGTTGGAGGCTCAAAACCTCACCTGGACATTTTTTTGCAAATTATTTGAAAGAGATTCTATCCCTAGTGTGTGTTTACTATCACCCCAAACTTATCATAAATCATGTCATCATAATAAAATCTCAAAGTTCAGTTTTCAATCATATGGGGATCATTTTTTTCAAAAATTTTTCAAAATTTTCAAATTCTAGTGGGAAAATAGTCAACACATATTATGCAATCAATCTATGCAAATTCAACCAAATCCATCAAACTTGCCAACACCAGACTCAACACACTCCTGAGCTTTTCAAATTATTCAGGAGCTTTATTGAAAACCAAACAGAAATAATGTAAAGCAAAGAAAATTAAAAAGAAGAAAGGGTTAAGAAAACTCATTGAAGGGTGGTTCCACCAGGATCCCATTGCTTGTAGCATAAGGCCCACGTGATGGACAAAGAGTGGGAGTTCATTCCATGCTTCCATGACTTGCAGCCTTTATGTGGGGGTGAGCACTTGACAATTATGATGACTTCGCCGAGTGCGCCGGACTTCTCACTCCCCTTCAGGTCACAGCTGACCTCTTTCTCAACAAAATCCTCCCAGTAGAAGTGGGTTTCAACCTCTTGGATTGGCCATGGTACAAAATCCAAGGGTGCAGAATCCAGAGCTTTTGGTTCCACAGGGGGAGGTGGCAAATAGTTAGCTGGGGTTTCTTGGTGTTTCGGTCTTTGCTTTGCAACTTATGCAAGGTATTCATCCACTGCAATAACAAATTTTTCACCTGCTATACATGCAGAGATTTCAGCACACACCACACAAAGGTTAGAGTTAGTACATATATTACAAGAAAATGAATCAGAAAAAGTTAGAATGCCTGGGAATTCTTCACACAAAGGCATCCACCCCATTACTCTCAACACATTCATCCGATTTAATTGAATCATCTACTTTCATAGGTTTTTCATCATCCTCGAGGAACGGTGGAGCGGATGTCTTCCCGATCCTCCCGATCCTCCTTCTCTATGTTTCCGCACAAGTATAAAGCTGCATAATGAGAATATACACAAAGCAGACTTGCCATCACAATAACAATCATTAGAATCGGGGATTCAACACACAATTCATCATCAACGAAATATTATCAGAATTATCATCAGAAATATTTTCAAGAATAACTTGTGCCTCTGTAGGTTCTTCAATGGGCTGTGGAGTTAGCATTACAGCCGAGTTGGCGGTAACTTGATCAATTAGAGCCCACAACTTCCGAGATTCAGCTTGGTCCCTCTGGTATTCAGCCTCCATCTTCTGTTGGAATTCAAGATTGCTCGCCTTCATCATTTGTTGAATTTCGAGAAAGTTTGCTTCCATTTGTGCATTTATCTGTGCAGTCATCTGTTTGCACAGGTCCTCTAGGGAAGGTTCAGAAGGTGCAGAGGTGGTCACTTGGCTAGGATAGTATGGTGGTGGCTCACTAACATTAGGATAACACATGCATGGCTGCTCATAATAAACATTAGGCACATAATTTCGCATATAATTATCCATGGGGCAAAATTCACAACTAGACAATGCAGACAAAACTAATTAGCAAAGATTTTTTTTTTAAAATATTTCCTGCTAATAACAACAAACCAGAGTCCCCGGTAACGGCGCCAATTTTTGACCGCGCTGTCGCCACGCGCCAAAAAGAACGAGCGGTTATGAAAATAATGTAGTATAGAGCGACAACTCGGATCGTCTCTCAAGGACTCTTAGGTGTTGTTATTATTAACAGAAAAAGTTAGAAATGGGGGGTTTTGGATTGAAACTAAAATAAAGAAAACAAAAGAGAACAAGGAAAGAAAACAGAGCAGTAAAACATATTAACAAATAAACTAAAGCGATTAACCTACTGCTTTTGGTTTCCCAACTATCATCGGTTCATGCAAATTCCTAGCCCTAAGCAGATTCTAATCCCCTCCCGGTTGTAGCAATAATTCACAAGCGGAACCACTACTACAGATATATATCCCTATTCCCGAATTAAGCAAACGGGGTTAAGCACTTCGTGAACTAAGCGAACACGAAACGTACACACGCGAATTAAGCAAACACGATTATATATAGGAACATGATATCACCGAGATAAACCAACACAACACAATATACTCCTGAATTAAGCAAACAGAAATATAAAGCATGGCATTGAAAAGAGAAAAGGAAATGAAAACAGGAAATACAAGAACCTCAAGTATGAATAGAAACCAATTACAGTAGATTAATCTAGGAGACTAGTTCTCCATAACAAACATAAGCAGAAGAGGAAACAAAACAAACTACAACTACTGACTAGCTAAGACTAGCCCAAAACTGACTAGCCCGACTCTCATTCTGCCATTGAGCAGTTTATATACAATTTCTGGAGAGGCGAGCATATCTTCGCGAGGCGAGCATATCTTCGCGAGGCGAGCATATCTTCGCGAGGCGAACTCTTCAAATTCCCAACTGTAACGCCCGTGACCTTCAACATGCCCAAACCGTGATGGGTTCTGGTCTTCCAAGGTAGCATTACTCGCGGGGCGAGTCAAGTCTTCGCGGGGCGAGACAGAAAGGATGCAATTTCTCTGGCACAGATCACCTCCAGTTGTGCGGGCGAGCAGCCTTCTCGCGGGGCGAAAGCTCCAGATTTATTCCTTTTTATTAACCTGAAAATAGAAAATAAAAGTAAATACTTTATTCACTCTAAATCAACTAAATTAACTTAAAAACACGTTACAGACTCAAAATACTACTTAGAGACAATCAAGTCTAATTTGGGTAAAAATGATATAAATTTAGCACAAAGCCAAGGTCTTGACTAGTTATAAAACCAGTCAAACAGAGGCTCATCATGTGGTTAAATGAATTGTGTTATTTATGTTGAAATTACTTCAAGTTGTATTGATTGTTGCATAGTACCCTAACTATTGGTTAGAGCCCAACTCTTAAGGAAAGATAAAAGCCTTAGGAAAACTTTACACAAGTTGAAAAATAAATGATTTAAGTTAAGACATATTTTTAGTGAAGGCCAATATTTCTCTAGGTGAAAAATTCAAGAGATTGAAGATAAAGACTTTATTCACAGAAACTGAAAAGAGATCATTTTAGAAAGATTTGAAGGATATTTTCTATAATAGTCTTAAATTTTTGGAGACCATTTATGGTAAAGAAATTATTTAAAAACAAATTAAATTCTTGGCTCTTTACCCAAAAGATTTTAGTTCTTATATATTACACTAAGTTTGTTCTTAAAAAAATTTCTATTCTTTTTGTAAAAGAGGACTTTCTTTCTAAAGATGGACTTTTTGAGTTTTATTATAAGTTTTTTTAAAAAAAAATGAATTTCAAAGGAAAAATGTTTTTCAAAAGAAGGTTTTATTGAAATAAAATATCCGATAACTTGGATGAGTTACGGAAGTTTTGTTTTTGGGTTTGTATTTTCACCGAGCGAAAAATTTGAAAAGTTGAGCCTAGTGCTAGGAGACGTCGGGTAACTAGTGTTTTAAAACCACGTTGATCTATGATCTGTGTTACGTTGTTATGGACTATATTCCAATGCACGTTGCTATGGACTGTTGCTCCATATACGTTGAGTTGAAACTTGGTGAAAGGAATAAAAAGGTGAAAATTGTTTTCTACGACCACAAAGTCCAAGGACTGATGCATAAGTCTAGGACTGTTGTGATTAGACACTCGGACGTGAAAGTCCTGTGTTGATGATAAAAGTTGGAGGATATTAAAAACGTTGAAAAGTCGTTAGCTTCGAGATTGGACGAAAGGAAAATATCAAGCACAAAGAAAATCTGAAAATAAAATGATTTTCTCATGCATTTATTTTGGCAGACGTGCCCATGTTGTTTTTGTATGAATATCTGTAAAGATCAGGTATTTCATGCTACGTTGTTTCGTGTGAATATCTGGAAGGACCGGGTATTTCATGCTACGGTGTTTCATTGTGCCTTGATGGACAATGAAGTCCATTAGCCGGGACTACTGTGCCTTGTGTTAGACAGTATGCTATGGACATTCCACGCACGTTGCAAACTGTGCCAGGAGTTTGGACAATGTAGTGGAAATTCTCGTTGTGCCTTTATGGCAACCGAGTCTGATAAGCTCATCTTTAAAGAAAGTTGAAAAGTTAGGAGTCTTGCATCAAAGTTGAATTTTTCATGAACATCATTGTTCTTTTTCAAAGTTGATTGATGATTTGGAGTGATATTATATTTAGTTTAATCTTTCACATGTTGTAAATATGATGATATCTGTTGTGTGTGTTGTTTGTGATGCAAGTATGTAGTTTATCATAATTATCCATATATTTGTATCTCACCCTTGCATTTTGTTTGTTTTATTTCTATGTGGCATATATTATTTGTATCGGAAAATAGATGGACCCAGACGCACCACTGCCTCATTCCCGGGCGCGAGCCCTAATCTTTGATAATTACTTTGACCCGGAGGCGTGGGAGTTCGGACCGGAAGCTCACATAGCTCACTATACTGGTTCCGTTACTATAGTAGAGGGCATCGTTTTGAACGGACCCATGCGGAGGGTTCAAACTTTTGAGACAGTACGGATCACATTGCCACCCGTTGAAGCTGCATCCAGCACTGGGCTGCACATGGTTTGATGGTTTTAGGACAACAGCCACCCCGGGACTTACCCCAGCAGGAGACACCTGTTGCCCTTATGGAGGAGGATCCGCAGGAGCCCATAGAAGAGGATCCAGAGGAGGACCCAGCGAAGGAGGTAGAAGAGGACCCACAGTATCATCCACTTGATGATCTTGATGAGCGCAGTGAAGTGGAGGACCCCTCCCCGGTTATGTCTCTGTAAGGTGGAGATATTCCTGGTGGTCTCCCGAACGGATACCACTAGGACTAGACCAGCCATAGGGTTGTCGTTTGTGGTAGTAGTGTCCAAAGTTGTTGTTTTATTTTGTATCTGACTATGTCCCTCTAATATAGTTTAACTTTTTGCACGTCTTTCAATAATTAACTTAGTTGCTATGAAGAACTATGTTGTATTCACTCTATGTGTATACGTGAAGTGGCATGTCACCAAGAAGGCTTTTTATTTATATAAGAAGATGTTATGTGTATTCATGGTGCTATTTTACTAATTTATTTATAACAAAGATGTTTATGATAACAGTTTTATGATATCCCAAGATGGGAAACATCCATAATGAATATATATTTTTCCGAAAGAAAATCGACATATTATTAATAATATTATTTTCCGTAAAACGAGGTAATCAATGTGATGCTCGGGGAAAGGGTGTCATAGGCTCTAGCACATGTGAAGGATCAAGGTAATATTTCCTTAACTGTGAGACATGAAAGATGTCATGGATATTAGAAAGGTTAGGTGGTAAGGCTATATGGTAGGCTACTGGAACAACCCGTCGAAGAATCTGGAAAGGTCCAATGAATCTAGGAGTAAGCTTTCTAGGCTTGATAGCTCTGCCAATTCCAGTCTTCGGAGTGACACTCAAAAACACGTGATCACCCTCCTGGAACTCTAAAGGTCTCCTCCTCTTGTTACTGTAGCTCATCTGCCTATCCTGTGCTTCCTTCATCTTTTCCCTTATCATCCTAACTCGTTCCATCGTCTGTTACACGACATTAGGACCCAACACTTGGCTCTCAACCGTGTCATACCAACATAATATAGTCCTACACAGAATCTGGACATACAAAGCCTCATATGGTGCCATCCCGATATTGCTGTGGAAACTATTATTATATGTAAATTCAATCAAAGGCAAGAACTCATCCCAACTGCCAGTGTGCTCTAATACACAAGCTTGCAAGAGATCCTCCAGTGACAGAATAGTCCTCTCTGATTGTCCATCTGTCTGAGGATGATAAGATGAACTCATCCTCAATTTCGTCCCCAAACCACTGTGCAACTGTGTCCAAAATCTAGATGTGAATCTAGGATCTCGATCAGAGACAATACTTGACGGAACACCGTGCAACTTGACAACCTTGGAAATATAGATCTGGGTCAATCTCTCATAACTGTAACTCTCACCAATAGGTAAGAAGTGAGCACACTTCGTCAACCTATGGATGATAACCAAAATCGCATTGTGTCTCTTCGGAATTCGTGGTAATCTAACCACAAAATCCATACCTATGCTATCCCATTTCCATCTGGGATATCCAAGGATTGCAATAAACCAGTAGGCTTCTGATGCTCAATAATATCACAAAGACATGCATCACATATAGAACTCATATATATATATTGCAATCATCCTTGAGTTAGTGAATCATCCTCCACTCTTACTCTCATGCTGCTAAGCATGTATGTTGACGTGGCCACCTATAATCCTGTCACCATCCCCTATTCCCGTTAGGGATGTTAGTCAATCGTCCAAGCGGTGCATCCATAAATGTTGATTCACACTCTCATTCCCATTAGGGTTCTCATTAAAAGAATGATACTATTCCCCCATTCCCGTTAGGGAATAGTTGCACAATATAAAACTATCCCTATTCTCGTTAGGATAAACAAAGCAACTCGACAAGGACTATGAGAGTATCACGATAGTTTCCCCCATTCCAGTTAGGGAACTGACCCGTGATATCTGGTATCCTTAATCGGATACTCTGACATCGTGTGTTCCACCCACACGGCTGTGACAACACCATGCATTCTATATGAGTCTCACCGACTAGTATCGGGTCATATCCTAGTGCCTTAACCTTTTACCACAATTTCATACAATTCCTCATATCACATCACATTAACTCATCACATATAAAATCATATTTTATTAGGCTAGGCACCTCTAGGTCTCATGTCATACTCTCCCCAACATGCATCTCTCAGAAACTTCATATATCATCGCCTAGATACAAACTAACATATGTCAGCAGATATCAAATGTTACCAGACAATACAAATTACACATGATAAAGTATTATTAAAATCAATGTTTTTAAAAATGTACCGGTCGTTGAACCGGTGAAGGCACTGGTTCAAGGTTCAATGGTCGAACCATGGTCGAACTGATAATAAATAAATAATATTTTTAATATAATATATTTAGTAATATTAACATAAATTTTAAATTCTCCTACTTTTTTTTGACATAATTGTCCTATTTTTTTTTAAAAAAAATTTATAATAATAATTCTTATATTTATTCTCAAGAGTGTAAAAAAAAAAATTTCAAATGCTCACAAGTCCAAAACTTTCTTATAGTCTTTTTTGTTCAACTATTAGAAAAAGTAAATAAAAATTATTTAGGTCCATTCCCCTAGACCCCACCCATGTGTGTCCACAATCTTGAAACGATATCCATTTACTTTCATTGTCAATGTCAGTTAGCTTGGACAGATCATAACAGATCATTGTCATTGTCTTTTCTATTATTTACCCATAAAAAAAATACATGGATTTGGGTTGGGCTTGGACCCAAACCAGGTTAAGCAAAAACGTAAAATATGCAACCGTAAATTTTTTTAGCACAGCTACCGCCCCCTCCTTTCTTACCTCCCTTTCTGATTTTTCTCTGTACTTATTACCAAACTTTATCCATATCCCATGTGACTTTCATGGTGATTCTTTCTAGTTTCATTCATACCTTGTATTTACGAATAATTGTTTCTTCGGTGGTGCAGTTGAGCATGTAGATGTGGAACACTTCACTTCTCTCAACTCATTCATCATTCTCTTTCTATATTCTCCTTTCTGTTTTCTTTCTCCCCTTCTACAGACTCGAAGAATGAATAACCAACACGTTTTTTTGCAAACCGTCTGCACCTGGATAAGTTTTGGCTGATTCCCCCAGTTCTACACTGGTGCATCGATCTGAACAGTCGCATCGGTCTGACCGGTCGAACCGGCCGATCCGGTTTTAACAACTATGTTAAGCATGTTAACATAACCGACACACATCAAGAAGCTTGACGAGTAAAATAATACATCCTCGATATTCACAAAATCAACTTAAAGGCGATAAATCTACAATCCCCAAATCATCATTAGTAATACAGGGTAGTCGTCAATCTGATTTTGACATTGTCGATTATTCACTCACTAGTAGGGTTTAGGTCTCCCTACACCCTAATACGAAAGTAGGCAAAACCGATAATCGAATGAAGAGAAAACCTCAATACCATCACTGACGACATGTCAGTATAAAAAGAGAATAGTCTTACGTTAGCCCTAGCAAGAAATAGAGGGTAGGGTGAAGAAGATATCGTCACCACGAACTCGGTGATTGGAATCACGTAGCGATGCTCGGTTGTCTGCACCTAACTCTGGAAGGTTTTTCTTCTTCTCTGACCTCACTCTCCTCTTTTCACTCTCTGGTTATGCTTCTTTTTTAAGGTAACTTAAGTTACCTTTTTAATCATTGCGTACTTTTTTTTTCAAGATTCTGACGCCCATGCTCAAAGATGGTGCCTTACTGTCTAAGAAACCCTAGTTTCGTGTACTTGGTGGATTCGAAACCAATCGATCACATACCTTTCAAGCAAGCTTTCATACACTTAAACATACATCTTAACCACATAAACAAGCTTCTAAAACAAGGAGGCTACAAGGAGCATAGAGCGAGAGAAAAGGGGAGAGCTGCACAGAGGAGTGTATCACATTTTTTCTATAAAAATAAAGATTATATATATATATATATATATATATATATATATATATATTAATTATAGAGCAATGCTAATAATAGTTTCATCAATACATGTTAGGCTAGAGTTCTATCTTTGTAGCTTGTTTCTATGTCTATTGGTCTGATTGTAAATAGCTTACATGGCCTCTGGTGTTTTTTTTTTAATTTTTTGGGCTGTAATTAGCTCTCTAGAGGCTATAAGTTGGGGCCTTGTATACAGATTGAGTACTATTGGTACTCTTATAAATATATTGTTGGTTTATAAAAACATCCATTATAAGATAAATTTTATGTGTGACCGTGAATTTTATCTAGAATCACTATTCAGCGAGTCGCATAAGAAATATTCACTCAATAGTCAATAGTGTGTTGGAGAGAGTGTTAAAAAACGTGTTGCTAGCACTTCAATGTATACTATTATACAATATGTATCATAATATTCATATATATAGTCTATATGTTTCAAATTATTTATTTAATTTTTATATATTAGAATAAATTATAAAATTAATTTTTACTATAAATAAAATATCAAATAATAAATAATTATAGAAAATTCTATATTAAATATTTTATTGAATATTAGAGAATATTTTAATTTAAAATAAATTTAAATAGTATGAAAGTTTTGAAAAATTATTTATTTACCTTTAATTTTAAATTTGAAGTCCAATTTATTGGCCCGTTCAACTTATTTCAAAACCATTTTTAGCCCATTTTTTATTTTTTTATTCTTTTAATATTTTAAAGAAAAAGAACCTTAAAAAAATTGAAGACTAATTTTGTGATTAATTAGGTTTCAGGGCCTTGTTTAGTGGGTAGAAGAAGTTGGTCTTCTTCTGCTATTGTCTTAGGGTAAATGATAGATAAGCTTCCTATTTTTTTTCAAAAAAAAAAGAAAAATTAATTTTGGTATAATTAAATTTATTTAGGCTGAAGTCACTGCGAGCGACCCGGATCTTTGTGACAGTTTACGTCTCTGCCTTTCTCATAAGAATTTGCCACCTAAGAAAAAAACATGTTAAAATAGTCTTTTTGATCCTGTAACTTATTTCTAGGTTTCCAATAAGTAATATTCTATTTTGGTCCTCTAAGTTAAGAACATTAATTAACTTTAGTCAGCCTTCACGTTAAATATGTTATAATGGTGTTAGTTTCTCATCATTAGTGGCCAGAATCTCCTTACCATTCTATCTTTCTTCATCCCCACCACCATTCTTTCTCTTTCCTCATTCCTCTCTGTAACACCCCGTTTTCTTGATTAAGGAACCAGACAAGAATTAAGCCTGCGTGAGAGCTTAATCTTGTTTGTAAAGTGTTAATGAGTCAGTGTATCAAGTTTGAAGTCAATCAAACTTAAACTGGACTCGGAGTACACCGAACACCGGAAATCGGACAACACGCACAAGTCAGGACGCTCAAACGCTGAATGGTGGACGCTCAAGCATTCTGGGGTCTCAGACACGTGGTCGATCTACATGCAATGCTCAAGCGTGGAGGAGCCAGCGCTCAAGCACTGCAACGCTCAAGTGTGGGAGGCTGGCAGCACGAGCGTGCGTGCCAGGACATAATTGCATAAATTTCCTCTTTCTTCTCTATTGGCCATTTTTGCATGCATTTGAACGAAAGTGAGTTTGCGAGAAATCTGACCGTCCGATCTTAATTCCGACTTCGAAAGCATGATCAGGACAACGTGTAAGTCGTAAAGCTACCTTCGATTTGACGATCCGCTGAGGGCAAATTTTCGAGCATCGGGGTATGGGGAAGCATGGCAGCAACCTAGAGGGAGAGAGGAGCTTGTTTCACACGGTTTGAGATGCCGATACAAGTGTACACAGGTGGGGGAAAGAACCACTGTCGTCAGGGAGGCAAGAGTAGTTTAGAATACAATGATATGCGTAGGGGATCCTAAACCCTACTAAAGGTTGTGTAACCAACAACAATTAAACCGCAATGGTTGTGACGCCCTTCCACCCCACATGTTAATATAAAATATTTACTTAAAAGAGGTAATATTAAAACATGCATTTATTTGATTAAATGAAAACTTGGATAAAAGATACCACATTGTAAAACTTAACGCGGAAAGTACATAGTTTAAAAACAATAAAACATAAAAAACATATAGCATAAACACAACCCAACCCCGATATTCATACAGAGCTGGTATAACCGTTCCGGAATAAATCCTTGGAATACAACTGAAACAACTAAACAAAACTAACAACTATAACTAAGCATCCTAACTAGAGTCGCGACTCCTCAGAGTCACTCCTCCACTGACTTCTCACCGTCCTGAGTTACATGCAACGACAGAAACAGGAAAATAGGGAGTAAGAAATCATGTAAACACATCGGCATGGAAGTAGTTTAGCAAGATGGACATATATCATAGCATGGCATAGCAATACACAACATATAACATCAATATATAAACAATCACATCAACATATCAACTCAACCAATATATGCTATGCGGTGCAACACTACTCCGCTACTCCGTTATGCATGTGGATCCAACTATCTCATGAAGTCAACTTCGGAGTTACATATCTACATTTGCCATAAAAGCACCAACACCGGCAGTTCACCAAACCATGGGTGAACCACCCGAGGCTTAGGCCAGATCATCATAACTTGGATGACCCCCCCCTATGTTGAACATCCCCACTAATCAACTTCAACGTATGAATGCATGAGCAAATGACACACAAGGTAACAACCTCTTTTGCTTGGGCCAAGAAGCACCCAAGACTTATCACCATCATCAACATCAACACCTTCACCCTTATGGGTCAAGGCCCTCCTTTAGACAAAAAGCACTAAGGTCCAACTCATCAACATCTCGACCAAAAAGCATCGAGAGCACTTTGGCCAAAAAGCACCAAAGCATAACAATGTGCGGTAACCCAAAGGGTACCGACTTAACCAAAATATCATTCTTCGTTATCTTAATTAATCCTTTAATTAATTTATCTAACTGTTCTCCATTTGATTGGTGCGTTATTACATTATTGGGGACATTTGGGGTAAAACACCCCTTAATTCCTTTAATCTCAGATTCTGACTAGTAAGGGGAGCACGGGCATACCCAC